>CM019066.1:41303968-41523968 GCA_009667805.1 Leptobrachium leishanense | reverse complement strand
TCAGCTCAGACAATACGGCGCACACTGCGTAATGAAGGCCTCCATGCCAGAACTCCCAGGCGCACCCCCTTGCTGTCTCCAAAGAATAAGAAGAGTCGACTGCAGTATGCCAAAAGTCATGTGGACAAACCACAGAAGTTTTGGGATAGTGTTCTGTGGACTGATGAAACAAAATTAGAACTGTTTGGACCCATGGATCAACGCTATGTTTGGAGGAGGAAGAACAAAGCCTATGAAGAAAAGAACACCTTGCCTACTGTGAAGCATGGCGGGGGGTCAATCATGCTTTGGGGCTGTTTTGCTTCTGCAGGTACAGGGAAGCTTCAGCGTGTGCAAGGTACCATGAATTCTCTTCAGTACCAGGAGATATTGGATGACAATGTGATGCAGTCCGTCACAAACCTGAGGCTTGGGAGACGTTGGACCTTTCAACAGGACAATGATCCCAAGCATACCTCCAAGTCCACTAGAGCATGGTTGCAGATTAAAGGCTGGAACATTTTGGAGTGGCCATCACAGTCACCTGACTTAAATCCGATTGAGAACCTCTGGTGGGACTTAAAGAAAGCAGTTGCAGTGCGCAAGCCTAAGAATGTGACTGAACTGGAGGCTTTTGCCCATGACGAATGGGCGAAGATACCCGTAGATCGCTGCAAGACATTCAGGGTTATCCAAAGAGATTCGAATTGCTTGAGAAAGGTAACCGAACGCTGAAAATCAGCGTTCGGTTCCCTTTCCTGGCCATTCGGCTATCCAGAGAGCAGGCAATTCGCCAAATCCTGTCGAATTGCCTGCACATACGGTGACTGTTCGGTGCCTGTTCGAGGGCAGTGAAATCCCCATGAAAAAGCACTGCTTCGGCTATTCAGAGAATACAAACCAGCAGTGAAAGGTTCCCCTAATGCCCTGCCATTCGGTGTTTTAATTCGGCAAATTTATTCAGGAGAATCCCATAGACTTCAATGTTAAAAATATTCCTGTTTTAATTCAATATCTAATAAACCGTTCATTATAAAATTCTGCAGCAAAAAGTCTCTTTATTTATAGATTTTTTAGGATACTTTAAGCATTTTTCTGAATTTTTTTTAAAAAAATTAAAAGTCCGATTTTTTTTTTATTTTTTTTTCAGTTTGCTTATTTTTTTTTGTAACAGCCCTCTTTATTATCATTCCCTGGACCTCCTGTGAAAATTTCAGACATTTTCGCTCAGTAGATTCTTTGCAAACAGCGTTTCTTTTTCCCAGATTCATACAAATGGTTTTTCTAATTTATTCACTGCCTCCTCTACGTCACAGCTGCTTCGGCTCTGTGTGATTCGGCTCCTGTTCGGCTCCTGTTCGGCTTCTTCGAAGGTTAATCCAGATGTTTTTGCTTGTTTTCAGCGTGCATTCGGTTAGTTTTCGTCAGGTTTTCGGCAGCTTTTCCCTGCAATTCGGGGACCCTGTGGTGCTTGCTGAATACACCGCAGGGTCACCGAAGGGATCGGCAAAAGGAACCGAATTGAAGAGAACGAAAAGTCACCGAACGTGCGGTGACTTTTCGAATCTCTTTGGATAACCCTGATTGTGTCAAGCTATGCTTCACGTTTAAAAGCTGTTATAACTGTAAAATGATGTTGTACTAAGATTGAATGTCACTTGGGGGTTGAATAAAACTGATAATGATGTGAGCACAGAAAAGACATTTGTGGTTATTTCATTATAAATGTTATGTTATATTTGTCTGACCTACACGTGCCTCTTTGATTTAATTGTAAGCAAGATGACTGAATGATCAAAATCAATGTCAAACTGGCCAAAACACTCAATTTCAGTGGGGGTTGAATAATTTTGAACACAACTGTATCTATCTATCTGTATCTATCTGTATTTATCTCTATCTGTATCTATCTGTATCTATCTGTATCTATCTGTATCTATCTGTATCTATCTGTATCTGTATCTATCTCTATCTGTATCTATCTCTATCTGTATCTATCTCTATCTATATCTATCTGTATCTGTATCTGTATCTATATATTATTATTATTATTCTTTATTTATAAAGCGCCAGCATATTCCGCAGCGCTGTACAATAAGCACAGTATAGACAGGGTTACAATACATTGAACAACATTTGACAAACAGTACAGTAGGAGATGAGGGCCCTATTCCCGTAGGAACTCACAATCTAGGAGGGTTGGGGTTGGAAACAGGAGGAGAGGACTGTAAGGTGAGAGTGATTGATGGTTGCGTCAGTGAGTTGGGTGGTAGGCTTCCCTAAATAGGAATGTTTTAAGGGAGCGTTTGAAGGAAGAGAAGTTAGGGGAAAGTCTGACAGTACGAGGGAGAGCGTTCCAGAGAGTGGGGGCTGCGCGTGAGAAATCCTGCAGTCTATCATGGGAAGAGGTGATGCGGGGGAGAAGCTAGGCGCAGGTCACTGTTTGACCTTAGGGAGCGGGCTGGGGTGTATTTGGTGATTAGTGAGGACAGGTAGTGGGGCGCTGAGTTAGTGAGGGTTTTGTAGGTAAGGATAAGGATTTTGAACTTAATTCTGCAGTGGATGGGGAGCCAGTGAAGGGACTCGCAGAGGGGAGCGGCAGAGACAGAGCGGCGGGTGAGGTGAATTAGCCTGGCGGAGGCGTTCAGGATGGATTGTAGGGGGGAGAGGCGGGACAGAGGGAGGCCAGATAAGAGATTATTGCAATAGTCGAGTCGGGAGATTACCAGGGCGTGTATGAGTTGTTTTGTGGTGACAACGGTAAGAAATGGCCGAATTCTGGAAATATTACGCAGTTGGTATCGGCAGGAGGAGGAAAGAGACTTGATGTGGGGGATGAAGGAAAGAGCAGAGTCAAGTGTAACTCCAAGACAGCGAACTTGGTTTGATGGGGAGATGGTGATACCCTCCACCGTGATATGAGAAGTCAGGAGGTGGGGAGGCATTGGAGGGAGGAATAAGTAGGAGCTCAGTCTTTGACATGTTGATCTTTAGGTGGTGGGAGGTCATCCAGGAGGAGATGCCAGATAAACAGTCACTGACTTTTGAAAGGACAGGGGGAGAGAGATCAGGGGTAGAGCGGTAGATCTGAGTGTCATCAGCGTAGAGGTGGTAATTAAAGCCAAAGCTGTTGATGATTTTGCCCAGGGAGGAGGTGTAGATGGAAAAGAGCAGAGGACCAAGGACAGAGCCTTGGAGGTACACCAACAGATAGAGGCAATGAGGAGGAGGAGTTACCAGCAAAGGACACACAAGAGGACCTGTTGGATAAATAGGAGTCACCCAAGCGAGTGCAGTGTCACCGAGACCCAGAGAGTTGAGGGTCTGTAGAAGGAGGGGGTGGTCAACAGTGTCAAAGCAGCGAGAGGTCAAGCAGGATGAGAATAGAATAGTGGCCGTGTTTTTTAGCAGTTAGGAGGTCGTTGGTGACTTTGGTGAGGGCAGTTCCAGTTGAGTGTAGGGGACGGAAGCCAGATTGCAGGGGGTCAAGTAGGGAATTGGAGGACAGGAAGAGGGAGAGGCGGTTGAAGACTAGTTTTTCTAAGAGCTTTGATGTGAAGGGAAGCAGGGATACAGGGCGGTAGTTGGATGGAGAGTTGGGATCTAGGGATGGTTTCTTTAGAAAAGGGGTAACTAGCGCGTGTTTGAAGGCGGATCGAAAGGAGCCAGATACAGATATCTGTATCTATCTATCTATCTATCTATCTATCTATCTATCTATCTATCTATCTATCTATCTATCTATCTATCTGTATCTGTATCTATCTATCTCTATCTGTGTATATCTGTATCTATCTATCTATATCTGTTTATATCTGTATCTATCTGTATCTGTATCTATCTATCTGTATCTATCTCTATCTGTATATATCTGTATCTATCTGTATCTGTATCTATCTATATATCTGTATCTATCTGTATATCTATCTGTATCTATCTATCTATCTGTATCTGTATCTATCTGTATCTGTATCTATCTGTATCTGTATCTATCTATCTATCTGTATCTATCTATCTATCTATCTATCTATCTATCTGTATCTATCTGTATCTGTATCTATCTGTATCTGTATCTATCTATCTGTATCTATCTGTATCTATCTATCTGTATCTATCTGTATCTGTATCTATCTATCTATCTGTATCTGTATCTATCTATCTGTATCTATCTCTATCTGTATCTATCTATCTGTATCTATCTATCTGTATCTATCTCTATCTGTATCTATCTATCTGTATCTATCTATCTGTATCTATCTATCTGTATCTATCTGTGTATATCTGTATCTATCTATCTCTATCTGTTTATATCTGTATCTATCTGTATCTGTATCTATCTGTATCTATCTGTATCTATCTGTATCTGTATCTATCTGTATCTGTATATCTCTATCTGTATCTATCTATCTATATCTGTATCTATCTATCTATCTATCTATCTATATCTGTATATATCTGTATCTATCTGTATCTGTATCTATCTGTATCTGTATCTATCTATCTATCTGTATCTATCTCTACCTGTATATATCTGTATCTATCTGTATCTGTATCTATCTATCTATCTATCTATCTATCTATCTATATATCTGCATCTATCTCTATCTGTATCTATCTATCTGTATCTATCTCTATCTGTATATATCTGTATCTATCTGTATCTGTATCTATCTGTATCTGTATCTATCTATATATCTGTCTGTATCTATCTATCTATCTGTATCTGTATTTATATCTGTATCTGTATCTATCTGTATCTGTATCTATCTATCTATCTATCTATCTATCTGTATCTATCTGTATCTATCTGTATCTATCTATCTGTATCTATCTATCTGTATCTATCTGTATCTGTATCTATCTATCTGTATCTATCTGTCTGTATATATCTATCTGTATCTATCTGTATCTGTATCTATCTGTATCTGTATCTATCTGTATCTATCTAGATCTATCTGTATCTATCTGTATCTGTATCTATCTATCTCTATCTCTATATATCTATCTCTATCTATCTGTATCTGTATCTATCTATCTGTATCTATCTGTATCTGTATCTATCTATCTCTATCTATCTCTATCTATCTGTCTCTATCTATATATCTGAATCTATCTGTATCTATCTATATCTCTATCTGTATCTATATGTATCTATCTATCTGTATCTATCTGTCTATCTGTATCTATCTGTATCTATCTATCTGTATCTATCTAACTGTATCTATCTATCTATCTGTATCTATCTATCTGTATCTATCTATCTGTATCTGTCTATCTGTATCTATCTGTATCTATCTATCTATCTGTATCTGTCTATCTGTATCTATCTGTATCTATCTATCTGTATCTATCTATCTATCTGTAACTAACAGGGTTATCCAAAGAGATTCGAAAAGTCACCGCACGTTCGGTGACTTTTCGTTCTCTTCAATTCGGTTCCTTTTGCCGATCCCATTTCGGTGACCCTGCGGTGTATTCAGCAAACAGGACAGGGTCCCCGAATTGCAGGGAAAAGCTGCCGAAAACCTGACGAAAACTAACCGAATGCAGGCTGAAAACAAGCAAAAACATCTGGATTAACCTTCGAAAAAGCCGAACAGGAGCCGAATAGGAGCCGAACAGGAGCCGAATCACACAGAGCCGAAGCAGCTGTGACGTAGAGGAGGCAGTGAATAAATTAGAAAAACCATTTGTATGAATCTGGGAAAAAGAAACGCTGTTTGCAAAGAAACTACTGAGCGAAAATGTCTGAAATTTTCACAGGAGGTCCAGGGAATGATAATAAAGAGGGCTGTTACAAAAAAAATAAGCAAACTGAAAAAAAATCAAAAAAAAAATCGGACTTTTAATTTTTTTTTAAAAAATTCAGAAAAATGCTTAGAGTATCCTAAAAAATCTATAAATAAAGAGACTTTTTGCTGCAGAATTTTATAATGAACGGTTTATTAGATATTGAATTAAAACAGGAATATTTTTTACATTGAAGTCTATGGGATTCTCCTGAATAAACCTGACGAATTAAAACACCGAATGGCAGGGCATTAGGGGAACCTTTCACTGCTGGCTTGTGTTCTCTGAATAGCCGAAGCAGTGCTTTTTCATGGGGATTTCACTGCCCTCGAACAGGCACCGAACAGGCACCGTATGTGCAGGCAATTCGACAGGATTTGGCGAATTGCCTGCTCTCTGGATAGCCGAATGGCCAGGAAAGGTAACCGAACGCTGATTTTCAGCGTTCGGTTACCTTTCTCAAGCAATTCGAATCTCTTTGGATAACCCTGTATATGTATCTATATCTATCTATCTATCTATCTGTATCTATCTATCTATCTATCTATCTATATCTATCTGTCTATCTGTATCTTTCTGTATCTATCTATCTGTATCTATCTGTATCTGTGTCTATCTATCTGTATCTATCTATCTATCTATCTATCTATCTGTATCTGTCTGTATCTATCTGTATCTATCTACCTATCTATCCATCTGTATCTATCTATCAATCGGTATCTATCTATCTATCTATCTATCTATCTATCTATCTATCTATCTATCTATCTATCTATCTTCATGTATCTATCTATCTGTATCTATCTGTATCTATCTATCTGTATCTATCTATCTGTATCTATCAATCTGTATCTATCTATCTGTATCTATCTGTATCTATCTATCTGTATCTATCTATCTATCTATCTATCTGTATCTATTCTGTATCTATCTATCTGTATCTATCTATCTGTATCTATCAATCTGTATCTATCTATCTGTATCTATCTGTATCTATCTATCTGTATCTATCTATCTATCTATCTATCTATCTATCTATCTGTATCTATCTGTATCTGTATCTATCTATCTGTATCTATCTATCTATCTATCTATCTATCTATCTATCTATCTATCTGTATCTGTATCTATCTATCTGTATCTATCTATCAATCTGTATCTATCTGTATTTATTTTATTTATTCATTTATAAAGGATTTTACCAGGAAGGATACATTGAGATTTCTCTCGTTTTCACTGATTGGACTCAAGGTTGGCTCACTCCTGGCTCCAATTAGCTCTTGGAGAAGTCATTAGTCTAGGGGTTCACATACTTTTTCCACCCTGCACTGTGAATGTTTACATGTTCTATTCAATAAACACATGAAAACATATAATGTTTGTGTTGTATTATTTTAAGCAGACTGTGTTTTTCAAATTGTTGTGACTTAGCTGAAGATCAGAGCACATTTTATGACCAATTCATGCAAAACTCCACGTAATCCCAAAGGGTTCACATACTTTTTCTTGCAACTGTATATCTATCTGTATCTATCTGTATCTATCGTAACGTGTGCGAGTCCCGTAGCGCTGTGCAATTTGCTCAGAAAAGAGACTTCTGTGTTCAGGAACCGAAGAGAAGGAGCAGCGAAGGACAAAAGGGGTCCTATTACATTCTCTGCACAAATGAGCTCGCGCAGCGCAATTTTTTTTCCGCGCAGTGACCAGCGTTATCGAGCTAAAATTACCGTGATATTCGGATCCCGACACATTTTCTCATCTGGCAAAAAATAACGTGAGTAAAAAAAACGCGCGAAACGAAGTGTAATACGCGCGCAGTAACGTAGCGCACGTAAATTAGTGTTCGGACTGTTTTTTTCACGGGATTCAGCCAATCAGAATTAAGAGCCTTAATTGACATCAATTCACCTTAATTGACTCACTAATGTTTTTGCGCCTGTCAAAATAAATCTGAGTATATTTGCTGCAGCAATAATAAAAACACGCACAACCTCTCTATTTTATTGTTTGGGTATGTGTAGAATGTGTAACTACAGTATATTGTGCTGTATTTTTTTTTTCGTGCTGGTGTATTTCGTTTCGGCCAGAACGTTCAGATTTGCCGTTACCTCCAGCTTTTCAAAGACGTTAAAATTATGCGCAAACGTCGTTCGTAGGAAGTTGCGCATCTATTGAAATACCATCCGCTTAACGCATTTGTGCTCACAATGTTAAGCATAGGACGCGCGCAGGTCCATCCACGTTAAACGATAACGCGCATCTTTTGCGCGAACGTTGAAATACGACATTCTGCGCGAATGGTTTCGTCCTCGTGCAAATGCGCATTTGCGTGCGCGCAATACCGATGCGCGAGGAATGTAATAGGGCCCAAGGTGTGTAAAATCACCAAAAATAAAAATTAATCGTGCAGAGGCTGCCAGCAGGAACTGCACAATTTTTTTACGAGAGGGGGGGGGGAGAACATTATTTTTAATAGAATTTCCCTTTAACTCTTTCACTACCAAGTGATTTTCCAAAAAAACATTGTCGGAAACCAGTGGTTTTATATAAAAGAATTTTGAAGTAATATAGTCATTACAGTAAATAACCTATTTGGCCAGAAGGTGGCGCCATCTACTGCCAGATTGAAATACAGAGGTTTGAGCAGCAGGTCTATATTTTTCTCCCCGCGTCGACCGCTGAAAGCCCGATATTTCAGAGCTTTCATCAGCCGATTTTACAGTTTTAGCTCATCGGGCATTATGAGCACAGGGCTAAAACTTTGGGGGCGCCTTCTGCAGATCAGCAGATTGAGATATCAGGGCACCAGATGGTTCTTTTGAAGCCTGTGATATCTCTATCGGTAGTGAAGGGGTTAATTTGGAATTGGTACCTGTTAAGGTGATGTCATGTTTACGGTGAAACACGCGAAAGCCCGTCTTTCCCACGCATAGAAAACATTTTGTTTTTAAATTGGCTCCAAACAGTATTTATTTAACTTATCTAGAAAAATACATTACGGGAAAATATGCATTTTATTGGAAAAGGATAGAATGGGAAAATACGCGGCGCGTGCCCGGCAATACCGTAATATAATTACTTGAGATAATAAAGGAAGCCTCCACGGCTCATTTAAAATGATGGTGTACCCATGTTTTAATCCGCAACATATGTGGGGCGCTGTGCCAGCCCGGACGGTAATGAGACGCCGCGCCAGTCTATATATGTCTTTGCTGCTCATTTGGGAGTGATTGGAATCCATTCAGAGTGGAGCGAGCCCTGCCCTGCATGCGATAAGAGGTTATGGTGGAAGGACACAGGAGCATTATCTGATCTCAGAGAAGCCAGGTCTGTGGAGGGGAGGGGGCAGATCATGCTGCTTAAATGCAGCTTTTTCCATGGAAGCGAACACAGGCGGCATTTTTCCATGGAAATCTAAATTCAATTGTACAAGACGATTAAAAAAAAAAAAAAAAAAAAAAAATAATTAACCTCTTCACTACCAAGCGCTTTTTGTCCAAGAAATATTATCATAATATATATTTGAAACATGGGGTGTGAAGTTAATAATTAAATATTGGGTAACATCCGCTTCTTGTAGAGATTGCTATCGCAAAATAGCTTAAAGATTAAAACAATGTAAATTTGCTCATTTTTAATTTTTAATGTATTTGTTTATTCTTTAGGGAAATTTTGCTGGGATGAAAGGTCGTAAACTCTAAATAGCGTCCCTTATCTGACACAATGCCACACGGGGTCTGCATTATCGGCATACAGGTAGAAATGTCACTGGGATGAAAGGTTCTAAACTCTAGATGTCATCCCTTATCTGGCACAATGCCACACGGGGTCTGCATTACCGGCATACAGGCAGAAATGGCCTTTGTGTAAGTAAATGTGCTGAAGACAGATAATAAAATGGTGAGATCTCCTGCGTACACGGGGTCTGAATTATCAGCATGCAGGCAGATGCAGTAACTGTGCTGCAGACAGATAATAAAATGGTGAGATCTCCTGCTTATGGGGATTTGTAGTGATCAGAATGAGATTATTAGCAATGCAATATCTGTATGTGCTGCATAATGCCCGTGTATGGCAATTACAGCAACACCTTGTATCTGTATGTGCCGCATAATGCCTGTGTATGGCAATTACAGCAACAACTTGTATCTGTATGTGCTGCATAATGCCTGTGTATGGCAATTACAGCAACACCTTGTATCTGTATGTGCTGCAGAATGCCTGTGTATGGCAATTACAGCAACACCTTGTATCTGTATGTGCTGCATAATGCCTGTGTATGGCAATTACAGCAACACCTTGTATCTGTATGTGCTGCATAATGCCTGTGTATGGCAATTACAGCAACACCTTGTATCTGTATGTGCTGCATAATGCCTGTGTATGGCAATTACAGCAACACCTTGTATCTGAATGTGCTGCATAATGCCTGTGTATGGAAATTACAGCAACACCTTGTATCTGTATGTGCTGCATAATGCCTGTGTATGGCAATTACAGCAACACCTTGTATCTGTATGTGCCGCATAATGCCTGTGTATGACAATTACAGCAACACCTTGTATCTGTATGTGCTGCATAATGCCTGTGTATGACAATTACTGCAACACCTTGTATCTGTATGTGCTGCATAATGCCTGTGTATGGCAATTACAGCAACACCTTGTATCTGTATGTGCTGCATAATGCCTGTGTGTGGCAATTACAGCAACACCTTGTATCTGTATGTGCCGCATAATGCGTGGGTATGGCAATTACAGCAACACCTTGTATCCCCTGAATCTTATCCCTGTACAGCAGCAACTGACTCCACAGCTCTCCCTGTAATCTGACAAATCCCTGGCTGCTGGAATGCTGCAGTAAAGATTGTTGTGCTTTTTGTTGCAGTGAGGGTGGGGGCTGCTTCTTGTAGCATCTTTACAGTTATACATGGTGAGATTTCACTGCTAATTTTGCTTCTGCACGGGGGGGGGGGGCACACAAATCGTTCATTAAAATGGGTTTATTTGCAAATTCCTATTTATAGGTAAATAGGTTTTACACTTTTTCGGTACTGAAAGGGTTAATGACCAGCATGATTGCATGTGACCGATCCTGCGTGATTTAATGTTCTTATATTTATATACATTTTAAATTCTTTATAAACACACACACACACACACACGCATGTATGTAAACATACGCGGAAACACACACACATAAACCCACGCACACGCTGTAAATATTTTTAATAAGCGGCAGCCTGTGGGCTCGGACACGGTGAAGCAAATTAATAATGTCACCCTCACAATCCGCGTCTGGCATTTCCATTCTAATTCTCTCGGTTGCGCGTAGACCGCGGGCCCCCCGGGCTGCTCCGTTTTGCCGTTTGTTCTTTATATATTTAGAGGCGCTGTACGGACTCACACCGCAGCCCTCGCAAGACTCGCTCACATCAAGGGCAATGACGGAAAAGCTTAGGGGGGAAGAAAGAAGCTAAAATAGCAACAAATAATACCTGACTGCCTCCTTGTAGCAAGACAAGGGGGGGGGCATCAAAGAACTGCTTGTATATGGTATGAAGTGAGCAATGCAATATAAAGTGTTACTGGCTGTGCACAATGTAAACAGTGTTACGATACAATGTATCCAGAAATTACAAACAGGGTTATTCAGAGAGCGTGAAAAGCAGGAGAATGACTGGAGAATAATGGGAGAATGACAGGAGAATGACAGGAGAATGACAGGAGAATGACAGGAGAATGACAGGAGAATGACAGGAGAATGACTGGAGAATGACTGGAGAATGACAGGAGAATGACAGGAGAATGACTGGAGAATGACAGGAGAATGACAGGAGAATGACTGGAGAATGATAGGAGAATGACTGGAGAATGACAGGAGAATGACAGGAGAATGACTGGAGAATGATAGGAGAATGACAGGAGAATGACAGGAGAATGATAGGAGAATGACAGGAGAATGACAGGAGAATGACAGGAGAATGACTGGAGAATGACGGGAGAATGACTGGAGAATGACAGGAGAATAGAAACATAGAAAAATGTCGGCAGATAAGAACCTTTCGGCCCATCTAGTCTGCCCAATTACATGGATACTTTACCTGGATTTATCTTTTGTTTAGGATAGCCTTATGCCTATCCCATGCTTGCTTAAATTCAATTACTGTTTTGGCCTCTACCACTTCTACTGGAAGACTGTTCCATGTATCCACCACCCGCTCAGTAAAATAATGCTTCCTGATGTTACTTTTAAACCTTTGCCCCTCTAATCTAAGACTATGTCCTCTTGTTTTGCTACTTTGTTTCCTTTTAAAAATACTCCCTTCCTCTACCTTGTGGATTCCCTTTACGTATTTAAATGTTTCTATCATATCTCCTCTGTCTCGTCTTTTTTCCAAGCTGTACATGTTAAGATCATTAAGCCTTTCCTGGTAACTTTTCTCCTTCAAGGCCGTACACCATTTTAGTAGCCCTTCTCTGAACTCTCTCTAAGATGTCTATATCCTTCTGGAGATACGGTCTCCAGTACTGCACACAGTACTCCAAGTGAGGTCTCACCAGTGCTCTGTACAGTGGCATGAGCACTTCCCTTTTCCTACTGCTAATACCTCTCCCTACACAACCAAGCATTCTGCCAGCATTTCCTGCTGCTCTATTACATTGACTACTTACCTTTAGATCCTCTGAAATAATAACCCCTAAATCCCAACCCTCAGATGTATCAAATATTCTATATTCAGCCCTTGGGTTTTTACGTCCCAGGTGCATTATCTTGCACTTATCCACGTTAAAACTCAATTGCCACAGCTCCCACCATTTTTTTAGTTTACCTAAATCATTTGTCATTTGGCTGATCCCTCCAGGAACGTCAACCCTGTTGCAAATCTTTGTGTCATCAGCAAAAAGACATACTTTTCCATTAATACCTTCTGCAATATCACTAATAAAAATATTAAAGAGAATGGGTCCAAGTACTGACCCCTGAGGTACCCCACTGGTAACAAGACCATGCGCCGAATAAACTCCATTTACCACAACCCTCTGTTGACAGGAGAATGACAGGAGAATGACTGGAGAATGACTGGAGAATGACTGGAGAATGACAGGAGAATGACTGGAGAATGACTGGAGAATGACAGGAGAATGACTGGAGAATGACAGGAGAATGACTGGAGAATGACTGGAGAATGACAGGAGAATGACAGGAGAATGACTGGAGAATGACTGGAGAATGACAGGAGAATGACTGGAGAATGACTGGTGAATGACTGGAGAATGACTGGAGAATGACTGGTGAATGACTGGAGAATGACTGGAGAATGACAGGAGAATGACTGGTGAATGACAGGAGAATGACAGGAGAATGACTGGAGAATGACAGGAGAATGACTGGTGAATGACAGGAGAATGACTGGAGAATGACTGGAGAATGACAGGAGAATGACTGGTGAATGACAGGAGAATGACTGGTGAATGACAGGAGAATGACAGGAGAATGACTGGAGAATGACTGGTGAATGACAGGAGAATGACTGGAGAATGACAGGAGAATGACTGGTGAATGACTGGAGAATGACTGGAGAATGACTGGTGAATGACTGGAGAATGACTGGAGAATGACTGGAGAATGACAGGAGAATGACAGGAGAATGACTGGAGAATGACAGGAGAATGACTGGAGAATGACTGGAGAATGACAGGAGAATGACTGGAGAATGACTGGAGAATGACAGGAGAATGACTGGAGAATGACTGGAGAATGACAGGAGAATGACTGGAGAATGACTGGAGAATGACAGGAGAATGACAGGAGAATGACTGGAGAATGACTGGAGAATGACTGGATAATGACAGGAGAATGACTGGAGAATGACAGGAGAATGACTGGAGAATGACTGGTGAATGACTGGAGAATGACAGGAGAATGACAGGAGAATGACTGGAGAATGACTGGAGAATGACTGGAGAATGACAGGAGAATGACTGGAGAATGACAGGAGAATGACTGGAGAATGACTGGAGAATGACAGGAGAATGACTGGAGAATGACTGGAGAATTACAGGAGAATGACAGGAGAATGACTGGAGAATGACTGGAGAATGACAGGAGAATGACAGGAGAATGACTGGAGAATGACTGGAGAATGACAGGAGAATGACTGGAGAATGACTGGTGAATGACTGGAGAATGACTGGAGAATGACAGGAGAATGACTGGTGAATGACAGGAGAATGACAGGAGAATGACTGGAGAATGACTGGTGAATGACAGGAGAATGACTGGTGAATGACTGGAGAATGACTGGAGAATGACAGGAGAATGACTGGAGAATGACAGGAGAATGACTGGAGAATGACAGGAGAATGACAGGAGAATGACTGGTGAATGAAAAATTCTAGCAGGGTTATCCAAAGAGATTCGAAAAGTCACCGCACGTTCGGTGACTTTTCGTTCTCTTCAATTCGGTTCCTTTTGCCGATTGCATTTCGGTGACCCTGCGGTGTATTCAGCAAACAGCACAGGGTCCCCGAATTGCAGGGAAAAGCTGCCGTAAACTCACCGAAAACTAACCGAATGCACGCTGAAAACAAGCAAAAACATCTGGATTAACCTTCGAAAAAGCCGAACAGGAGCCGAACAGGAGCCGAACAGGAGCCGAACAGGAGCCGAAAAGGAGCCGAATCACACAGAGCCGAAGCAGCTGTGACGTAGAGGAGGCAGTGAATAAATTAGAAAAACCATTTGTATGAATCTGGGAAAAAGAAACGCTGTTTGCAAAGAAACTACTGAGCGAAAATGTCTGAAATTTTCACAGGAGGTCCAGGGAATGATAATAAAGAGGGCTGTTACAAAAAAAATAAGCAAACTGAAAAAAAAAAAAAAAAAATCGGACTTTTAATTTTTTTTTAAAAAATTCAGAAAAATGCTTAAAGTATCCTAAAAAATCTATAAATAAAGAGACTTTTTGCTGCAGAATTTTATAATGAACGGTTTATTAGATATTGAATTAAAACGGGAATATTTTTAACATTGAAGTCTATGGGATTCTCCTGAATAAATTTGCCGAATTAAACCACCGAATGGCAGGGCATTAGGGGAACCTTTCACTGCTGGTTTGTGTTCTCTGAATAGCCGAAGCAGTGCTTTTTGATGGGGATTTCACTGCCCTCGAACAGGGACCGAACAGGCACCGTATGTGCAGGCAATTCGCCAGGATTTGGAGAATTGCCTGCTCTCTGGATAGCCGAATGGCCAGGAAAGGTAACCGAACGCTGATTTTCAGCGTTCGGTTACCTTTCTCAAGCAATTCGAATCTCTTTGGATAACCCTGTTGGTCAAAATAGCCAGACCAGAAAAATTCTCCCTTTCATCTCACTTTCCAAATCGGCTATTTTGACCTAGAATTTTTCATTCTCCAGTCATTCTCCTGCTTTTCACCGCTCTCTGAATAACCCTGAAAGAATTGAATGTGTACAATGTAACCAGAGCGATTCACTGCAAAGCAAACTAGTGTAACAAGGAGTTACCTGATACAATATAAACAGGACACGCAAAAAGTATTATAAGGCAATGTATCCGAAAACCACAAAAAAAATCGGATGTGAACAATATAATCAGGACGGGTTCGGGTCGAAATCTCTACAACCAGGTTCCCTAATGCCAAAATCCCGACGGCCAACTTCCCTACACAGACAACTCCCTGACGGGCAACTTCCCTACACAGACAACTCCCTGACGGGCAACTTCCAGACATCCAAAATCCCAGCGGCTAACACTAACCCTACTTCCTAACCATAAACCTAGCCCTAACCCAATAAATCTACCCGTAACCCCCTAAACCTAGTCCTAACCCCCCTAAATCTTTCGCTAACCCTAACCTCCCTAAACCTTAATAAATATTGGCCCCTATTACATTCTTCTCGCAATTTCGTTCGCGCAGCGCAAATTTTTTTGCACGCATCGTCCAGCGTTATTGCGCGAAAATTAACGGTGGTATTACGATCCGAACGCATTTTCAAAAATAACGTTCGGAAAAACGACGCGCAAAACAAAGTGTAATACGCGGGCAGTAACGTTGCGCACGTAAATCAGTGCGTGGACTGTTTTTTTCACCGGATTCAGCCAATCAGAATTAAGAACCTTAATTGACCTTAATTGACTCAAGTTTTTGCACCTGTCAAAGTCAATCTGAGTATACATGCTGCAGCAATAATAAAAACACGCACGAATTCACAATTTTATTGTTTGGGTATGTGTAGAATGTGTAACTATACTGTGCTGTGTTTTTATTTTTTCGTGCTGGTGTTTTTCGTTTCGGCCAGAACGTTCCGATTTGCCGTTACCGCCAGCTTTTCAAAGACGTTAAAATTATGCGCGCAAACGTCGATTTATGCGCATCGATTGTAATACCATCCGCATACCGAATTTCCGCTCACAATGTTAAGTATAGGACGCGCCCAGCTCATCACGCTCGCGCAAGACCATCCGCGTCAAACGATAACGTGCATCGTTTGCGCGAACGTTGTAATACGACGTTCAGCGCAAAGGGTTTTGCCCCTCGCGCAAATGCGCATTTGCGCACGCAAAACACAATGCGCGAAGAATGTAATAGGGGCCATCGTATCTAAATAATAGGAAAGGTCCTTTTAAAAAATAATAAAAAAAAGTCTGTCAAAGAAAATAGAAAAATATCTAATAAAAAATTTAAAAAATTCAAAAAGCTCTTTTAAAAATAACAAAAAATGAGAAATCTTTTCTAAGACCTGAAAAGAATAAATGCTCCTTTTTCTTTTTTTTTTAAACAAAGAAAAATTTTAGATATTTTTTTTACTTTGTAACCTATGAGATTTGCCTGTTTAAACCTGCACTGTATTTCTCTGTCAATTCGTCTGTATTTGGTGAAGTGACAGGTTTGTGAATAGACGAATTGCCCCAAAATTGCCCCTATGCTGAAATTCTCCGTTCGGTGCAATTTCGAGGACGAATTAGAGATATAGTGAATAACCCCTTCAGTGTGAACATGTCTGTTTCTGCCCTCCCTCGCTCTGGTTATCTCTGCTAGTCTTTTCACGGCATCTTCTCCTGCTGCACTGTAGTCCATAAAAATAATTCGGCATTCACCGCAGGGTCCCCGGAGTGCAGGGAAAACCCACCGCAAACCCGACGAACACCTGCCAAAAACTCACTGAAAATCTGCCGGGAGCACTGCAAAAAACAAGCCGAACACTTCATAAAAAAAACAACAAGCCGCCGATCACAGCGCAGAGCAGCCGCCGGAAAAAGCCGACAAGCTGATGAATACGGTAAGAAAAAAAAAAAAGCTGTACGATTGAAAGTGTCAAAATTGAAACGCTGTTTGCAAAAGAACTACTGAATGAAAATATCTGGAATTTACACCGAAGATCCAATGAATGATAATAAAAAGGGCTGTTACAGAAAAAAAAAAAACAGAAAAAAAAAGTTGCGGAGAAAATCCCAAAAAATGCCTAAAATATCCTAAAAAAATCTATAAATAAAGAGACTCTTTGCTGCAGAATAAAATAATAAACGGTTTATTAGATATTGAATTAAAACGGGAATATTTTTAACATTGAAACCTATGGGATTCGCCTGAATAAACCTGACGAACGAAACCACCGAACAGCAGGACACTTTGACAACTTTTCTCTGCTGTTCGGGGTCTGTGAATAGATTAACCATTGCTTCTCTATGGGGGATTTCACTGCCGTCGAACAGGCATCGTACTTGCTGGCACTTCACCAAAATTTGGTGAACTGCCTGTTCTCTGAATAGCTGAATGGCCACGAAATGTCACCTTATGAGGAAATTCAGTGTTCGGTGACATTTTGGGGCCAGATCGTCTCTCTCTGAATAATTCCTTGTATTTTTATATTTTTAAGCATGTAGAATTTTGCGTTCGGCGCCTCCATTCACTTTCTAGTCAGTAGCTACATCAGTCTATGCTGTTATTTGTTTATTATTAAGATGAGAAAGCCCCATAAGCCTGGTTACCGGCAGCGAGCGCCTGTGCAAGCCTGTGTTTTATCTGAGGGTTTATTAAAGGATGATATCCGGACTTGTTTTATTTTTTTCCTCTATTGTTTCAATAAACCCGTCTTCTCTTAAATTAATTTACGTCATTTTGTTTGTTCGCCCGTAAACTGTATCCTCTTCCTGCAATCATCTCTTTTCCCGTGTTCCCCAGATAATCGTTCCATGCTCCGCATTAATCTGCTTACTCTGTATTCTCCTGGTATTTTCTCTGTGAATTAAAGAAAATCTCGAAGTCAGGAGGTGTCAATCAACTCACCTGCAGACTTTGTGGGAGGAAAAAGTAAAAGCTGATCAAAAAGGGTTTTTATTGCATTAATAGTCAGTGGTGCCCTCCTTATCATATAAGCACCAAAACTGCACACAATACATATGTATCTGCATGATAAAGGCCTTGCGAGGCTGAAACGTCGCTGTTTTGTTGTTGTTTTTGTCTCCAATAAAGACCCATGTTATTGCCATAACACCTGCCATAAACACGCCAGAACTGCCGCAAAAAATACACTGGAAAAAGCAGACAAGCTGCCAATCACAGTGAAGACCAGCTGCTAGAAAAAACAATACAAAAACAATAAACAATACAATAAACAAAAACAATACGCTTGAAAGTGTCAAAATTGAATTGCAGTTTGCAAAAAATACTAGACATGTGCATTCGATTTAGTACTAAAACGATTTAGTCCGAATTTTGGGATAATTTAGTTTTCGTATGACTCAAGGGATACGAAACTGCTCAGTACAAAAAACGAAAGAAACTAAAATAAAATGCACTACATTTTAGTTTCAGTCCTTTATGTAATATTACATTGATGAGTGAAGGAGACCAGCAATGATTAATGCTGGAGGATGTTCTAATCAATTAATTAATGCAGGAGGATGTTCTATACAATATACAGAGAGGAGCATTTTTTTTTAGCCCTTTAAATCCAGTGTCTGTGAGCGCTGAGATCTGCTGCTTGTTACATTATCTCTCAGTACAATGTATCAGGCTCAGCTGTTACAGTAACTGACTGCTGCTCATCACAGTGCTCAGTTTCAGTAAAACAAGGAAATAATATTGTTATAACCTCTTATATATAAAAATATTATTTACTAGTTCCTCTGAGCGCTGTGATGAGCAGCAGTCAGTTACTGTAACAGCTTTGCCTGACACATTGTGCTGAGAGTGAGAGATACTGTAACAAGCAGCGACCTCAGCCCTCTGAGGAGCCGCTACAATAGTAATTGTATTTTTTTGTTTTCGGATGAATGAAATTAGTTTTCATACTAAAGAACTGAAAACGAATTTCTTTAGCAACTAAATTAATTGCGTTTTAGGACTAATCCATTAGTTGAAAACGAAATTTTGTGCTGTGCACATGTCTAAAAAATACCGAACAAAAATGCCTGGAATTTACATATAAGATCTTATGAATGATAATAAAAAGGGCTGTTACAAAAAAAAAAGAAAAGAGGCTTTTAAAAATGCAACAGAAAAAAAAGTTTGCCGAAAAAAATCTCGAAAATTGCCCAAAACATCCTACAAAATCTATAAATAAAGAGATTTTTTGCTGCAGTATAAAATAATAAACGGTTTATTAGATATTTGATTAAAACGGGAATATTTTTACATTGAAACCTATGGAATTCGCCTGAATAAACCCGCCGTCAGTGCTGGGTTATCCACTGAGCTGTATTTTATGATAAGGAGGGAAGTCAAATGATAAGGAGGGAAGTCACAAGATAAAGAGGGTAGTCACATGATGCGGAAGGAAGTCACATGATAAGGAGGGAAGTCACATGATGCGGAGGGAAGTCACATGATGAGGAGGGAAGTCACATGATGAGGAGGGAAGTCACGTGATAAAGAGGGAAAGATAAGGAGGGAAGTCACATGATAAGGAGGGAAGTCACATGATAAGGAGGGAAGTCAAATGATAAGGAGGGAAGTCACATGATAAGGAGGGACGTCACAAGATAAGGAGGGTAGTCACTAGACATGTGCACAGCACAAAATTTTGTTTTGAACTAATGGATTAGTCCTAAAACGCAATTTATTTAGTTGCTAAAGAAATTCGTTTTCAGTTCTTTAGTATGAAAACTAATTTCATTCATCCGAAAACCAGTGGATACAATTACTATTGTAGTGGCTCCTCAGAGGGCTGAGATCGCTGCTTGTTACAGTATCTCTCACTCTCAGCACAATGTGGGCCATATTACATAGTTGGTGCTAACATAACCAGAGCTGTTGTAAACTTCCCAGAGCCATTATAGCCTATGGAGGTTTTCAGTTACAACAGCTCTGGTTAAGTTAGCACCAACATTGTAATACTGCCCCGTATCAGGCAAAGCTGTTACAGTAACTGCTGCTCATCACAGCGCTCAGAGTTTCAGTAAAACTAGTAAATAATATTTTTATATATAAGAGGTTAGAACACTATTATTTCCTTGTTTTACTGAATCTCTGAGCCTAATACATTGTACTGAGAGATAATGTAACAAGCAGCCGATCTCAGCACTCACAGCCACTGGATTTAAAGGGCTAATAAAAAAAGGCTGCTCTCTGTATAATGTTTAGAACATCCTCCTGCATTAATTAATACCCCTCTCTGTATAATATATAGAACATCCTCCTGAATTAATTAATGTCCCTCTCTGTATAGAACATCCTCCTCAATTTATACCTTTCTCTGTATAATGTATAATGTATATAACATCCTCCTGTATCCTCTCTGTCCTATCACTCTCACCCCCTTATGTCTCTGTCCTATCCCTCTCACCCCCTTATGTCTCTGTCCTATCCCTCTCACCCCCTTATGTCTCTGTCCTATCCCTCTCACCCCTTATGTCTCTGTCCTATCCCTCTCACCCCCTTATGTCTCTGTCCTATCCCTCTCATCCCCTTATGTCTCTGTCCTATCCCTCTCACCCCTTAGGTCTCTGTCCTATCCCTCTCACCCCTTTATGTCTCTGTCCTATCCCTCTCACACCCTTATGTCTCTGTCCTATCCCTCTCACCCCCTTATGTCTCTGTCCTATCCCTCTCACCACTTATATCTCTGTCCTATCCCTCTCACCCCTTTATGTCTCTGTCCTATCCCTCTCACCCCTTTATGTCTCTGTCCTATCCCTCTCACACCCTTATGTCTCTGTCCTATCCCTTTCACCCCTTATGTCTCTGTCCTATCCCTCTCACCCCTTATGGCTCTGTCCTATCCCTCTCACCCCTTATGTCTCTGTCCTATCCCTCTCGCCCCTTATGGCTCTGTCCTATCCCTCTCACCCCTTATGTCTCTGTCCTATCCCTATCCCTCTCACCCCTTATGTCTCTGTCCTATCCCTCTCATCCCCTTATGTCTCTGTCCTATCCCTCTCACCCCCTTATGTCTCTGTCCTATCCCTCTCATCCCCTTATGTCTCTGTCCTATCCCTCTCCCCCCTTATGTCTCTGTCCTATCCCTCTCACCCCCTTATGTCTCTGTCCTTTCCCTCTCACCCCTTATAGCTCTGTCCTATCCCTCTCACCCCCTTATGTCTCTGTCCTATCCCTCTCACCCCTTATATCTCTGTCCTATCCCTCTCACCCCCTTATGTCTCTGTCCTATCCCTTTCACCCCTTATGGCTCTGTCCTATCCCTCTCACCCCTTATGGCTCTGTCCTATCCCTCTCACCCCTTATGTCTCTGTCCTATCCCTCTTGCCCCTTATGGCTCTGTCCTATCCCTCTCACCCCTTATGTCTCTGTCCTATCCCTATCCCTCTCACCCCTTATGTCTCTGTCCTATCCCTCTCATCCCCTTATGTCTCTGTCCTATCCCTCTGACCCTTATGTCTCTGTCCTATCCTCTCTCTCCCCTCTCTATCCCTCTCATCCCCTTATATCTCTGTCCTATCCCTCTCACCCCTTAGGTCTCTGTCCTATCCCTCTCACCCCCTTATGTCTCTGTCCTATCCCTCTCACCCCCTTATGTCTCTGTCCTTTCCCTCTCACCCCTTATATCTCTGTCCTATCCCTCTCACCCCCTTATGTCTCTGTCCTATCCCTCTCACCCATTATGTCTCTGTCCTATCCCTCTCACCCCTTATATCTCTGTCCTATCCCTCTCACCCCTTATATCTCTGTCCTATCCCTATCCCTTTCACCCCTTATGTCTCTGTCCTATCCCTCTCACCCCCTTATGTCTCTGTCCTATCCCTTTCACCCCTTATGGCTCTGTCCTATCCCTCTCACCCCTTATGTCTCTGTCCTATCCCTCTCACCCCTTATGTCTCTGTCCTATCCCTCTCACCCCTTATGGCTCTGTCCTATCCCTCTCACCCCCTTATGTCTCTGTCCTATCCCTCTCACCCCCTTATGTCTCTGTCCTATCCCTCTCACCCCTTATGTCTCTGTCCTATCCCTCTCACCCCTTATGTCTCTGTCCTATCCCTCTCACCCCCTTATGTCTCTGTCCTATCCCTCTCACCCCCTTATGTCTCTGTCCTATCCCTCTCACCCCCTTATGTCTCTGTCCTATCCCTCTCACCCCCTTATATCTCTGTACCCATCACTCTCCATTTTTTTCACTTTATCTCCACGTTCGTTTCTATGACATAATAAAGCTCAGTTCTATATTTCTCCTCACTGTTTTTTATTGATGTAAACGTTCATATCGCTGGGGGCTCCTGGGTTCTGAATGATGCTAAAGGGTTAACGGCTAAAACACGAAACATAACTATAAAAAGTCCAGTAGTTTTGTGTGTTTCCTCTTTATTTAATGTCACGGCTGGCCTCTTCCCGCGCTCCCCTCCCGTGTTACCCTGTCCTTGCACAGCCTTATGGTTTGTGTATATATAAAAGTTATATCATAATAAACAAAAATTAATGCGTCTTTAACTTGAAATACAGTGAAACCTTTACTTTAAACATTGGCCGGCGCTATAATCCGCTGATTTAAAAGGCGCTCATTGAGGGACGTCTGGGGGGAGCACCGGCGCGTCTGCTCGCCGTCCCATCCAGGGGCAGAATTTAGAATTTATAGTTATATTAAAAGACCCACTATAAGTCTCCTGGTCATGTGACCGCGTCCCACCTCAGCCTGCGTGGAACGGGGGCAAAGTAAAAGTGGGACATGCAAAAAAAAAAAATTCACTATGGTTTGGTGCTGTGAGGGTTAAAACGTTTAAGAAAAAAAATCATTTTGAGCGTCTGCCAGAAGCCCTCAGCGTTAATGGAGCCTTTAGATAAAACATAACAAACATCCATCGTGTTAACGAGGCCGCGGAGAGACCACACGAGGACTTTTTAAGGTAAAACATTTTTTAAGGTTTTTTTTGCATTAGCCCTTTTGATTTAATATGCACAATTTCCTGGTTTATTCCATACAAAGCACAGCTTAGTGAACGGGTCCCGTCAGGGCTCAAGTTCAAAAAAACACAAGTGCAGGAAATCACCCAGGTTTCTGACCCCAAATTAGAAATTATCATCTTTCACTCGACACAAACACACTCAGACCTGATCGATTTCTATAAAAATGTGGATTTTAGCAAAAATCTATAATAAATAATGTATTTATTGTGAATTAACATGGAAAGATATGACGAGCACCTAAATACAAGCTTTCCAGTGTGTGGGACCAATGGGAACTATGTTCCCACACAATCCCCTCTAACTAATCAGACCCTCTATAGTAACCAGACTCTCTATAGTAACCAGACTCTCTATAGTAACCAGACTCTCTATAGTAACCAGACCCTCTATAGTAACCAGACTCTCTATAGTAACCAGACCCTCTATAGTACCAATACCCTCTATAGCAATCAGACCCTCTATAGCAATCAGACCCTCTATAGTAACCAGACCCTCTATAGTAACAACCCTCTATAGCAATCAGACCCTCTATAGTAACCAGACCCTCTATAGTAACGACCCTCTATAGTAACCAGACCCTCTATAGTAACCAGACCATCTATAGTAACGACCCTCTATAGCAATCAGACCCTCTTTAGTAACCAGACCCTCTATAGTAATCAGACCCTCTATAGTAACCAGACCCTCTATAGTACCCAGACCATCTATAGTAACGACCCTCTATAGCAATCAGACCCTCTTTAGTAACCAGACCCTCTATAGTAATCAGACCCTCTATAGTAACCAGACCCTCTATAGTACCCAGACCCTCTATAGTAACGACCCTCTATAGCAACGACCCTCTATAGCAATCAGACCCTCTATAGTAACAACCCTCTATAGTAATCAGACCCTCTATAGTAACCAGACTCTCTATAGTAACGACCCTCTATAGTAATCAGACCCTCTATAGTAACCAGACTCTCTATAGTAACGACCCTCTATAGCAATCAGACCCTCTATAGTAACCAGACCCTCTATAGTAATAAGACCCTCTATAGTAATAAGACCCTCTATAGTAAGAAGAACTAATGTTTCCTTTCTCTTCGTCCCCTCATGTTTCCTTTTCATTCCTTTCTCTCCTTCCCCTCATGTTTCCTTTCCGTTCCTTTCTCTCCTTCCCCTCATGTTTCCTTTCTGTTCCTTTCTCTCCTTCTCATGTTTCCTTTCCGTTCCTTTCTCTCCTTCTCATGTTTCCTTTCCGTTCCTTTCTCTCCTTCTCATGTTTCCTTTCCATTCCTTTCTCTCCTTCTCGTGTTTCCTTTCTGTTCCTTTCTCTCCTTCCCCTCATATTTCCTCTCCGTTCCTTTCTCTCCTTCCCCTCATGTTTCCTTTCCGTTCCTTTCTCTTCGTCCCCCTCATGTTTCCTTTCCGTTCCTTTCTCTCCTTCCCCTCATGTTTCCTTTCCGTTCCTTTTTCTTCGTCCCCTCATGTTTCCTTTCCATTCCTTTCTCTTCGTCCCCCTCATGTTTTCTTTCCGTTCCTTTCTCTCCTTCCCCTCATGTTTCCTTTCCGTTCCTTTTTCTTCGTCCCCTCATGTTTTCTTTCCGTTCCTTTCTCTTCGTCCCCCTCATGTTTCCTTTCCGTTCCTTTCTCTCCTTCCCCTCATGTTTCTTTTCCGTTCCTTTCTTTTTGTCCCCTCATGTTTCCTTTCTGTTCCTTTCTCTTCGTCCCCTCATGTTTCCCTTCTGTTCTTTTCTCTCCTTCCCCTCATGTTTCCTTTCCATTCCTTTCTCTTCGTCCCCTCATGTTTCCTTTCCGTTCCTTTCTCTTTGTCCCCTCATGTTTCCTTTCTGTTCTTTTCTCTTCGTCCCCTCATGTTTCCTTTCCGTTCCTTTCTCTTTGTCCCCTCATGTTTCCTTTCTGTTCTTTTCTCTTCGTCCCCTTCATGTTTTCTTTCCGTTCCTTTCTCTTCGTCCCCTCATGTTTCCTTTCCATTCCTTTCTCTCCTTCCCCTCATGTTTTCTTTCCGTTCCTTTCTCTCCTTCTCATGTTTCCTTTCTGTTCCTTTCTCTCCTTCTCATGTTTCCTTTCCGTTCCTTTCTCTCCTTCTCGTGTTTCCTTTCTGTTCCTTTCTCTCCTTCTCGTGTTTCCTTTCCATTCCTTTCTCTCCTTCCACTCATGTTTCCTTTCCATTCCTTTCTCTCCTTCCCCTCATGTTTCCTTTCCGTTCCTTTCTCTCCTTCCCCTCATGTTTCCTTTCCGTTCCTTTCTCTTCGTCCCCTCATGTTTCCTTTCCATTCCTTTCTCTCCTTCCCCTCATGTTTCCTTTCCGTTCCTTTTTCTTCGTCCCCTCGTGTTTCCTTTCCGTTCCTTTCTCTTCGTCCCCTCATGTTTTCTTTCCGTTTCTTTCTCTCCTTCCTCTCATGTTTCCTTTACGTTCCTTTCTCTTCGTCCCCTCATGTTTTCTTTCGTTCCTTTCTCTCCTTCCCCTCATGTTTCCTTTCCGTTCCTTTCTCTTCGTCCCCTCATGTTTCCTTTCTGTTCTTTTCTCTCCTTCCCCTCATGTTTCCTTTCCGTTCCTTTCTCTTCGTCCCCTCATGTTTCCTTTCTGTTCTTTTCTCTTCGTCCCCTTCATGTTTTCTTTTCGTTCTTTTCTCTTCGTCCCCTCATGTTTCCTTTCCGTTCCTTTCTCTCCTTCCCCTCATGTTTCCTTTCCGTTCCTTTCTCTTCGTCCCCTCATGTTTCCTTTCTGTTCTTTTCTCTTCGTCCCCTTCATGTTTTCTTTTCGTTCTTTTCTCTTCGTCCCCTCATGTTTCCTTTCCGTTCCTTTCTCTCCTTCCCCTCATGTTTTCTTTCCGTTCCTTTCTCTCCTTCCCCTCATGTTTCCTTTCCGTTCCTTTCTCTTCGTCCCCTCATGTTTCCTTTCTGTTCTTTTCTCTCCTTCCCCTCATGTTTCCTTTCCGTTCCTTTCTCTTCGTCCCCTCATGTTTCCTTTCTGTTCTTTTCTCTTCGTCCCCTTCATATTTTCTTTTCGTTCTTTTCTCTTCGTCCCCTCATGTTTCCTTTCCGTTCCTTTCTCTCCTTCCCCTCATGTTTCCTTTCCGTTCCTTTCTCTTCGTCCCCTCATGTTTCCTTTCTGTTCTTTTCTCTCCTTCCCCTCATGTTTCCTTTCCGTTCCTTTCTCTCCTTCCCCTCATGTTTCCTTTCCGTTCCTTTCTCTTCGTCCCCTCATGTTTTCTTTCCGTTCCTTTCTCTCCTTCCCCTCATGTTTCCTTTCCGTTCCTTTCTCTTCGTCCCCTCATGTTTCCTTTCCGTTCCTTTCTCTCCTTCCCCTCATGTTTCCTTTCCGTTCCTTTCTCTTCGTCCCCTCATGTTTCCTTTCCGTTCCTTTCTCTTCGTCCCCTCATGTTCCTTTCTGTTCTTTCTCTTCGTCCCTCATGTTTCTTTCGTTCCTTTCTCTTCGTCCCCTCATGTTTCCTTTCCGTTCCTTTCTCTTCCTTCCCCTCATGTTTTCTTTCCGTTCCTTTCTCTTCGTCCCCTTCATGTTTTCTTTCCGTTCCTTTCTCTCCTTCCCCTCATGTTTCCTTTCCGTTCCTTTCTCTTCGTCCCCTCATGTTTTCTTTCGTTCCTTTCTCTCCTTCCCCTCATGTTTCCTTTCCGTTCCTTTCTCTTCGTCCCCTCATGTTTCCTTTCCGTTCCCTTCTCTTCGTCCCCTCATGTTTCCTTTCTGTTCCTTTCTCTCCTTCCCCTCATGTTTCCTTTCCGTACCTTTCTCTTCGTCCCCCTCATGTTTCCTTTCCGTTCCTTTCTCTCCTTCCCTCATGTTTTCTTTCCGTTCCTTTCTCTCCTTCCCCTCATGTTTCCTTTCCGTTCCTTTCTCTCCTTCCCCTCATGTTTCCTTTTCGTTCCTTTCTCTCCTTCCCCTCATGTTTCCTTTTCATCCTTTCTCTCCTTCCTCTCATGTTTCCTTTCTCTCCTTCCTCTCATGTCGTACATCTCTCCCCCTCCAGCAGTTAATCGATGGATACCTGCATGGCTGGGCTCCTCCAGCACTCTAAGGGTTAATGATGCTCGGCAGGAATCAGAATACCTTCCCTGTATGTCAGTTTGCGTGAGCCCGGGCCGCACAGACTGAGCTGACGTCAAATGTGCCCAAAGCTTTTGTATTGCAAATAGACTCGGTAACAATTCAGAGACCTGATGCAAGGAGACAATTGTCAGCACATTGCGAATGCGCAGCCACAGGAAAATCCCCCCCCCCACCACCACACACATGTTCCCTGCACCAACACAACTCAGGTATCACATCCTGCAAATAATGATACATAAATCACAGGAACATCTGTTCTTAACCCTTTCACTACCAAAGCTGTGGTAGCTCAATATTGCAATGTAATACATTGAAAAGCAATAATTAGCATATCACACCGCATTTGCATATCAATTCAAAGCAGGATTACTTCACTCCCTGTGGATAAATTCACTGCAAAAATTCACTCCTGTCTCTGTAATACTGTAAAGAAGCTACAAAGAGGAGCTCCAAACCTCACTGTAACAAAAAGATTAACACATTTTGCTGATGTATTACAATAACCAGGGATTTTGCAGAAAACAGGGAAAGCTGTGGGGTTACTCACTGCTGTAAGTCCATAAGATTCAGGGGGTTATAATGAGTGTAAATCCCAGTACAGTACCTACAGATACAAGGTGTTGCTGTAATTGTCATACACAGGCATTATGCAGCGCATACAGATACAAGGTGTTGCTGTAATTGTCACACACAGGCATTATGCAGCACATACAGATACAAGGTGTTCCTGTAATTTCCATACACAGGCATTATGCAGCACATACAGATACAAGGTGTTGCTGTAATTGCCTTACACAGGCAGTATGCAGCACATACAGATACAAGGTATTGCTGTAATTGTCCTACACAGGCATTATGCGGCACATGCAGATACAAGGTGTTGCTGTAATTGGCATACACAGGCATTATGCAGCACATACAGATACAAGGTGTTGCTGTAATTGGCATACACAGGCATTATGCAGCGCATACAGATACAAGGTGTTGCTGTAATTGCCACACACAGGCATTATGCAGCACATACAGATACAAGGTGTTGCTGTAATTTCCATACACAGGCATTATGCAGCACATACAGATACAAGGTGTTGCTGTAATTGCCATACACAGGCATTATGCAGCACATACAGATACAAGGTGTTGCTGTAATTGCCATACACAGGCATTATGCAGCACATACAGATACAAGGTGTTGCTGGAATTGCCATACACAGGCATCATGCAGCACATACAGATATTGCATTGCTAATTATCTCATTCTGATCACTACAAACCCCCATAAGCAGGAGATCTCACCATTTTATTATATGTCTGCAGCACATTTACTGCATCTGCCTGTATGCTGATAATGCAGACCCCATGTAAGCTTGAGATCTCACCATTTTATTATCTGTCACAAAATCCATCTCTGCCTGTATGCCGATAATGCAGACCCCGTGTGACATTGTGCCAGATAATGGGCATCATCTAGAGTTTAGAACCTTTAATCCTAGTAATATTTCTGCCTGTATGCTGATAATGCAGACCCTGTGTGACATTGTGCCAGGTAAGGGACGCCATCTAGAGTTTAGTAACTTTAATCCAAGCAATATTTCTATAAAGGATAAATGAATACATGAAAAATTACAAATGAGCGAAATAATGAGTGATCAGAAAGTAACAAATGACCAGAAAGTCAGATACAAGGTGTTGCTGTAATTGCCATACACAGGCATTATGCAGCACATACAGATACAGGTGTTGCTGTAATTGCCATACACAGGCATTATGCAGCACATACAGATACAGGTGTTGCTGTAATTGCCATACACAGGCATTATGCAGCACATACAGATACAAGGTGTTGCTGTAATTGCCATACACAGGCATTATGCAGCACATACAGATACAAGGTGTTGCTGGAATTGCCATACACAGGCATCATGCAGCACATACAGATATTGCATTGCTAATTATCTCATTCTGATCACTACAAACCCCCATAAGCAGGAGATCTCACCATTTTATTATATGTCTGCAGCACATTTACTGCATCTGCCTGTATGCTGATAATGCAGACCCCATGTAAGCTTGAGATCTCACCATTTTATTATCTGTCACAAAATCCATCTCTGCCTGTATGCCGATAATGCAGACCCCGTGTGACATTGTGCCAGATAATGGGCATCATCTAGAGTTTAGAACCTTTAATCCTAGTAATATTTCTGCCTGTATGCTGATAATGCAGACCCTGTGTGACATTGTGCCAGGTAAGGGACGCCATCTAGAGTTTAGAAACTTTAATCCAAGCAATATTTCTATAAAGGATAAATGAATACATGAAAAATTACAAATGAGCGAAATAATGAGTGATCAGAAAGTAACAAATGACCAGAAAGTCAGATACAAGGTGTTGCTGTAATTGCCATACACAGGCATTATGCAGCACATACAGATACAAGGTGTTGCTGTAATTGCCATACACAGGCATTATGCAGCACATACAGATACAAGGTGTTGCTGTAATTGCCATACACAGGCATTATGCAGCACATACAGATACAAGGTGTTGCTGGAATTGCCATACACAGGCATCATGCAGCACATACAGATATTGCATTGCTAATTATCTCATTCTGATCACTACAAACCCCCATAAGCAGGAGATCTCACCATTTTATTATATGTCTGCAGCACATTTACTGCATCTGCCTGTATGCTGATAATGCAGACCCCATGTAAGCTTGAGATCTCACCATTTTATTATCTGTCACAAAATCCATCTCTGCCTGTATGCCGATAATGCAGACCCCGTGTGACATTGTGCCAGATAATGGGCATCATCTAGAGTTTAGAACCTTTAATCCTAGTAATATTTCTGCCTGTATGCTGATAATGCAGACCCTGTGTGACATTGTGCCAGGTAAGGGACGCCATCTAGAGTTTAGTAACTTTAATCCAAGCAATATTTCTATAAAGGATAAATGAATACATGAAAAATTACAAATGAGCGAAATAATGAGTGATCAGAAAGTAACAAATGACCAGAAAGTAACAAATGATCAGAAAGTAACGAATGATCAGAAAATAACGAGTGATCAGAAAGTAACGAAAGATCAGAAAAAAACAAATGATCAGAGAAAAAAAACGAATGATCAGAAAATAACGAATGATCAGAAAATAACGAATGATCAGAAAGTAATGAGTGATCAGAAAGTAACGAATGATCAGAAAAAAACGAATGATCAGAAAGTAACAAATGATCAGAAAATAACGAATGATCAGAAATAATGAATGATCAGAAAGTAACAAATGATCAGAAAGTAACGAATGATCAGAAAATAACGAATGATCAGAAAGTAACGAATGATCAGAAAGTAACGAATGATCAGAAATAACGAATGATCAGAAAGTAACAAATGATCAGAAAATAACGAATGATCAGAAATAATGAATGATCAGAAAGTAACAAATGATCAGAAAGTAACGAATGATCAGAAAATAACGAATGATCAGAAAATAACAAATGATCAGAGAAAAAAGGAATGATCAGAAAATAACGAATGATCAGAAAAAAACAAATGATCAGAAAAAAACAAATGATCAGAAAAAAACAAATGATCAGAAATAACAAATGATCAGAAAGTAACAAATGATCAGAAAGTAACGAATGATAAGAAAGTAATGAATGATCAGAAATAACGAATGATCAGAAAATAACGAATGATCAGAAAGTAACGAATGATCAGAAAATAACGAATGATCAGAAAGTAACGAATGATCAGAAATAACAAATGATCAGAGAAAAAAGGAATGATCAGAAAAAAACAAATGATCAGAAAAAAACAAATGATCAGAAATAACGAATGATCAGAAAAAAACAAATGATCAGAAAAAAACAAAACAAATGATCAGAAAGTAACAAATGATCAGAAAGTAACAAATGATCAGAAAATAACGAATGATCAGAAAATAACGAATGATCAGAAAGTAACAAATGATCAGAAAGTAACAAATGATCAGAAAGTAACGAATGATCATAAAATAACGAATGATCAGAAAGTAACAAATGATCAGAAAGTAACGAATGATCAGAAAGTAACGAATGATCAGAAAGTAACAAATGAAATGATCAGAAAGTAACGAATGATCAGAAATAACGAATGATCAGAAAGTAACGAATGATCAGAAATAGAGAACTAAACTTATGAAAACCTAAGGAAATGAATGAGCCGATAATAACGAATGATCAGAAAGCAGGAGAGTATTCAATGAAATAACGAAAGAGCCAACTTAACGAATGAAAACAGAATAAAACAAACGTAAATTTCCAATGTGCACATGTCAGGTGCAGGTATTACAGGAAGTTGCATTCCCAGAAATGGCACCAAATCCCTTCCAATATACATACACGTTTAATTCTAAATATTTTTTATCACATTGTGTGTGAGCATTACGGAGCTTCTGTATCAGTGTTCCAAGCCCCTCCCCATGTACTGTTACAGGATAATACATTGTTTCCAAAACGTCTTTTGTCACTATATTCTGTAAACAATGAAGAAAGATTTCTTGTTTTTTTCATAGAATTGTGTTAAGTAGCATTATATAATATTTCTAGAATGTAAAGTGCACGTCTCCTGCTGCATTTGTGCATCACAGATTGTGACATTGCTTCAAATAAATGACATAATAATATGAATTAACCCCACTCGAAACTTGCATGTTACCTTCATTAACCACGTCACACTATTCATATATTGTTTATTCTTATATGATTGATCACGCATGAACATTGTAGGGATCTTGTATCCCTCCCACCTTGTCCCCTTTTTCTGGTTCCCATGACCCCCAGTCCCCCTTTTCACTTTACATCAGGAAAATAAAAGTAGCTACTGAATGGGTTAATTGACATGACATTGATTTTTCAAGTACAAGAGCAATCCATTAGCGATTCTCCTAGAGAGACCTTGGTACAAGGGAACCAGCCATGGGACATCTTTTATGCAAACCGTCTCTACTGTCTCTGTTTCTGTATGCTGAAGGAGACAGTTTATATGAGAGGCGTCCCTTGGCACCCTTGTAATTGCTGCCCTATAACCGCCATGGAGATCATCAAGCAGGTAAGCCTTGAAATGGACAGCATTTATGTTATGTGGAACATTCAGACTGAATTATACAAGGCAGGGAAACTGTGGCATGGGGAGGAGGTGAACGGGGGTATCTAACCAGCGAGTCCAGCAGTGGAGGGGTTAATCTGATACACACAAACTGAGATATTGCAAGGGTTATAAAACCTAAAGTGCAAGTCTGGCACGGAAAGGTCGACCTAATCAATCTGCGATGATGGAAAAATTGTGCTTTTGAGCATCTTATCCACATTCATTCTAAAGCGAAATATACAGCAGTGAAGAGGTTAACGTGAAAGCTCAAAGCTGGAGCGTTCCATCTGACGGATCTGTGGAAATGAAATAAATGTATGGAGGGTACTCCAGCTGCGGTGGGAGCTCACAAATGAAAGGGTTAATCTGACTCGGTAAAAAAAAATTGGAGAGATGGTATGGTGCTCTCTCCGGCAGTGCAAGGGTTTATCTAACTGGTCCTCAAAGATAAGGAGCGAGATTATAAACCAAGTGTCAATTTAAAGCAATACGTTGAGAGTTAAAACAGGTAGGGGGAGACCGAGGGGTTAAATGCTGCACAGGAAGTGGCGTCCCACAGCTTTCTATCAAGTCACAGATGTCACGATGACCCGAAGACTGACGAGTCATGGCAAGAAGCCCCTGCTTGTTATAAGTGGTTCAAAGTAAAAATACAGCCATATAATCCCATTTTGGGACTGGATCTGGACTCTCAATTTCTATGATTCATGGACTAGGGCATTATAACAGCTTCAGCCCTAAATGAAGCCCCCTGAATGCCGTCCATGGGACCACCAGTCCCAGTTGGCTTCCCAGAAGTAGAGTCCATCAGTTTAACATACTGGCAGCCTCAATAAAATGGGAAAGAAGCGTTAAGAGCATCCAAACCTCACGATGACAGAACTTATTCAATAAGCAACGAATCAGTGGAGAATCGGTCGGAAACAATCCAATTCCACCATCAACGTTAGTGATCCCTGCTTCTTCTCTTGGTTTCTCCATGTAATGATGGATTATTGATTTGTTTCCAATCTTTCAAACGTTGTCCTTAGAGATAAGGAATGATGTCCATTGCATGGAGATCGGGTCAATCCCGCACAACGCATGAAGATAATCTCTTGACTAAAAACATATACGTCCTACATGTTTTCCAAGTGCCTCATCCCAAAATCTGTCCCTCTAGTCTCACCTAATGTCCTTCTTTTTAAGAGCATAAGGCAAAAAAACTCCATGTGGTATACACCACTCATACACCATGCTTCCCAAGTGGGCCACTGTTGGAGGGCCAGTCCCAATTTCAGGTGCAAAACCCTCTGATCCCCCCACCTGCTTTTTAGTAGGGACGAGCAGCCTGTTAGAATTGGTTCGAAGTTCGATTCGAACATCGGGTGTTCGAAAGTTTGCGAACTTCGAACTTTTTGGGACGGTCACGGAAAGTTCGAGAAAAAAAAAAGTTTTCCAAAAAGTGCTTAAAAGATCCTAAAAAAATCTATAAATAAGGAGACTCTTTACTGCAGAATATAATAATAAAGGGTTTATTAGATATTGAATTAAAACGGGAATATTTCTAACATTGAAGCCTATGGGATTCATAAACATTTCCCACTCTTTGTTGGTCAAACATTTCCCACTCATTGTTGGTCAAACATTTCCCACTCGTTGGTGGTAAAACATTTCCCACTCATTGTTGGTCAAACATTTCCCACTCATTGTTGGTCAAACATTTCCCACTCGTTGGTGGTAAAACATTTCCCACGCGTTGTTGGTCAAACATTTCCCACTCGTTGGTGGTAAAACATTTCTCATAGCTTCAAATCGCATTTAAACATGAGCAAAAGTGGTAAAAATGAGCTCAGCGCCCAGCAGTGAAATGGCTCAGCACTCAGCAGTGAAATGGTTAAAAACTATTTTTCATTGTTTCCTGTCCCCTAGGGCAGTACCCGGACCCCCATATACCTTTTTTGGCCAATATCTTGCATATTGGCCCTCTTGGAAGGGACCTTAATTTTCGAATGTTCGACCCCCATTGACTTGCATTGCGTTCGAATTGTGTTTGAGTTCGCGGTCGAACTTTTTCGGGTGTTTGAGTTCGAATGCGATTGGCCAATCACTACTTTTTAGGGGCTCCTCCATATATTCAGGGTGTGCAGGTGTCTTTTAAGGCCTTCTCCATATATTCAGGGTGTGCGGGTGTCTTTTTGGGTGCTCCTCCATATCTTCAGGGTGTGCGGTTGCTTTTCTAGGGGCTCCTCCATATTTTCAGGGTGTCTTTAGGGGCTCCTCCATATATTCAGGGTGTGTGGGTGTCTTTTTAGGGGCTCCTCTATATATTCAGGGTGTGCGGTTGTTTTTCTAGGGCTCCTCCATATATTCACTCAGGGTGTGTGGGTGTCGTTTTAGAGGTTCTTCCATATATTCAGGGTGTGTGGTGTCTTTTAGGGCCTTCTCCATATATTCAGGGTGTGCGGGTGTCTTTTTGGGTGCTCCTCCATATATTCAGGGTGTGCGGTTGCTTTTTAGGGGCTCCTCCATATTTTCAGGGTGTGTCTTTTAGGGGCTCCTCCATATATTCAGGGTGTGTGGGTGTCTTTTTAGGGGCTCCTCTATATATTCAGGGTGTGCGGTTGTTTTTCTAGGGCTCCTCCATATATTCACTCAGGGTGTGTGGGTGTCGTTTTAGAGGTTCTTCCATATATTCAGGGTGTGTGGTGTCTTTTAGGGCCTTCTCCATATATTCAGGGTGTGCGGGTGTCTTTTTGGGTGCTCCTCCATATATTCAGGGTGTGCGGTTGCTTTTCTAGGGGCTCCTCCATATTTTCAGGGTGTCTTTAGGGGTTCGTTCCTCCATATATTCAGGGAGTGTGGGTGTCTTTTTAGGGGCTCCTCCATATATTCAGGGAGTGTGGGTGTCTTTTTAGGTGCTCCTCCATATATTCAGGGTGTGCGGTTGTTTTTCTAGGGACTTCTCCATATATTAAGGGTGTGTGGGTGTCTTTTTAGGGGCTCCTCCGTATATTCAGGGTGTGTGGGTGTCTTTTTAGGGGTTCCTCCATATATTCAGGATGTGCGGGTGTCTTTTTAGGGGCTCCTCTATATATTCTGGGTGTGCGGGTGTCTTTTTAGGGGCTCCTCCGTATATTCAGGGTGTGTGGGTGTTTTTTTAGGGGTTCCTCCATATATTCAGGATGTGCGGGTGTCTTTTTAGGGGCTCCTCTATATATTCTGGGTGTGCGGGTGTCTTTTTCGGGGCTCCTCTATATATTCAGGGTGTGCGGTTGTTTTTCTCGTGCTCCTCCATATATTCACTCAGGGTGTGTGGGTGTTGTTTATAGGGGTTCCTCCATATATTCAGGGTGTGCGGGTGTCTTTTAGGGGCTCCCCATATATTCAGGGTGTGCAGGTGTCTTTTTAGGGGCTCCTCCATATATTCAGGGTGTGTGGGTGTATTTTTAGGGGTTCCTCCATATATTCAGAGTGTGCGGGTGTCTTTTTAGGGGCTCCTCCATACAGTTGTGTTCAAAATTATTCAACCCCCACTGAAATTGAGTGTTTTGGCCAGTTTGACATTGATTTTGATCATTCAGTCATCTTGCTTACAATTAAATCAAAGAGGCACGTGTAGGTCAGACAAATATAACATAACATTTATAAATGAAACCACAAAATGTCTTTTCTGTGCTCACATCATTATCAGTTTTATTCAACCCCCAAGTGACATTCAATCTTAGTACTTATAACTGTAAAAGGATGTTGTACTAAACAGCTTTTAAACGTGAAGCATAGCTTGACACAAGTGTCTTGCAGCCATCTACGGGTATCTTCACCATTCATCATGGGCAAAAGCCTCCAGTTCAGTCACATTCTTAGGCTTGCGCACTGCAACTGCTTTCTTTAAGTCCCACCAGAGGTTCTCAATGGATTTAAGTCAGGTGACTGCGATGGCCACTCCAAAATGTTCCAGCCTTTAATCTGCAACCATGCTCTAGTAGACTTGGAGGTATGCTTGGGATCATTGTCCTGTTGAAAGGTCCAACGTCTCCCAAGCCTCAGGTTTGTGACGGACTGCATCACATTGTCATCCAATATCTCCTGGTACTGAAGAGAATTCATGGTACCTTGCACACGCTGAAGCTTCCCTGTACCTGCAGAAGCAAAACAGCCCCAAAGCATGATTGACCCCCCGCCATGCTTCACAGTAGGCAAGGTGTTCTTTTCTTCATAGGCCTTGTTCTTCCTCCTCCAAACATAGTGTTGATCCATGGGCCCAAACAGTTCTAATTTTGTTTCATCAGTCCACAGAACACTATCCCAAAACTTCTGCGGTTTGTCCACATGACTTTTGGCATACTGCAGTCGACTCTTCTTATTCTTTGGAGACAGCAAGGGGGTGCGCTTGGGAGTTCTGGCATGGAGGCCTTCATTACGCAGTGTGCGCCGTATTGTCTGAGCTGAAACTTCAGTACCCACATCTGACAAATCTTTTCTCAGTTCCTCAGCAATCACACGGGGACTTTTCTCCACTCTACGCTTCAGGTAGCGCACAGCAGTCAAAGTCAGCATCTTCTTTCTGCCACGACCAGGTAGCGTTTCCAACAGTGCCCTTTGCCTTGAATTTGCGAATGATGCTTCCTATGGTTTCTCTTGGTATGTTTAACATCTTTGCAATCTTCTTATAGCCATTGCCCTTCCTGTGAAGAGTAATCACCTCTTCTCTTGTCTTCCTGGACCATTCTCTTGACTTCACCATGTTTGTAACCACACCAGTAAATGTCTAGAAGGAGCTGAGTATCACAGTCATTTTAAAGCTGCCTAATTGGTGTTTATTATGCTTTATTGCTGCTCCGTGACATCCACAGGTTTTTCAATACCTGATTGAAAACACTTGAATGAACCTCTGTTCTTCAGAGTGGTAGTCTTTAAGGGGTTGAATAATTGTGTCAATGAAGAATTCACAAAAGAAACATTTACTACTGTATTACAAAACCAATTGATGTCATTTTAGTTGCATATGGTTCTTTAAAAAGTCCTTGTAGGATTTCATTCTGAATACAATTACAAATGTCACTAAATTCCCTAAAACCCTTTACAGCATTGGGGGTTGAATAATTTTGAACACAACTGTATATTCAGGGTGTGCGGGTGTCTTTTTAGGGGCTCCTCCATATATTCAGGTTGTGAGGGTGTATTTTTAGGGGCTCCTCCATATATTCAGGGTGTGTGGGTGTCTTTTTAGGGGCTCCTCCATATATTCAGGGTGTGTGGGTGTCTTTTTAGGGGCTCCTCCATATATTCAGGGTGTGCGGGTGTCTTTTTAGGGGCTCCTCCATATATTCAGGTTGTGAGGGTGTCTTTTTAGGGGCTCCTCCATATATTCATGGTGTGCGGGTGTCTTTTTAGGGGCTCCTCCATATATTCAGGTGTGCGGGTGTCTTTAGGGGCTTCCTCCATATATTCAGGGTGTGCGGGTGTCTTTTTAGGGGCTCCTCCATATATTCATGGTGTGCGGGTGTCTTTTTAGGGGCTCCTCCATATATTCAGGGTGTGCGGGTGTCTTTTTAGGGGCTCCTCCATATATTCAGGGTGTGTGGGTGTCTTTTTAGTGGTTCCTCCATATATTCAGGATGTGTGGGTGTATTTTTAGGGGTTCCTCCGTATATTCAGGATGTGTGGGTGTATTTTTAGGGGTTCCTCCATATATATATATTAAGGGAGTGAGGGTGTCTAACAGAGCTGCAGAGCAATAAACCTCCCAGCAATGAGTCTGTAAGCTATAATAAATGCTGTTAGAAGTCACTCGCTGTAAATCAGACACTTTGCTGATGTTCTAAGTGATTTTTGGATCCAGGAAGGTGAGCTCCTCCACTTGTAGTCCTCCATGTATCTTAGATCCACCCATTGTCTCCTAACTGTCATAGAATCTTCTGTAACATCTGGTGGAACTCAAAACAACAATGGCATGTGATGTGTAAGAGCAGCCCCGGGGCCCCATGACAGTCTCAGTTCTATTTCTCTCTCTTTTTCGCGCCCCGTGCTTCTCCTTCTCCTCGACCCCTTCCCGACGTGTTACACAATTCGGGGAGGTGGGAAAGCGCGGCTATTATTAGCAGGACGCGTATTCCCGGGTTAAATCACATCCAGCCAAATCGCAGATTTATTTACACGTTGGGGAAAAAAAGCGTAAACACTGCGTGGGTATCAGGGAGCGGTGCATTCCTTTAAAACGACAAATTAACCCTGTAAACGCCTAAGGAGGCGGCGTGATTCAGTTAAGCTTAAATTGCTGGAGAGCGTTCAACGGAATGACAGATTTTAGGGCATAATTTCTGAAAATCCACAGTTTTCTGTCTCCAGCATTACCGCATTTTCAATATTATTTTATTTACATATTTATCACAAAATTACCCATTCTTCATCAATTAGTTTAACCATTCAGTGAACCAGCCCCTGGTATAACGTAATAATCTTTTTGGGAATTGATATAGCATAACAGAGTGTAAGCCTCTGGGAGCCGCTGAGCTGAGAAAAGGAGGGGGGAACCGAGGGGTTAAGTTATCCTGACCACCTCCACACTCCACAATCCTGTTTTAACCCTTTAGTTTCCTTTAAAAAGTCACCTGAATCCAGCGCTGTTCTTATTCTGATATCTGCAGGACCTGACATCAGGGGCGGATCCAGGGGTGGCAACGGGGCAATCCCCCTCCCCCCGAGAAAATATTCCTGACCCATTGAGTGGTTCTGTTCCCACGAGCGGCAGCCGGCTAGGGATGAGCTGTTCGGTTCGATCATTTCGGAGTTCAATTCGAACATCGTTAGTTCGAAAGTTCGCGAACTTCGAACTTTTTGGCGTGTTCGAAATTTTTTTTTGTTGAAAAAAGTATAAAAAATGCTTAAAAGATACTAAAAAAAATCGAGAAATAAAGAGACTCCTTACTGCAGAATATTATAAGCAACGGTTTATTAGATATTGAATTAAAAACTAATGTGTACGTGCAAAGATTCTCACCTCTAAATGACCTGTGCTCTCAAACGGCGTAAACAACAGGTGTTTAATTAGTGTTTGGAAATAACATGTGCTTCTAATTAGTCAGGTCTCATGAATTTGATACATTGTATGCAGACTGGAGGTGCCAGGTGTCGTGTGTGGGTCTGTGCTATGATGGCGATGTTTCCATACATCCTACAAATCCGCCACTTCACAGGCAGGTTATGGGGACCTCCTAGGCACGATATTTGAAGGAATTTTTCGTATTTATTTTTAACCCTTATTTTATGGAAAACTCACTGTTCCTTTAACCCTTTCACTGCTGAGGCATTTCGCCGCTGTGTGCGGAGCTAACTTTTATTGCTTTCGCTCATCATGTTTAAACGCGATTTGAAGCCACATTTTATTATACGACCCAGACATATTATATATCGTTCTTTCCAGCAGACTCGGCAGATTCATAATATATCATTTTTATATGTATACGTCATGTTCTGCCTGTATATTATAACAATAAATGCAATAAAACTTGGATTTTTAATCATCTGCAGCGTGTAAAGTGGTTTTTTTCACCTTTTATCACATGAACATTTGCGGTTATATTTTCTATGGGGTGCGCTTGTACAAAAATTAGAAATGGGGACTTATTAAATTTTTTGGGGGGAACTATGTGATTTTTAGCAAACACACACCATAGAAAAAAATCATTAGTGCAGCATCATTGTTCACATTATAATTGAAATGTGAACAATATTGCTGCATTAATAAAAATAACACACAAAAAAATACATTTTTTTTTTTACTTTTATTTTAAAGGCCATGCTCAGGCCTTTCGATTGACACCCTCCATGACCCCCTAGCTGCCACAGTTCTGGAGATATCGAGGTTCAAATGAACCCCCTATCTCCACCAGGGGATTCCGGGCAGCTAGGGGTTCCCCGGCTATCTGACGTCATCACGCTATGCGTGAGGACGTCAGGCAGTGAGGGGGGACCCGGGGGTGGAGCCGCCATCCAAGATGATGGCCCCCACTGGAGCTAGGCCATACTTCGGCGCCACAAGGTGCCGAAGTGCGACCCGGTGCCTAAGGGGTTAAAGCCAGGCACCGCTTAAAAGGGGAGACTCTCCCCCTTTAAGCGGTGCCTGGCTTTTTTTTGTGGGACCTCCCGTTCGGGAGGGAGAGGGATCCGAACTGATGCCCCCTCCCTTCCAGGTGATCTCCCGGCATTGCCGGGGGTCGCCTGGAAATGACGTCATCACTCATGGCGCGATGACGTCATTTACGTCGGGAGGAGCTTGACTTCAGCGTCTGAGGACGCTGAAGTCAGAACGCTGCGGGACCCCGGACAGAGAGGTGAGTATCTCCGCCGGGGGTCCCGCAAAGCTGATGATGTGTGGTACACGTCCTCCTCAGCATACAGCGGGAGTAACTGAGGATGTGTCCCACACGTCGTCAGCAGTGAAGGGGTTAAAAACGACTTTTTTTAAAACTTTTTCTCCTTGTTTCCTGTCCCCCAGGGCACTACCCGGACCCCCATACACCTTTTATGGCAAATATCTAGCATATATGCCCTCTTGGAGGGCACTCTAAAAATCAAACTTTGAGTCCCATTGACTTGTATTGAGTTCGTGTTCGTGTTCGAGTTCGAATTCGAACTTTTTAAAAGTTCGAGTTCAAATGCGAACCGAACTCGGGGGTGTTCGGCTCATCCCTACCGCCGGCATGAAGCTCTGCCGCTCGCCTGGGATCCACCTGCAAACCCAACACCAGCTCTTAGCCAAAACTGGTAAACTGGTAGAGTGCCCCCCCGAAACCTGTGTCTGGATCCGTACCTGCCTGACATATGCTGCCAACCACAGCATGTCACATGACCACAGAGCGCTTGGGTGCCCCAGCCAATCCAGAGCCTCTCAGTGCAGGAAGGCTTTGGTAACATTGGATGAAGGTGGCTCTCAATTGTCCCAAAGCCCTTAAATCTGTATAGGCTGAACCTGATGGACGCATGTCTTTTTTCAGCCTATGTAACAAACCCTAAGAAAGCTAAGGGTGTATTCACTAAATAGTGAATTGGAAAAAAAATGCTAATTTTAAGCCAAAATATTTAAGTTATATGGGTTTAAGGAATATTTCAAGTGGAAAAGACTCAAATTTGATGCCAGGGTGTGACAAAGTAGTGGGTTCTCATTCTTTGACCCCAGTAAAATAAGACTTTGACCCCAGTAAAATAAGACCTTGACTCCAGTAAAATAATACTTTGATGCCAGTAAAATGAGACTTTGACCCCAGTAAAATAAGACTTTGACCCCAGTAAAATAAGACTTTGACGCTAGTAAAATAAGACTTTGATGCCAGTAAAATAAAACTTTAATGCTAGTAAAATAAGATTTGATGCCAGTAAGATAAGACTTTGACTCCAGTAAAATAAGAATTTGACCCCCGTAAAATAAAACTTTGAACCCAGTAAAATAAGACTTTGACCCCAGTAAAATAAGACTTTGACCCCAGTAAAATAAGACCTTGACTCCAGTAAAATAAGACTTTGACCCCAGTAAAAGAAGACTTTGACTCCAGTAAAATAAGATTTGACGGCAGTAAAATAAGACTTTGATGCCAGTAAAATAAGACTTTGACTCCAGTAAAATAAAACTTTGAACCCAGTAAAATAAAACTTTGACGCCCGTAAAATAAGACTTTGACTCCAGTAAAATAAGACTTTGACTCCAGTAAAATAAGACTTTGACCCCCATAAAATAAGACTTTGAATCCAGTAAAATAAAACTTTGACCCCAGTAAAATAAGATTTGATGCCAGTAAGATAAAACTTTGACTCCAGTAAAATAAGACTTTGACCCCAGTAAAATAAGACGTTGACTCCAGTAAAATAAGACTTTGACCCCAGTAAAATAAGACTATCAGGGTTATTCAGAGAGCGTGAAAAGCAGGAGAACGACTGGAGAATGACTGGAGAATGACTGGAGAATGACTGGAGAATGAAAAATTCTAGGTCAAAATAGCCAGACCAGAAAAATTCTCCCTTTCATCTCACTTTCCAAATCGGCTATTTTGACCTAGAATTTTTCATTCTCCAGTCATTCTCCTGCTTTTCACGCTCTCTGAATAACCCTGCTTGACTCCAGTAAAATAAGACTTTGACCCCAGTAAAATAATACTTTGATGCCAGTAAAATAAGACTTTGAACCCAGTAAAATAAGACTTTGATAACAGGAAAATAAAACTTTGACGCTAGTAAAATAAGACTTTGACCCCCGTAAAATAAGATTTTGAACCCAGTAAAATAAGACTTTGACCCCCGTAAAATAAGATTTTGAACCCAGTAAAATAAGACTTTAACTCCAGTAAAATAAGACTTTGAACCCAGTAAAATAAAACTTTGATGCCGGTAAGATAAGACTTTAACTCCAGTATAATAAAACTTTGATGCCAGTAAGATAAGACTTTGACTCCAGTAAAATAAGACTTTGACCTTGCTGGTACCCAGACACATGGCTTAATAAACATAATTTACAGCATAATGGCTTACAGAAAAGCCCACCTGCCCTCTACATAGGCTTTTATAGAATGTTGTATCATTTTATGCAGTGTGTGTGTGTGTGTACACCTTATGCTCTGTATAGTGCAACACAGCCATACTCTAGAGACAGAATAAAGCAAAAGTGATATGTAGCAAAGAAGGAACGAGAAAGGACAGAGAGGACGTGAGAAGAGAGATAGAGAAAGAGAGGAGGAGGGAGAGAGAGAATGGGACTCAAGGAATAGGAGGAGCAGGAGAGGGAAGGAGGGAGAGAGAGAGATGGAGAGATAAATGGAGAGAGAGAGACAGAGACAAAAAAAGAAGCCAGATGAATATAGTGACAGTGAGAAGAAGGTAGGGAAGAGTGATGGAGAGAGGTCAGGCAAAGGAGGGGAACAAAAGTCAGGAAGAAGGTGAAAAGGGCAGAAAAGAGGAACAAAAATAGGAAGAAAAACAGAGAGAGAGAGAGAGAGACACACACACACACACACACACACAGGGAGTAAGAGAAAGAAAGAGAGACAGAGAAAGAGAAAAAGACAGACAGGAGAAAGAGAGAGAGAGAAAGAGAGAAAAAGAAAAAGGAGAAGGGAAGGTTTTATTTGAAAGATCTTGCAAAACACAAAATTTAATCATCAACCTAACCCATACTCTACATTACATTCTGCATTACATTCTACATTACATTCTGCATTACATTCTACATTACATTCTGCATTACATTCTGCATTACATTCTACATTACATTCTACATTACACTCTGCATTACATTCTGCATTACATTCTGCATTACATTCTACATTACATTCTGCATTACACTCTGCATTACATTCTGCATTACATTCTACATTACATTCTGCATTACATTCTACATTACATTCTACATTACATTCTACATTACACTCTGCATTACATTCTGCATTACATTCTGCATTACATTCTACATTACATTCTACATTACATTCTGCATTACACTCTGCATTACATTCTACATTACATTCTACATTACAATCTGCATTACATTCTGCATTACATTCTGCATTACATTCTACATTACATTCTGCATTACATTCTGCATTACATTCTGCATTACATTCTACATTACACTCTGCATTACATTCTGCATTACATTCTACATTACATTCTGCATTACACTCTGCATTACATTCTGCATTACATTCTACATTACATTCTACATTACACTCTGCATTACATTCTACATTACATTCTACATTACATTCTGCATTACATTCTGCATTACAATCTACATTACACTCTGCATTACACACTGCATTACATTCTGCATTACATTCTGCATTACATTCTGCATTACACTCTGCATTACATTCTGCATTACATTATGCATTACAATCTGCATTACACTCTGCATTACATTCTGCATTACACTCTGCATTACATTCTGCATTACATTCTGCATTACAATCTGCATTACACTCTGCATTACATTCTGCATTACATTCTGCATTACACTCTGCATTACAATCTGCATTACATTATGCATTAAATTCTGCATTACATTCTGCATTACATTCTGCATTACACTCTGCATTACACTCTGCATTACACTCTGCATTACACTCTGCATTACATTCTGCATTACACTCTACATTACATTCTACATTACATTCTACATTACATTCTGCATTACACACTGCATTACATTCTGCATTACACACTGCATTACATTCCGCATTACATTCTGCATTACATTCTACATTACATTCTGCATTACATTATGCATTAAATTCTGCATTACATTCTGCATTACATTCTGCATTACACTCTGCATTACACTCTGCATTACACTCTGCATTACATTCTGCATTACACTCTACATTACATTCTACATTACATTCTGCATTACAATCTGCATTACATTCTACATTACATTCTGCATTACATTCTGCATTACAATCTGCATTACATCCTACATTACATTCTGCATTACATTCTGCATTACACTCTGCATTACATTCTGCATTACAATCTGCATTACATTCTGCATTACAATCTGCATTACAATCTGCATTACATTCTGCATTACATTTTGCATTACACTCTACATTACACTCTACATTACATTCTACATTACATTCTGCATTACAATCTACATTACATTCTACATTACACTCTACATTACATTCTACATTACATTCTGCATTACAATCTGCATTACATTCTACATTACATTCTGCATTACATTCTGCATTACAATCTGCATTACATCCTACATTACATTCTGCATTACATTCTGCATTACACTCTGCATTACATTCTGCATTACATTCTACATTACATTCTGCATTACAATCTGCATTACAATCTGCATTACATTCTGCATTACATTCTGCATTACATTCTACATTACACTCTACATTACATTCTACATTACATTCTGCATTACAATCTATATTACATTCTACATTACATTCTGCATTACAATCTGCATTACAATCTGCATTACATTCTGCATTACATTCTGCATTACACTCTGCATTACATTCTACATTACATTCTGCATTACATTCTGCATTAAATTCTGCATTACATTCTACATTACATTCTACATTACATTCTGCATTACATTCTACATTACACTCTACATTACACTCTACATTACACTCTACATTACATTCTGCATTAAATTCTACATTACATTCTGCATTAAATTCTGCATTACATCCTACATTACATTCTGCATTACATTCGACATTACATTCTACATTACATTCTGCATTACATTCTGCATTACATTCTACATTACATTCTGCATTACATTCTGCATTACATTCTACATTACATTCTGCATTACATTCTACATTACATTCTACATTACATTCTGCATTACATTCTACATTACATTCTGCATTACATTCTGCATTACATTCTGCATTACATTCTACATTACATTCTGCATTACATTCTGCATTACACTCTACATTACATTCTACATTACATTCTGCATTACAATCTACATTACATTCTACATTACATTCTGCATTACAATCTGCATTACAATCTGCATTACATTCTGCATTACATTCTGCATTACACTCTACATTACATTCTGCATTAAATTCTGCATTACATTCTACATTACATTCTACATTACATTCTGCATTACACTCTGCATTACATTCTGCATTACATTCTGCATTACACTCTGCATTACATTCTGCATTACATTCTGCATTACATTCTGCATTACAATCTGCATTACATTCTGCATTACACTCTGCATTACACTCTGCATTACACTCTGCATTACATTCTGCATTACAATCTGCATTACATTCTGCATTACATTCTGCATTACACTCTGCATTACACTCTGCATTACACTCTGCATTACAATCTGCATTACATTCTGCATTACATTCTGCATTACATTCTACATTACATTCTGTATTACATTCTACATTACAATCTGCATTACATTCTGCATTACACTCTGCATTACACTCTGCATTACACTCTGCATTACACTCTGCATTACAATACATTACATTCTGCATTACATTCTGCATTACAATCTACATTACATTCTGCATTACATTCTGCATTACATTCTACATTACATTCTGTATTACATTCTACATTACAATCTGCATTACATTCTGCATTACACTCTGCATTACACTCTGCATTACACTCTGCATTACACTCTGCATTACAATCTACATTACATTCTGCATTACATTCTGCATTACATTCTGCATTACACTCTGCATTACATTCTGCATTACATTCTGCATTACATTCTGCATTACAATCTGCATTACACTCTGCATTACATTCTGCATTACACTCTGCATTACATTCTGCATTACATTCTGCATTACAATCTGCATTACACTCTGCATTACATTCTGCATTACATTCTGCATTACACTCTGCATTACAATCTGCATTACATTCTGCATTACATTCTACATTACACTCTGCATTACACACTGCATTACATTCTGCATTACACACTGCATTACATTCCGCATTACATTCTGCATTACATTCTGCATTACATTCTACGTTACATTCTGCATTACATTATGCATTAAATTCTGCATTACACTCTGCATTACACTCTGCATTACACTCTGCATTACACTCTACATTACATTCTACATTACATTCTGCATTACATTCTACATTACATTTTGCATTACATTCTGCATTACATTCTACATTACATTCTGCATTACATTCTGCATTACAATCTACATTACATTCTACATTACATTCTGCATTACAATCTACATTACATTCTACATTACATTCTGCATTACAATCTACATTACATTCTACATTACATTTTGCATTACATTCTACATTACAATCTGCATTACATTCTACATTACATTCTGCATTACATTCTGCATTACACTCTACATTACATTCTACATTACATTCTGCATTACAATCTACATTACATTCTACATTACATTCTGCATTACAATCTGCATTACAATCTGCATTACAATCTGCATTACATTCTGCATTACACTCTACATTACATTCTGCATTAAATTCTGCATTACATTCTACATTACATTCTACATTACATTCTGCATTACACTCTGCATTACATTCTACATTACATTCTGCATTACATTCTGCATTAAATTCTGCATTACATTCTACATTACATTCTACATTACATTCTACATTACATTCTGCTTTACATTCTACATTACACTCTACATTACACTCTACATTACACTCTACATTACATTCTGCATTATATTCTACATTACATTCTGCATTAAATTCTGCATTACATCCTACATTACATTCTGCATTACATTCGACATTACATTCTACATTACATTCTGCATTACATTCTGCATTACATTCTACATTACATTCTGCATTACATTCTGCATTACATTCTACATTACATTCTACATTACATTCTGCATTACATTCTACATTACACTCTGCATTACATCCTACATTACATTGTGCATTAAATTCTGCATTACATCCTACATTACATTCTACATTACATCCTACATTACATTCTGCATTACATTCTATATTACATTCTACATTACATTCTGCATTACATTCTGCATTACATTCTGCATTACATTCTACATTACATTCTGCATTACACTCTACATTACATTCTACATTACATTCTGCATTACAATCTACATTACATTCTACATTACATTCTGCATTACAATCTGCATTACAATCTGCATTACATTCTGCATTACATTCTGCATTACACTCTACATTACATTCTGCATTAAATTCTGCATTACATTCTACATTACATTCTACATTACATTCTGCATTACACTCTGCATTACATTCTACATTACATTCTGCATTACATTCTGCATTACACTCTGCATTACATTCTGCATTACATTCTGCATTACAATCTGCATTACATTCTACATTACATTCTACATTACACTCTGCATTACACTCTGCATTACACTCTGCATTACAATCTGCATTACACTCTGCATTACAATCTGCATTACATTCTGCATTACATTCTACATTACATTCTGCATTACATTCTACATTACACTCTGCATTACACTCTGCATTACACTCTGCATTACAATCTGCATTACATTCTACATTACATTCTGCATTACATTCTGCATTACATTCTGCATTACACTCTGCATTACATTCTGCATTACACTCTACATTACAATCTGCATTACATTCTACATTACACTCTGCATTACATTCTGCATTACAATCTGCATTACATTCTGCATTACATTCTACATTACATTCTGCATTACACTCTGCATTACATTCTGCATTACATTCTACATTACATTCTGCATTACACTCTGCATTACATTCTGCATTACACTCTGCATTACATTCTGCATTACACTCTGCATTACATTCTGCATTACATTCTGCATTACATTCTACATTACATTCTGCATTACATTCTGCATTACATTCTGCATTCCATTCTACATTACACTCTGCATTACATCCTACATTACACTCTGCATTACATTCTGCATTAAATTCTGCATTGCATTCAACATTTAATTCTGCATTACACTCTGCATTACACTCTGCATTACACTCTGCATTACACTCTGCATTACACCCTGCATTACATTCTGCATTAAATTCTGAATTACACTCTACATTACATTCTGCATTACATTCTGCATTACATTCTACATTACATTCTACATTACATTCTACATTACATTCTGCATTACATTCTGCATTAAATTCTGCATTAAATTCAACATTTAATTCTGCATTGCATTCCACATTTAATTCTGCATAACATTCTACATTACATTCTGCATTACACTCTGCATTACATTCTACATTACACTCTGCATTACATTCTACATTATATTCTACATTACATTCTGCATTACATTCTGCATTAAATTATGCATTGCATTCAACATTTAATTCTGCATTACATTCTACATTACATTCTGCATTACACTCTGCATTACATTCTACATTACATTCTGCATTACACCCTGCATTACATTCTACATTACATTCTGCATTAATTTCTGCTTCAAATTCTACATTACATTCTGCATTACATTCCTCTTTACATTCTGCATTACATTCTGCATTACATTCTACATTACATTCTGCATTACATTCTGCATTACATTCTACATTACATTCTGCATTACATTCTGCATTACATTCTACATTACATTCTGCATTACATTCTGCATTACATTCTGCATTACATTCTACATTACATTCTGCATTACATTCTACATTACATTCTGCAATGCATTACACTCTGCATTACACTCTGCATTACACTCTGCATTACACTCTGTATTACACTCTGCATTACAATCTACATTACATTCTGCATTACATTCTGCATTACATTCTACATTACATTCTACATTACATTCTGCATTACATTCTACATTACATTCTGCATTACATTCCTCTTTACATTCTGCATTACATTCTACATTACATTCTGTATTACATTCTACATTACAATCTGCATTACATTCTGCATTACACTCTGCATTACACTCTGCATTACACTCTGCATTACAATCTACATTACATTCTGCATTACATTCTGCATTACATTCTACATTACATTCTGTATTACATTCTGTATTACATTCTACATTACATTCTGCATTACACTCTGCATTTCACTCTGCATTACATTCTACATTACAATCTGCATTACATTCTGCATTACACTCTGCATTACATCTGCATTACATTCTACATTACAATCTGCATTACATTCTGCATTACATTCTGTATTACATTCTACATTACAATCTGCATTACATTCTGCATTACACTCTGCATTACACTCTGCATTACACTCTGCATTACACTCTGCATTACAATCTACATTACATTCTGCATTACAATCTACATTACATTCTGCATTACATTCTGCATTACATTCTACATTACATTCTGTATTACATTCTACATTACATTCTGCATTACACTCTGCATTACAATCTGCATTACATTCTGCATTTCACTCTGCATTACATTCTACATTACAATCTGCATTACATTCTGCATTACACTCTGCATTACAATCGGCATTACATTCTACATTACAATCTGCATTACATTCTGCATTCTACATTACAATCTGCATTACATTCTGCATTACATTCTGCATTACATTCTACATTACAATCTGCATTACACTCTGCATTACATTCTGCATTACACTCTGCATTACAATCTGCATTACACTCTGCATTACACTCTGCATTACATTCTACATTACAATCTGCATTACATTCTGCATTACACTCTGCATTACAATCTGCATTACATTCTACATTACAATCTGCATTACACTCTGCATTACATTCTGCATTACATTCTACATTACATTCTACATTACATTCTGCATTACAATCTGCATTACATTTACATTACATTCTGCATTACAATCTGCATTACATTCTGCATTACATTCTACATTACATTCTACATTACATTCTACATTACACTCTGCATTACATTCTGCATTACACTCTACATTACATTCTGCATTAAATTCTGCATTACATTCTGCATTACATTCTACATTACAATCTGCATTACACTCTGCATTACATTCTGCATTACATTCTACATTACAATCTGCATTTCACTCTGCATTACATTCTACATTACAATCTGCATTACATTCTGCATTACAATCTGCATTACATTCTACATTACAATCTGCATTACATTCTGCATTACAATCTGCATTACATTCTGCATTACATTCTGCATTACATTCTGCATTACAATCTGCATTACATTCTGCATTACAATCTGCATTACATTCTGCATTACATTCTACATTACATTCTGCATTACATTCTGCATTACATTCTACATTACATTCTGCATTACATCCTGCATTACACTCTGCATTACACTCTGCATTACACTCTGCATTACATTCTGCATTACATTCTGCATTACATTCTACATTACACTCTGCATTACACTCTGCATTACACTCTGCATTACACTCTGCATTACATTCTGCATTACATTCTGCATTACATCCTACATTACACTCTGCATTACACTCTGCATTACATTCTGCAATCTGCATTACAATCTGCATTACATTCTACATTACATTCTGCATTACATCCTGCATTACACTCTGCATTACACTCTGCATTACACTCTGCATTACATTCTGCATTACATTCTACATTACATTCTGCATTACACACTGCATTACATTCTGCATTACATTCTGCATTACATTCTGAATTACAATCTGCATTACATTCTGCATTACACTCTATATATATATGAGAGAGAGAGAGAGAGAGAGACCGTCTTGTGGACATTATATATATAATGTGTGGGTAATATTTACACTCCTGAGAAAGATAGGGGGATCATACTGTGATATATTTCATATTAAAATCAAGAAACAAGGAGTCACCTCCTGCCCAGCACTGTCCTCTCCATCCCAGCCCTAACTATTTCACTAGCTGCAACACACCTGCTGAGAGGGCCCACCAGCATTAACCCAGCTATGAAGGTTGTCTAAACTCCTGGAGCATCACCTTGACCTCATGCAACACACTGAACATCACCCTGACCTCCTCTAACACACTGAGCATCACCTGGACCTCCTGCAACACTCTAAGCATCACCATGACCTCCTGCAACACACTGAGCATCACCCTGATCTCTTTAAGCACACTGAGCACCACCCTGACATCCTGCAACACACTGAACTTTAACCTTACCTCCAGAAGCACACTGAGCACCACCCTGACCTCTTGAAGCACACTGAGCATTACCCTGACCTCCTGCAGCACACTGAGCATCAGCCTGACCTCCTGCAACACACTGACCATTACCATGTCGTCCTGCAGCACACTGAGCGTCACCCTGACCCCTGAAGAACACCATGCATCACCCTGACATCCTGCAGCACACATAGCATCACTGTGACATCCTGCAGAACACTGAGCATTACCTGGACCTTCTGCAGCACATTGAGCATCACCCTAACCTCCTGCAACACACATAACATCACCCTAACCTCTTTCAGCGCACTGAGCATCACCCTTACCTCCTGCAACACACATAACATCACCCTAACCTCTTTCAGCGCACTGAGCATCACCCTTACCTCCTGAAACACACTCAGCATCACCCTGACCTCCTGCAGCACACTGAGCACCACCCTGACCTCCTGCAGCACACTGAGCATTACCTGGACCTTCTGCAGCACATTGAGCATCACCCTTACCTCCTGAAACACACTCAGCATCACCCTGACCTCCTGCGCACACTGAGCACCACCCTGACCTCCTGCAGCACACTGAGCACCACCCTGACCTCCTACAGCAAACTGAGCATTTCCCTGACCTCCTTAAACAAACATAGCATCACCCTAACGTCCTGCCACACACTGAGCATTAACTTGGCCTCCTGCAGCACACTGAGCATCACGCTGACCTCCTGCAGCACAATGAACATCGCCCTAACCTCCTTCAACACAAATAGCATCACCCTGACCTCTTGCAGCGCAGTGAGCATCACCCCGACCTCCTACAGCACACTGAGCATCACTCTGACCTACTGCTGTTCAATGAACATCACCCTGACCACCTGCAACACACTGAGCATTACCCTGACATCCTGCAACACACTGAGCATTACCCTGACCTCCTGCAGCACACTGAGCATCATCCTGACCTCCAGCAGCACACTGTGCATCACCCTGACCTCCAGCAGCACACTGTGCTTCACCCTAACTACCTGCAACACACTGAGCATCACCCTGACCTCCTGCAACACACTGAGCATCACCCTGACCTCCTGCAACACAAAGAGCATTACCCTGACCTCTTGCCGCACACTGTGCATCACTCTGACCTCCTGCAACACTCTGAGCATCACCCTAACCTCCTGCAACACACTAGGCATCACCCTGACCTCCTACAGCAAACTGAGCATCACCCTGACCTCCTGCAGCACACTGAGCATCACCCTGACCTCCTGCAGCACACTGAGCATCACTCTGACCTCCTGCAGCACACTGAGCATCACTCTGACCTCCTGCAACACACTGAGCATTACCCTGACCTCCTGCAGCACACTGAGCATTACCCTGACCTCCAGCAGCACACTGTGCATCACCCTAACTACCTGCAACACACTGAGCATCACCCTAACTACCTGCAACACACTGAGCATCACCCTGACCTCCTGCAACACAAAGAGCATTACTCTGACCTCTTGCCGCACACTGTGCATCACCCTAACCTCCTGCAACACACTGAGCATCACCCTGACCTCCTACAGCAAACTGAACATCACCCTGACCTCCTGCAGCACACTGAGCATCACCCTGACTTCCTGCAGCACACTCAGCATCACCCTGACTTCCTGAAGCACACTGAGCATCACCCTGAGTATAACACTGAGTATCACACTGACCTCCTGCAGCACACAGAGCATCACTCTGACCTCCTGCAGCACAATGAGCAGCGCTTTAACATCCTGTAGCACACATAGCATCACCCTGACCTCCTGCAGCACACAGAGCATCACTCTGACCTCCTGCAGCACACTGAGCATCACTGTGACCTACTGCTGTTCAATGAGCATCACCCTGACCTCCTGCAGCACACTGGCATTAACCTGACCTCTTGCAGCACACTGAACATCACCCTGACCTCCTGCAGCACACTGAGCATCACCCTGACCTCCTGCAGCACACTGAGCATCACCCTGACCTCCTGCAGCACACTGAGCATTAACCTGACCTCCTGCAGCACACTGAGTATCACCCTGACCTCCTGCAGCACACTGAACATCACCCTTACCTCCTGCAGCACACTGAGCATCACCCTGACCTCCTGCAGCACACTGAGCATCACCCTGACCTCCTGCAGCACACTGAGCATCACTCTGACCTCCTGCAGCACACTGAGCATCACCCTGACCTCCTGCAGCACACTGAGCATTAACCTGACCTCCTGCAGCACACTGAGCATCACCCTGACCTCCTGCAGCACACTGAGCATCACTCTGACCTCCTGCAGCACACTGAGCATCACTCTGACCTCCTGCAGCACACTGAGCATTAACTTGACCTCCTGCAGAACACTGAGCATCACTCTGACCTCCTGCAGCACACTGAGCATAACCTGACCTCTGCAGCACACTGAGCATCACTCTGACCTCCTGCAGCACACTGAGCATTCACCTGACCTCCTGCAGCACACTGAGCATCACTCTGACCTCCTGCAGCACACTGAGCATCACTCTGACCTCCAGCAGCACACTGAGCATTAAATTGACCTCCTGCAGAACACTGAGCATCACTCTGACCTCCTGCAGCACACTGAGCATCACTCTGACCTCCTGCAGCACACTGAGCATTAAATTGACCTCCTGCAGAACACTGAGCATCATCCTGACCTCCTGCAGCACAATGAGCATTAAGACAGTCCTGATTGACCCATCTTCTCCTACCTATAGTGGTGATCACAGTGATGGCAAAGTAGAAGGATCCTGCGAAGGTCCACTGCATCCCAGCTTTGTGAGGTTTGAGTTTAAGGACCACCAGCTCCAGCTCCCTGTAGTTCTCCAGGGTCAGGTTGTATTTGCTCTTCAGCTCATCCCGCTTCTTCTCCAGCTTCTTCTTCTCGGTGGTCTCCTCGTCGGACTCCAGGGCATCAAACACGGCGGCTCCCACCAGCAGGTAGGTGAAGGTGCATATGATGAGGGCTAAGGTCCGCACGTTTTGCCTCTTCATGGTGCGGCTGTGGAGACCTCATGGGCTGGCTCCCAGGTCATGGTGCTGGTGCTGGTAGCAGAGGTCCATGCAGAGTGCAGCTTTTTCTCGGAGCTGTCAGTGCAGAGGGCTTCTGGCTGGGAGCTGTCCCTTCAGCACCACCACTAGGAGGTCCTGCCACTCGCTGGATGCTCACTGCCAGCCAGGACCATATAAGGCTGGGAGCTGTCAGGGAGGGGGGGCAGCACACACTCACCCATTCCATCTTCTCACCTCCAGCCTTTTATTGTCCTCATGACTGGGGCAGGGAGGAGCCACCACCCAACCACCAGCAGCAGCACACACAGAGCTTCATCTCCTGCCAGCGGCCCATCTGTGTCCAGGAATATCTCCGAGGAGCAGGGTGAGGGCTGGGGCTGCTGGAACCGGGGCTGGGGCTGGGGCTGCTGGAACCGGGGGTGAGGGTGCTGGAACCGGGGGTGAGGGTGCTGTAGCAGGGGGTTAGGCTGGGGGTGCTGTAGCAGGGGCTGGGGGTGCTGTAGCAGGGGGTGGGGGTGCTGTAGCAGGGGGTGGGGGTGCTGTAGCAGGGGCTGGGGGTGCTGTAGCAGAGGTTAGGGCTGGGGGTGCTGTAGTAAGCAGGGGCGGGTGCTGTAGCAGGGGTGGGGGTGCTGTAGCAGGGGCTGGGGGTGCTGTAAGCAGGGGCTGGGGGTGCTGTAGCAGGGGGTGGGGGTGCTGTAGCAGGGGGTTAGGGCTGGGGGTGCTGTAGCAGGGGCTGGGGGTGCTGTAGCAGGGGGGGGGGTGCTGTAGCAGGGGGTGTGTAGCGGCTGGGGGTGCTGTAGCAGGGGGTGGGGTTGCTGTAGCAGGGGTGGTGCTGTAGCAGGGGCTGGGGGTGCTGTAGCAGGGGTTAGGGCTGGGGTGCTGTAGCAGGGGGGGTGCTGTAGCTGGGGGGTGCTGTAGCAGGGGTTAGGGCTGGGGGTGCTGTAGCAGGGGGTGGGGTGCTGTAGCAGGGGCGCGTGGGGGTGCTGTAGCAGAGGGTTAGGGCTGGGGGTGCTGTAGGCAGGGGGCTGGGGGTGCTGTAGCAGGGGGTGGGGGTGCTGTAGCAGGGGTGGGGGTGCTGTAGCAGGGGGTTAGGGCTGGGGGTGCTGTTAGCAGGGGGTGGGCGGTGCTGTGTAGCAGGGGGTTAGGGCTGGGGGTGCTGTAGCAGGGGGGCTGGGGGTGCTGTAGGCAGGGGGTTAGGGGTGGGGGTGCTGTAGCAGGGGGTGGGGTGCTGTAGCAGGGTGTTAGGCTGGGGGTGCTGTAGCAGGGGTGGGGGTGCTGTAGCAGGGGTTAGGGCTGGGGTGCTGTAGCAGGGGTGGGGGCGGTGCTGAGCAGGGGGTTAGGGCTGAGGCTGCTGTAGCAGGGGGTGAGTGGCAGAGTGAGAATGTACAGAGTTACAGTCTGCAGAGCTGGTGTCTGGACCTCACTGCAGACCAAGGAAGCCAGAAGACACAAGGGACATGTCAGAGACTTCTGCTGCTGCTTGGGTCCCAGGAAAGTCTGTACCAAGGAGGATGTGACAGAGGGAAGGAATGAGGAGGAGAGGGAGGGAGAGGGTGATGTCTGTACTGTCACAAAGCAGGCAGGAGGAGAAGTCACCATGTCTGGCAGGGTAAGGTCCGGCTCTGAGATTGCTTTTAGCTTTTACAATGTACCCATAAGAGTGGGGAAAATAGCACAGTAACCCTGGGCTAAGGGTGAGAGACAAGTACTGTTTCATTTAGGGTAAAGGCAAAGTCCAGAGGTCAGAGTGGGGGAGAGGCACAGTATAATTTGGGGTGAGGGCAGAGGTCAGGGTGGGGGAGAGGCACAGTATCATTTGGGGTGAGGGCAGAGGTCAGGGTGTGGGAGAGGCACAGTATAATTTGGGGTGAGGGCAGAGGTCAGGGTGGGGAGGGGCACAGTATCATTTGGGTGAGGGCAGAAGGTCAGGGTGGAAGAGGCACAGTATCATTTGGGGTGAGGGCAGAGGTCAGGGTGGGAGAAGAGGCACAGTATAATTGGGGTGAGGGCAGAGGTCAGGTGGGGGAGAGGCACAGTATAATTTGGAGTGAGGGCAGAGGTTCAGGGTGGCGGGAAGAGGCACAGTATAATTTGGTTGAGGGCAAGAGGTCAGGGTGGGGGAGCAGGCACAGTATAATTGGGGTGAGGGCAGAGGTCAGGGTGGGGAGAGGCACAGTATCATTTGGGGTGAGGGCAGAGTCAGGGGTGGGGGAGAGGCACAGTATGATTTGGGTGTGAGGGCAGAGGTTCAGGGTTTGGGGGAGAGGCACAGTATAATTTGGGGTGAGGGCAGAGGTCAGGGTGGGGGAGAGGCCACAGTATTCATTTGGGGTGAGGGCAGAGGTCATGGTGGTGGGGAGAGGCACAGTATCATTTGGGTGAGGGCAGAGGTCAGGGTGAGGGAGAGGCACAGTATAATTTGGGTTGAGATTAGAGTTTAGAGTGGGGGAGAGGCATAGTATAATTTGGGGTGAAGGCAGAGGTCGGGGTGGGAGAGAGACACAGTATAATTTGGGGTGAGGGCAGAGGTCATGGTGGGGGAGAGGTACAGTATCATTTGGAGTGAGGGCAGAGGTCAGGGTGGGAGAGAGACACAGTACTATTTGGGGTGAGGGCAGAGGTCAGGGTGGGAGAGAGGCACAGTATGATTTGTGGTGAGGGCAGAGGTCATGGTGGGAGAGAGGTACAGTATCATTTGGGGTGAGGGCAGAGGTCAGTGTGGGAGAGAGTCATAGTTTGATTTGGGGTGAGGGCAGAGGTCAGGGTGGGGGAGAGGCACAGTCTAATTTGGGGTGAGGGCAGAGGTCAGGGTGGTAGAGTGGCATAGTTTGATTTGGGGTGAGGGCAGAGGTCAGGGTGGGGGAGAGGCACAGTATCATTTGGGGTGAGGGCAGAGGTCAGTGTGGGAGAGAGTCATAGTTTGATTTGGGGTGAGGGCAGAGGTCAGGGTGGGGGAGAGGCACAGTATCATTTGGGGTGAGGGCAGAGGTCATGGTGGGGGAAAGGCACAGCATAATTTGTGGTGAGGGCAGAGGTCAGGTTGGGGGAGAGGCACAGTATCATTTGGGGGGAGGTCAGAGGTTAGGGTGGGGGAGAGGCACAGTATAATTTGGGTTGAGATCAGAGGTTAGGGTGGGGGAGAGGCACAGTATAATTTGGGGTGACGGCAGAGGTCAGGGTGGGGGAGAGGCACAGTATCATTTGGGGTTAGGGCAGAGGTCAGGGTGGGGAGAGGTACAGTATAATTTGGGGTGAGGGCAGAGGTCGGGGTGGGAGAGAGGCACAGTATAATTTGGGGTGAGGGCAGAGGTCATGGTGGGGGAAAGGTACAGTTAATTTGGGGTGAGGGCAGAAGTCGGGGTGGGAGAGAGGCACATTATAATCTGGGGTGAGGGCAGAGGACATGGTGGGGGAGAGGCACAGTATCATTTGGGGTGAGGGCAGAGGTCAGGGTGGGGGAGAGGTTCAGTATCATTTGGGGTGAGGGCAGAGGTCAGTGTGGGAGAGAGTCATAGTTTGATTTGGGGTGAGGGCAGAGGTCAGGGTTGGGGAGAGGCACAGTATCATTTGGGGTGAGGGCAGAGGTCAGGGTGGGGGAGAGGCATAGTTTGATATGGGGTGAGGGCAGAGGTCAGGGTGGGAGAGAGGCACAGTATCATTTGGGGTGAGGGCAGAGGTCAGGGTGGGGGAGAGGCATAGTTTGATTTGGGGTGAGGGCAGAGGTCAGGGTGGGAGAGAGGCATAGTTTGAAATGGAGTGAGGGCAGAGGTCAGGGTGGGAGAGAGGCATAGTTTGATTTGGGGTGAGGGCAGAGGTCATGGTGGGGGAAAGGCACAGCATAATTTGGGTGAGGGCAGAGGTCAGGTTGGGGGAGAGGCACAGTATCATTTGGGTGAGGGCAGAGGTCAGGGTGATGGAGAGGCACAGTATAATTTGGGTAGAGGTTAGGGTGGGGGAGAGGCACAGTATCATTTGAGGTGAGGGCAGAGGTCAGGGTGGGGGAGAGGCACAGTATCATTTGAGGTGAGGGCAGAGGTCAGGGTGGGGGAGAGGTACAGTATAATTTGGGGTGAAGGCAGAGGTCGGAGTGGGAGAGAGACACAGTATAATTTGGGGTGAGGGCAGAGGTCAGGGTGGTAGTGTGGCATAGTTTGATTTGGGGTGAGGGCAGAGGTCAGGGTGGGGGAGAGGCATAGTTTGATTAGGGGTGAGGGCAGAGGTCAGGGTGGGGGAGAGGCACAGTCTAATTTGGGGTGAGGGCAGAGGTCAGGGTGGTAGAGTTGCATAGTTTGATTTGGGTGAGGGCAGAGGTCAGGGTGGGGGAGAGGCATAGTTTGATTTGGGGTGAGGGCAGAGGTCAGGGTGGGGGAGAGGCATAGTTTGATTTGGGGTGAGGGCAGAGGTCAGGGTGGGAGAGAGGCATAGTTTGAAATGGAGTGAGGGCAGAGGTCAGGGTGGGAGAGAGGCACAGTATAATTTGGGGTGAGGGCAGAGGTCATGGTGGGGGAAAGGCACAGCATAATTTGGGTGAGGGCAGAGGTCAGGTTGGGGGAGAGGCACAGTATCATTTGGGTGAGGGCAGAGGTCAGGGTGATGGAGAGGCACAGTATAATTTGGGTTGAGGTTAGAGGTTAGGGTGGGGGAGAGGCACAGTATAATTTGGCGTGACGGCAGAGGTCAGGGTGGGGGAGAGGCACAGTATCATTTGAGGTGAGGGCAGAGGTCAGGGTGGGGGAGAGGTACAGTATAATTTGGGGTGAAGGCAGAGGTCGGGGTGGGAGAGAGACACAGTATAATTTGGGGTGAGGGCAGAGGTCAGGGTGGTAGTGTGGCATAGTTTGATTTGGGGTGAGGGCAGAGGTCAGGGTGGGGGAGAGGCATAGTTTGATTAGGGGTGAGGGCAGAGGTCAGGGTGGGGGAGAGGCACAGTCTAATTTGGGGTGAGGGCAGAGGTCAGGGTGGTAGAGTTGCATAGTTTGATTTGGGTGAGGGCAGAGGTCAGGGTGGGGGAGAGGCATAGTTTGATTTGGGGTGAGGGCAGAGGTCAGGGTGGGGGAGAGGCATAGTTTGATTTGGGGTGAGGGCAGAGGTCAGGGTGGGGGAGAGGCATAGCTTGATTTGGGGTGAGGGCAGAGGTCAGGGTGTGGAGAGGCACAGTATAATTTGGGGTGAGGGCAGAGGTCAGGGTGGGAGAGAGGCACAGTATAATTTGGGGTGAGGGCAGAGGTCATGGTGGGAGAGAGGCACAGTATAATTTGGGGTGAGGGCAGAGGTCAGCGTGGGGGAGAGGCACAGTCTAATTTGGGGTGAGGGCAGAGGTCAGGGTGGTAGAGTGGCATAGTTTGATTTGGGGTGAGGGCAGAGGTCAGGGTGGGGGAGAGGCATAGTTTGATTTGGGGTGAGGGCCGAGGTCAGGGTGGGGGAGAGGCACAGTATAATTCAGGGTGAGGGCAGAGGTCAGGGTGGGAGAGAGACACAGTACTATTTGGGGTGAGGGCAGAGGTCAGGGTGGGAGAGAGGCACAATATAATTTGGGGTGAGGGCAGAGGTCAGGGTGGGGGAGAGGCACAGTATGATTTGGGGTGAGGTCAGAGGTCAGGATGGGGGAGAGGCACAGTATAATTTGGGGTGAGGGCAGAGGTCAGGGTGGTAGAGTGGCATAGTTTGATTTGGGGTGAGGGCAGAGGTCAGGGTGGTAGAGTGGCATAGTTTGATTTGGGGTGAGGGCAGAGGTCAGGGTGGTAGAGTTGCATTGTTTAATTTGGGTGAGGGCAGAGGTCAGGGTGGGGGAGAGGCACAGTATCATTTGGGTGAGGGCAGAGGTCAGGGTGAGGGAGAGGCACAGTATAATTTGGGTTGAGGTCATAGGATAGGGTGGGGGAGAGGCACAGTATAATTTGGGGTGAGGGCAGAGGTCAGGGTGGGGGAGAGGCACAGTATCATTTGAGGTGAGGGCAGAGGTCAGGGTGGGGGAGAGGTACAGTATAATTTGGGGTGAGGGCAGAGGTCGGGGTGGGAGAGAGGCACAGTATAATTTGGGGTGAGGGCAGAGGTCATGGTGGGGGAGAGGTACAGTATTATTTGGGGTGAGGGCAGAGGTCAGGGTGGGAGAGAGGCACAGTATAATTTGGGGTGAGGGCAGAGGTCATGGTGGGGGAGAGGCACAGTATCATTTGGGGTGAGGGCAGAGGTCAGTGTGGGAGAGAGTCATAGTTTGATTTGGGGTGAGGGCAGAGGTCAGGGTGGGGGAGAGACATAGTTTGATTTGGGGTGAGGGCAGAGGTCAGGGTGGGGGAGAGGCACAGTATTTGGGGTGAGGGCAGAGGTCAGGGTGGGAGAGAGGCAGTATATTTGGGTTGACGGCAGAGGTCAGGGTGGGGAGAGGCACAGTATGATTTGGGGTGAGGGCAGAGGTCAGGGTGGGGGAGAGGCACAGTATAATTTGGGGTGAGGGCAGAGGTCAGGGTGGGGGAGAGGCACAGTATAATTTGGGGTGAGGGCAGAGGTCAGGGTGGGAGAGAGACACAGTACTATTTGGGGTGAGGGCAGAGGTCAGGGTGGGAGAGAGGCACAGTATGATTTGGGGTGAGGGCAGAGGTCAGGGTGGGGGAGAGGCACAGTATAATTTTGGAGAGGGCAGAGGTCAGGGTGGGGGAGAGGCATTGTCTAATTTGGGGTGAGGGCAGAGGTCAGGGTGGGAGAGAGGCACAGTATGATTTGGGGTGAGGGCAGAGGTCAGGGTGGGGGAGAGGCACAGTCTAATTTGGGGTGAGGGCAGAGGTCAGGGTGGGGAGAGGCATAGTTTGATTTGGGTGAGGGCAGAGGTCAGGGTGGGGGAGAGGCATAGTTTGATTTGGGGTGAGGGCAGAGGTCAGGGTGGGGGAGAGCCACAGTCTAATTTGGTATGAGGGCAGAGGTCAGGGTGGTAGAGTTGCATATTTTGATTTGGGTGAGGGCAGAGGTCAGGGTGGGGGAGAGCCACAGTCTAATTTGGGGTGAGGGCAGAGGTCAGGGTGGTAGAGTTGCATAGTTTGATTTGGGTGAGGGCAGAGGTCAGGGTGGGGGAGAGGCATAGTTTGATTTGGGGTGAGGGCAGAGGTCAGGGTGGGGGAGAGGCATAGTTGATTTGGGGTGAGGGCAGAGGTCAGGGTGGGGGAGAGGCATAGTTTGATTTGGGTGAGGGCAGAGGTCAGGGTGGGGGAGAGGCATAGTTTGATTTGGGGTGAGGGCAGAGGTCAGGGTGGGGGGGAGGCACAGTATCATTTGGGGTGAGGGCAGAGGTCAGGGTGGGAGAGAGGCCAGTATAATTTGGGGTGAGGGCAGAGGTCAGGGTGGGGAGAGGCACAGTATCATTTGGGTTGAGGGCAGAGGTCATGGTGGGAGAGAGGCACAGTATCATATTGGGGTGAGGGCAGAGGTCAGGGTGGGGAGAGGCACATAGTTTAATTGGGGTGAGGGCAGAGGTCAGGGTGGAGAGAGGCATAGTTTGATTTGGGTGAGGGCAGAGGTCAGGGTGGGGGAGAGGCACAGTATAATTTGGGGTGAGGGCAGAGGTCAGGGTGGTAGAGAGGCATAGTTTGATTTGGGGTGAGGGCAGAGGTCAGGGTGGGGAGAGGCATAGTTTGATTTGGGGTGAGGGCAGAGTTAGGGTGGGGGAGAGGCACAGTATAATTTTGGTGAGGGCAGAGGTCAGGGTGGGAGAGAGGCACAGTATGATTTGGGGTGAGGGCAGAGGTCAGGGTGGGGGAGAGAGCACAGTCTAATTTGGGTGAGGGCAGAGGTCAGGGTGGGGGAGAGACACAGTATAATTGGGGTGAGGGCAGAGGTCAGGGTGGGGAGAGGCACAGTATAATTTGGGGTGAGGGCAGAGGTCAGGGTGGGGAGAGGCACAGTATAATTTGGGGTGAGGGCAGAGGTCAGGGTGGAGAGAGGCATAGTTTGATTTGGGTGAGGGCAGAGGTCAGGGTGGGGGAGAGGCACAGTTGATTTGGGGTGAGGGCAGAGGTCAGGGTGGGGGAGAGGCACAGTATAATTTGGGGTGAGGGCAGAGGTCAGGGTGGTAGAGAGGCATAGTTTGATTTGGGTGAGGGCAGAGGTCAGGGTGGGGGAGAGGCATAGTTTGATTTGGGTGAGGGCAGAGGTCAGGGTGGGGGAGGGCATAGTTTGATTTGGGGTGAGGGCAGAGGTCAGGGTGGGGAGAAAGGCATAGTTTGATTTGGGGTGAGGGCAGAGGTCAGGTGGGGGAGAGGCCAGTTTGATTTGGGGTGAGGCAGAGGTCAGGGTGGGGAAGGGCACAGTATCATTTGGGGTGAGGGCAGAGGTCAGGGTGGGAGAGAGGCACAGTATAATTTTGGTGTAGGCAGAGGTCAGGGTGGGGAGAGGCACTGTCTAATTTGGGGTGAGGGCAGAGGTCAGGGTGGGGGAGAGACAGTAAATTTGGGGTGAGGGCAGAGGTCAGGGTGGGGGAGAGGCACAGTATATTTGGGGTGAGGGCAGAGGTCAGGGTGGGGGAGAGGCACAGTCTAATTTGGGGGTGAGGGCAGAGGTCAGGGTGGTAGAGAGGCATAGTTTGATTTGGGGTGAGGGCAGAGGTCAGGGTGGGGGAGAGGCATAGTTTGATTTGGGGTGAGGGCAGAGGTCAGGGAGAGTGGGGTGGGGTGGAGGGAGAGAGGCACAGTCTAATTTGGGGTGAGGGCAGAGGTCAGGGTGGTAGAGTTGCATAGTTTGATTTGAGTGAGGGCAGAGGTCAGGGTGGGGGAGAGGCATAGTTTGATTTGGGGTGAGGGCAGAGGTCAGGTGGGGGAGAGGCATAGTTTGATTGGGGTGAGGGCAGAGGTCAGGGTGGCGGAGAGGCATAGTTTGATTTGGGGTGAGGGCAGAGGTCAGGGTGGGGGAGAGGCATAGCTTGATTTGGGGTGAGGGCAGAGGTCAGGGTGTGGAGAGGCACAGTATCATTTGGGGTGAGTGCAGAGGTCAGGGTGGGAGAGAGGCACAGTATAATTTGTGTAGGCAGAGGTCAGGGTGGGGGAGAGGCACAGTATCATTTGGGTTGAGGGCAGAGGTCAGGGTGGGAGAGAGGCACAGTATAATTTGGGGTGAGGGCAGAGGTCAGGGTGGGGGAGAGGCACAGTCTAATTTGGGGTGAGGGCAGAGGTCAGGGTGGTAGAGTGGCATAGTTTGATTTGGGGTGAGGGCAGAGGTCAGGGTGGGGGAGATTCATAGTTTGATTAGGGGTGAGGGCAGAGGTCAGGGTGGGGGAGAGGCACAGTCTAATTTGGGGTGAGGGCAGAGGTCAGGGTGGTAGAGTGGCATAGTTTGATTTGGGTGAGGGCAGAGGTCAGGGTGGGGGAGAGGCATAGTTTGATTTGGGGTGAGGGCAGAGGTCAGGGTGGGGGAGAGGCATAGTTTGATTTGGGGTGAGGGCAGAGGTCAGGGTGGGGGAGAGGCATAGCTTGATTTGGGGTGAGGGCAGAGGTCAGGGTGTGGAGAGGCACAGTATAATTTGGGGTGAGGGCAGAGGTCAGGGTGGGAGAGAGGCACAGTATAATTTGGGGTGAGGGCAGAGGTCAGGGTGGGGGAGAGGCACAGTATCATTTGGGTTGAGGGCAGAGGTCATGGTGGGAGAGAGGCACAGTATAATTTGGGGTGAGGGCAGAGGTCAGGGTGGGGGAGAGGCATAGTTTGAAATGGGGTGAGGGCAGAGGGCAGGGTGGGAGAGAGGCATAGTTTGATTTGGGGTGAGGGCAGAGGTCATGGTGGGGAGAGGCACAGTATCATTTGGTTTGAGGGCAGAGGTCAGGGAGGGGGAGATGCACAGTATCATTTGGGTGAGGGCAGAGGTCAGGGTGGGGGAGAGGCACACAGTATCATTTGGGGTGAGGGCAGAGGTCAGGGTGGGGAGAAGCACAGTTTGATTTGGGTGAGGGCAGAGGTCAGGGTGGGGAGAAGCATAGTTTGATTTGGGGTGAGGGCAGAGGTCAGGGTGGGAGAGAGGCATAGTTTGAAATGGGGTGAGGGCAGAGGTCAGGGTGGGAGAGAGGCACAGTATCATTTGGGGTGAGGGCAGAGGTCAGGGTGGGGGAGAGGCATAGTTTGATTTGGGTTGTGGGCAGAGGTCATGGTGGGGGAGAGGCACAGTATGATTTGGGGTGCCGGCAGAGGTCAGGGTGGGATAGAGGCATAGTTTGATTTGGGGGCGGGCAGAGGTCATGGTGGGGAGAGGCACAGTATCATTTGGGGTTAGGGTAGAGGTCAGGGTGGGAGAGAGGCATAGTTTGATTTTGGGGGCGGGCAGAGGTCATGGTGGGGGAGAGGCACAGTATCATTTGGGGTTAGGGTGAAGGTCAGGGTGGGAGAGAGGCATAGTTTGATTTTGGGGGCGGGCAGAGGTCATGGTGGGGGAGGAGTGAAGCGGTTTTCTTCTGAATGTACAGGTGAATCTCCAGTGAACGTTTAAATTCTCAGGGTGGGAAAGCTTGGGGAGGGGTTTTAAGGTGAAGGTGACACTTTTTAGGGGATTTTATTTTTAATCATTTATTAAACCCCAAATCATGGAAGAATCTCAGGGTGAAAGGGTTAATTTCCTCATTAATGTTACAGTAACATGTTGAATATGGGGGATCAAAGCATCTGTCATATTTATTTAAAGAATATAAGTTACATGCTGCTCACAGGCACTTACTGTGCAAATATGGGTCCAAGGGCTCAATTTCAGTTTGATTTGGGGGGGCCGCGGCCACCATACACCCCTATTGTGACAATGAACAAGTGACAATGAGGGACTCAAGAGGATATCTGTCGCATCTCTCCAAACTGGGGGGAGAACTTCCCTGACCTCCGCTACAGCCCCAATCCTGATGCATATCTATTAGAATTAGCGGGGAGGGGCACGGGGGGGGGCGCCCAATAGGGATCATTTGAGGGCTCGTTTGTACCCTATAAATTTGCAATTGCTTAAAAAGACGGAATTTTAGACACAGAATAACATTGGTCCTTATTGATACGCAGATACCCGCTTTCTGTTCCTGCCCGTCTGTATGGATGGATATATCTTTTGGGGGGTTATTTGCATATTACAGGGGGTCACCCGTTAAATCTACCAATAAAATGCTGCTTTTTGCGAGATTTATTATATTTGACAGCTTTATTCGCTGCGTTTAATGTTCACATAATGTATTAAATAAAATGAGACACAATGTCATGACACGGAATTGCTGGAAACACACGGGGGAGGGAATTATCAATACATTTTTTTTTAAATCTTGTTGTTTTTTTTAAATTTAAGTTGCAATTCTTTTAATAAAATGCTTTTTGGAAAATAATTTGTATCTAGAGTTACTTTTCTCTTTAGACTCTTCGCTGCTGAGCTCATTTCAGCATTTTCTGCTCGCCACGTTTAAATGCCATCTGAAGTCATGTTTTATTGCAGGACCCAGGCGCGTTATAGATCATTTTTTATTGGATTCAGCAGATTATAAATATATCATTACTATAGGAGTTATTCCAGAGAGCACCGAAATGTCACCATGTGCTCTCTCACTCCCTGCACTTTGGGAAATCAAACTCCCCGACCCTGTGGTGGATTCAGTATTAACCGCAGGGTCCCTGAAGTGCAGGGAACGGACTCAAAAATCTGCCAAAAATATGTAGAAAAATCACTGAAACTCTGCCAAAAATCCACCAATATGATCTGAAACGACATATATGTATACATAAAACATCATTCAGTATAAAAAAATCGAAAAGTGAAACAAGTGATTTTATTATTATTTGCTCAAAATAAAAACTGAGCGCTGATCCCGCCCATTATATTTTAACCTTTTCACTGCGGATAACGTGTGGGGAACATCCTCATTGACTCCCGCTATATGCGAACACGTTCCCCATCCGCAATCGTGAGCCCTGGGAGAGATAGTCACCTCTCTGTCTGAGGTCCCACGCGGTTCTGACTTCCTAGACGTCAGACGCCGAATTTATACCCCTCCCAACGTCAATGACGTCATCGCTCCATACGCAATGATGTCATTTTCAGGCGACCCCCCGGCGATGCCGGGAGATCGCCTGAAAGGGAGGGGGAGATTCTTTCGTATCTCTCTCCCTCCCGATCGGGTGTACAAAAAAAAAACAGGCACCGCTTTGAAGGGCAGTGTCTGCCCTTTAAAGCGATGCCTGTTTTTAACCCATGAGTGCCGGATTGCGATCTAGCTCTGGTGGGGGCCGCCATCTTGGAAATCCCAAGGAAATCCCCTGGTGGAGATAGGGGGTTCTTTGAACACCCATATCTCCAGAACGGTGGCAGCTAGGGGAGTCATGGCCAGAGCATGGCCTTTCAAATGATACCTAACATGACCATGTTCAAAGCAAAAAAATATATATATATAAAAAAAAAAAAAATTAAAAAATTGTGTGTTTGTTTTATTACTGCAGCAATATTGTTCCCATTTCAATTATAATGTGAACAATGATGCTGCACTAATGATTTTTTTCTATAGGGTGCGTTTGCTGAAAAGCATGTAATTCCCCCCCCAAAAAAATGTAACGAGTCCCCATTTCTAATTGTTTTAGCAAGTGCACCTCATAGAAAATATAACCGCAAAGGCTCGCATGATAACATGTGGGAAAAAAAACTTTAGACGCTGTACATGATTTAAAATTAAAATTTATTGCATTTTTTGTTATAATATACAGGCAGGACATGACGTATACATATAAAAATGATATATTATGAATCTATCAAGTCTGCCGGAAAGAACGATATATAATTTGTCTGGGTTGTATAAAAAACGTGACGTTAAATCGCGCATAAACACGATGAGCGAAACCGGTAAAAATTAGCTCAGCACACAGGGGTTAAATGGCTCAGCAGCAAAGGGGTTAAATGACTCAGTGTGTGAAACGAAGAAATCCTGTTTACTGCTGCACTTCTATTCTCTTATTTTATTATTCAATTTTTTATTTGTATTTAGCACATTGTACAGCGCTACGGAACTTGTTAGCACTTTATAAAAAGGCAAGTGGTCACATACAGGGTCAGTCACAAAGAGCCAATCTAGCTCCGAAATGGCACTGTACAGTCAATTTCCCCATACGGTGACATTTCGGGGCCATTCGGCTATTCAGAGAGCAGGCAATTCGTCAGATTTTGGGGAATTGCCTGCACATACGGGCCTGTTCGACAGCAGTGAAATCCCCATAGAGAAGCAATGGTTAATCTATTCACAGACACCGAACAGCAGAGAAATGTCAGTGAAATGCTCTGGTGTTTAGGTATGTGCACGGCTGATAAACTTGTTTTGTTTAGTTTTGTTTCGTCATGTTTTTAAATCACTTTGTTTTCGGAATTTCGGAACTAATTTTGTTTCGTATTTCGTTTCGGATCAATTTGAAATTTCGAATCGATTCAAATTTAATATATCAATTCGATAGTTGATATCAATTTGAATTTTGGATCACTAGATAAATCCACAATTAATCAAATTTTGCTGTTAAAAGAAAAGCTAGGGTTCAATTTTAAGCCGTGTCACAGATTTAGTATTTGAGTCAAATTATACAGTGAAACAAAATTAATTTGTTTGATAAATTCCTTTGCTGACTATTACTTGTATTGTAAGTTAAGATCAATTCTTTAGTTGATATCAATTATTTAATTTTTTATTTTATGATGATGACTAGTGATGAGCCGAACACCCCCGTGTTCGGTTCGCATTCGAACTCGAACAATTTCAAAAGTTCGAACTCGAACAAGAACCGAACTCAATGCAAGTCAATGGGACTCGAAGGTTCGAATTTATAGAGTGCCCTCCAAGAGGGGATATATGCAAGATATTTGCCATAAAAGGTGTATGGGGGTCCGGGTAGTGCCCTGGGGGACAGGAAACAAGGACAAAAAGTTTTAAAAAAAACGTTTTTAAAGGAACAGTGAGTTTTCCATGAAATAAAGGTTAAGAATAAAAACTAAAAATTCCTTCAAATATCGTGCCTAGGAGGTCCCCATAACCTGCCCGTGAAGTGGCGGATTTGTAGGATGTATAGAAACATTTTAAAACCAAAAAATTACGTTTCAAATGACAGTAAACGGTTTTCCTTTAATCTATTCATAAACAACTGTCTGGGGCGGCAGTCTGTATGAAAAGAGGAGACATTTTAGGACACACAGAACTAGTTTAGTGATTTTTTGGCTAAATTATGGTGAAACTTATGCAGGCTTTGGATGAAAGTAACAATAGGTGCTTTAAAATTGGGCCTTTAGTTTCGGCAACAGTGCCGTCACACCATAACCCCTCTGTGGTATTGTGGAAGAGTGCAGTGGTGGAGGTTTTGGTAATGCAGAAGAGATCCCCGATCTATTCAGTTACATCAGCAGCTATAACAAAACCGGCTCAGCAATGTTTAGGCACTTGTACTGCGCTACTGTATATGGTGAGAATTGGCGCACACCAGTAGCAACAGGAAGCAAACAGAACAGGCAGGGAATACACAGAGAGAGAATAGTCAACTGGCAGGCAAAGTCGGCAACAGATCTGGTCCTCAGAACAAGCAGGGTCAGTAACAAGTATACAAACTAATTCGGTAAGCTAGCGATGCGGGAATAAAGGCTGAGACACACTGAGCGTGTAGCGACACACAGCGTAGCAAAGCGAAGAGAAGCAAACATTTTGCAGGCTTGACTTCACTCCGCTCCGCCTCGCAGCGTGTCTATACTACATTACGTTTGCTTCTCACCGCACTGGACAGGAATCCACTAACTAAATTAAAATGTACACACAAAAACGTTTTATTTTCACAAAGCACATGTTATATAGGCAAAAAAAAGTTTCTACTGAATAAAATACATCAAAAAACACTGTTAATTTAATAGGAATAGTATAAAAATATAAGAAAAAGATAACCCCATATCATATATATTATAGGGACACGGAGCGCCGTGTATAGAGTAGGGAAGCATTGATACCACACACAGACATATATGTATATAGCAACATGCAGATATATATATACACCCACCCACAGACCTCAGACCATATATACACATACGCACATGGGGGTGGCATGTGGACAATCTCAACTAAATGCGCCCCCCCATTTGGCTGATCCCTCCAGAAGAAATGTTGAACCCGACAGAGCAGAGAATATATATATTATTCTCTGCTCTATCGGGTTCAACATTTCTTTTGGAGGGATCAAAAGAGCCAAATGGGGAGGAGGGGCAATTAGTTGCCAAAATGTGTGTGTAATACAAGTCTGGATATATATATTTATAAGAATATAGATATATATATCTTATCTATATATATCATACCTGCGCTTACCTTCCCCTATAAATTTGCTAAAAATATACACACAAAAAAAAACCACTGCCTGATACCCCACGCAGACCACATGCCACCCCCTCTACCTGGCTGAATGTATCTAATATATATAATTAAATACATTCAGCCAGGTAGAGAAAGAAGAAAAAAGTTTTATTTTATGTTCCCGGGGACATTTAAAAATGTCTTCGGATTTAATTTTTTTTAGAAAGGTGTCGCCTTACCTTAGCCTGGTGATCAGTGGGGGCTCCCTGGATCCTGGTTGTAGGGGGGGTCTGCCGTGGCCGCAGGTGCAGTGGCTCCCTCCCTGCGCTGCCTGTCTCTGCCACATGCACCCGGGCAGCTAGCCCGCACAGTCGCAGCTCTGTCATCCGGCAGCCGCATGCTCCTCAATGCTCCTCAAGGGGATCCTTGGGAGGCCCCTGCAGGCTGCCCTCTACAGTGCCTGATTAGAGGGCCGTGTCTGCCTGATGTTTTAGTAACAAGAATGTTTTATCCCATAGGCTTCAATGTTAAAAATATTTTAATGCAATATCTAATAAACCGTTGCTTAGAATATTCTACAGTAAAGAGTCTCTTTATTTCTAGATTTTTTTAGTATTTTTTAAGCATTTTTTATACTTTTTTCAATTATTTTTTTTTTCCATACTTTTGGTGAATGTCCCAAAAAGTTCGAAGTTCGCGAACTGTCGAACGGCCGATGTTCGATGCGAACTATGAACAGATCGAACCGAACAGCTCATCCCTAATGATGACACAGAGTAAAAACTAAATAAATTTGTTATATACCGTTTCAAATTCGTATTGTATTAATTCGTTATTCGGAAGTACTTCCGAATACGAATTATCAAATTTCTTTCCAAACTGCGAACTTTTTCCGAAACAAATGCACATCTCTTCTGCTGTTCGGTGGCTTCATTCGACAGGTTTATTCAGGAGAATCCCATAGGCTTCAATGTTAAAAATATTCCCGTGTTTATCCAATATCTAATAAACCATTTATTATATTAATCTGTCGCAAAAAGTCTCTTTATTTATAGATTTTTTAGGTTTTTTCAGGCATTATTGGAGGTTTTTCAGCAAATTTTTTTCCCCGATTCTTTTTTTTGAATACCTTTTTCTTTTTCCTGTAACAGACCTTTTATTATCATTCATTGGATTTTATATGTAAATTCCAGACATTTTCATTCAGTAGTTTTTTTGCAAACAGTGTTTCAATTTTGACGCTTTCGATCGTATTGGTTTTTTTTGTTCCTTTTTTACCTGCGGTTTGGTGGCTTGTTTCTGCAGCTGGTTGCGCTGTGCTCGGCGGTAGGGATGAGCTGTTCAGTTCGGAGTTCGCATCGAACATAGCCTGTTCACATGTTCGCGAACTACAAACATTTCCGCCTGTTCGCCTCGTGTTCGCCCACAATGGACCACAATGCACTTTTCCACTGGCCTGAAGCTTGTAATTGGCTACAGACAGGTTCAACACTATGCCAATCACGGCTCACAGAGCTAAGTCCCGCAGCACACTATATAAGGCTTCACACAGCGCTTCTGCACGTGTTTAAGATGAGATTTCAGAGGAGATTGTTGTTGTGTTAGTGTGTGTTCTTACTACCAGTCTGCCACCAGCTACTGGGGGGGTCTCATCTTTCTGGGGGGTCTCATCTGTTGTAATCTTTGTGTTCTCACTCCCAGCAACTATTTTGGGTGCTCAGTAATTTCTACAAAATATTTGGGAATTGAGGTGATCTGTGTCTTGTGACTCACTCCCAGTGCCACGCAGTATTTTGGGGGTCAGTAATGTCTACAAAATATTTGGGAATTGAGGTGATCTGTGTCTTGTGACTCACTGCCAGTGCCATGCAGTATTTTGGGGGTCAGTAATTTCTACAAAATATTTGGGAATTGAGGTGATCTGTGTCTTGTCACTGCCAGTGCCATGCAGTATTTTGGGGGTCAGTAATTTCTACAAAATATTTGGGAATTGAGGTGATCTGTGTCTTGTCACAGCCAGTGCCACGCAGTATTTTGGGCGTCAGTAATTTCTACAAAATATTTGGGAATTGAGGTGATCTGTGTCTTGTCACAGCCAGTGCCACGCAGTATTTTGGGGGTCAGTAATTTCTATAAAATATTTGGGAATTGAGGTGATCTGTGCCTTGTTGTCACAGCCAGGGCCACGCAGTATTTTGGGTGTCAGTAATTTCTACAAAATATTTGGGAATTGAGGTGATCTGTGCTTTGTCACAGCCAGGGCCACGCAGTATTTTGGGCGTCAGTAATTTCTACAAAATATTTGTGAATTGTGGTGATCTGTGTCTTGTCACTGCCACGCAGTATTTTGGAGGTCAGTAATTTCTACAAAATATTTGGGAATTGAGGTGATCTGTTTCTTGTCACAGCCAGTGCCACTCAGTATTTTGGGCATCAGTAATTTCTACAAAATATTTGGGAATTGAGGTGATCTGTGTCTTGTCACAGCCAGTGCCACGCAGTATTTTGGGCATCAGTAATTTCTACAAAATATTTGGGAATTGAGGTGATCTGTGTCTTGTCACAGCCAGTGCCACTCAGTATTTTGGGTGTCAGTAATTTCTACAAAATATTTGGGAATTGAGGTGATCTGTGTCTTGTCACAGCCAGTGCCACGCAGTATTTTGGGCGTCAGTAATTTCTACAAAATATTTGGGAATTGGTGATCTGTGTCTTGTCACAGCCAGTGCCACTCAGTATTTTTGGGTGTCAGTAATTTCTACAAAATATTGGGAATTGAGGTGATCTGTGTCTTGTCACTGCCAGTGCCACGCAGTATTTTGGGCGTCAGTAATTTCTACAAAATATTTGGGAATTGAGGTGATCTGTGTCTTCTCACAGCCAGAGCCACGCAGTATTTTGGGCATCAGTAATTTCTACAAAATATTTGGGAATTGAGGTGATCTGTGTCTTCTCACAGTCAGAGCCACGCAGTATTTTGTGTGTCAGTAATTTCTATAAAATATTTGGGAATTGAGGTGATCTGTGCTTTGTCACAGCCATTGCCACGCAGTATTTTGTGCGTCAGTAAATTCTATAAAATATTTTTGAATTGAGGTGATCTGTGTCTTGTCACTGCCATTGCCACGCAGTATTTTGGGCGTCAGTAATTTCTACAAAATATTGGGAATTGAGGTGATCTGTGCTTTGTCACAGCCAGTGCACGCAGTATTTTGGGCATCAGTAATTTCTACAAAATATTTGGGAATTGAGGTGATCTGTGTCTTGTCACTGCCAGTGCCACTCAGTATTTTGTGTGTCAGTAATTTCTATAAAATATTTGGGAATTGAGGTGATCTGTGCTTTGTCACAGCCAGTGCCACGCAGTATTTTGGGCGTCAGTAATTTCTACAAAATATTTGTGAATTGTGGTGATCTGTGTCTTGTCACTGCCACGCAGTATTTTGGAGGTCAGTAATTTCTACAAAATATTTGGGAATTGAGGTGATCTGTTTCTTGTCACAGCCAGTGCCACGCAGTATTTTGGGCGTCAGTAATTTCTACAAAATATTTGGGAATTGAGGTGATCTGTGTCTTCTCACAGCCAGAGCCACGCAGTATTTTGGGCGTCAGTAATTTCTATAAAATATTTGGGAATTGAGGTGATCTGTGTCTTGTCACTGCCAGTGCCACGCAGTATTTTGGGCATCAGTAATTTCTACAAAATATTTGGGAATTGAGGTGATCTGTGTCTTCTCACAGCCAGTGCCACGCAGTATTGTGGGGGTCAGTAATTTCTACAAAATATTTGGGAATTGAGGTGATCTGTGTCTTGTCACAGCCAGTGCCACGCAGTATTTTGGGGTCAGTAATTTCTACAAAATATTTGGGAATTGAGGTGATCTGTGTCTTGTCACTGCCAGTCACCAGTATTTTGGGCATCAGTAATTTCTACAAAAATTTGGGAATTGAGGTGATCTGTGTCTTGTCACTGCCAGTGCACGCAGTATTTTGGGCGTCGGTAATTTCTACAAAATATCTGGGAATTGAGGTGTTCTGTGTCTTGTCAAAGCCAGGGCCACGCAGTATTTTGGGCGTCAGTAAATTCTATTAAATATTTGGGAATTGAGGTGATCTGTGTCTTGTCACTGCCAGTGCCACGCAGTATTTTGGGCATCAGTAATTTCTACAAAATATTTGGGAATTGAGGTGATCTGTGTCTTCTCACAGCCAGTGACACGCAGTATTGTGGGGGTCAGTAATTTCTACAAAATATTTGGGAATTGAGGTGATCTGTGTCTTCTCACAGCCAGAGCCACGCAGTATTTTGGGCGTCAGTAATTTCTATAAAATATTTGGGAATTGAGGTGATCTGTGTCTTGTCACTGCCAGTGCCACGCAGTATTTTGGGCATCAGTAATTTCTACAAAATATTTGGGAATTGAGGTGATCTGTGTCTTCTCACAGCCAGTGCCACGCAGTATTGTGGGGGTCAGTAATTTCTACAAAATATTTGGGAATTGAGGTGATCTGTGTCTTGTCACAGCCAGTGCCACGCAGTATTTTGGGGGTCAGTAATTTCTACAAAATATTTGGGAATTGAGGTGATCTGTGTCGTCACAGCCAGTGCCACGCAGTATTTTGGAGGTCAGTAATTTCTACAAAATATTTGGGAATTGAGGTGATCTGTGTCTTGTCACTGCCAGTGCCACGCAGTATTTTGGGCGTCGGTAATTTCTACAAAATATCTGGGAATTGAGGTGTTCTGTGTCTTGTCAAAGCCAGGGCCACGCAGTATTTTGGGCGTCAGTAAATTCTATTAAATATTTGGGAATTGAGGTGATCTGTGTCTTCTCACAGCCAGTGCCACGCAGTATTTTGGGGGTCAGTAATTTCTACAAAATATTTGGGAATTGAGGTGATCTGTGTCTTGTCACAGCCAGTGCCACGCAGTATTTTGGGCGTCAGTGATTTCTACAAAATATTTGGGAATTGAGGTGATCTGTGTCTTGTCACTGCCAGTGCCACGCAGTATTTTGGGCGTCAGTAATTTCTACAAAATATTTGGGAATTGAGGTGATCTGTGCTTTGTCACTGCCATTGCCACGCAGTATTTTGGGCGTCAGTAATTTCTACAAAATATTTGGGAATTGAGGTGATCTGTGTCTTCTCACAGCCAGAGCCACGCAGTATTTTGGGGGTCAGTAATTTCTACAAAATATTTGGGAATTGAGGTGATCTGTGTCTTGTCACAGCCAGTGCCACACAGTATTTTGGGCGTCAGTAAATGCTATAAAATATTTGGTAATTGGGGTGATCTGTGTCTTGTCACTGCCAGTGCCACGCAGTATTTTGGGCGTCAGTAATTTCTACAAAATATTTGGGAATTGAGGTGATCTGTGCTTTGTCACTGCCATTGCCACGCAGTATTTTGGGCGTCAGTAATTTCTACAAAATATTTGGGAATTGAGGTGATCTGTGTCTTCTCACAGCCAGTGCCACGCAGTATTTTGGGGGTCAGTAATTTCTACAAAATATTTGGGAATTGAGGTGATCTGTGTCTTGTCACAGCCAGTGCCACGCAGTATTTTTGGGCGTCAGTAATTTCTACAAAATATCTGGGAATTGAGGTGATCTGTGTCTTCTCACAGCCAGTGCGACGCAGTATATTGGGCGTCAGTAATTTCTATAAAATATTTGGGAATTGAGGTGATCTGTGTCTTGTCACAGCCAGTGCCACGCAGTATTTTGGGCGTCAGTAATTTCTACAAAATATCTGGGAATTGAGGTGATCTGTGTCTTCTCACAGCCAGTGCGACGCAGTATATTGGGCGTCAGTAATTTCTATAAAATATTTGGGAATTGAGGTGATCTGTGTCTTCTCACAGCCAGTGCCACGCAGTATTTTGGGCATCAGTAATTTCTATAAAATATTTGGGAATTGAGGTGATCTGTGCCTTGTTGTCACAGCCAGTGCCACACAGTATTTTGGGTGTCAGTAATTTCTACAAAATATTTGGGAATTGAGGTGATCTGTGTCTTGTCACAGCCAGTGCCACGCAGTAGTATTTTTGGGGTCAGTAATTTCTACAAAATATTTGGGAATTGAGGTGATCTGTGTCTTGTCACAGCCAGTGCCACACAGTATTTTGGCGTCAGTAAATGCTATAAAATATTTGGTAATTGGGGTGATCTGTGTCTTGTCACTGCCAGTGCCACGCAGTATTTTGGGCGTCAGTAATTCTACAAAATATTTGGGAATTGAGGTGATCTGTGCTTTGTCACTGCCATTGCCACGCAGTATTTTGGGCGTCAGTAATTTCTACAAAATATTTGGAATTGAGGTGATCTGTGTCTTCTCACAGCCAGAGCCACGCAGTATTTTGGGCATCAGTATTTTCTACAAAATATTTGGGAATTGAGGTGATCTGTGTCTTGTCACTGCCAGTGCCACGCAGTATTTTGGGCATCAGTAAATGCTATAAAATATTTGGTAATTGGGGTGATCTGTGTCTTGTCACTGCCAGTGCCACGCAGTATTTTGGGCGTCAGTAATTTCTACAAAATATTTGGGAATTGAGGTGATCTGTGCTTTGTCACTGCCATTGCCACGCAGTATTTTGGGCGTCAGTAATTTCTACAAAATATTTGGGAATTGAGGTGATCTGTGTCTTCTCACAGCCAGAGCACGCAGTATTTTGGGGTCAGTAATTTCTACAAAATATTTGGGAATTGAGGTGATCTGTGTCTTGTCACAGCCAGTGCCACAGTATTTTGGGCGTCAGTAAATGCTATAAAATATTTGGTAATTGGGGTGATCTGTGTCTTGTCACAGCCAGTGCCGCAGTATTTTGGGCGTCAGTAATTTCTACAAAATATTTGGGAATTGAGGTGATCTGTGCTTGTCACTGCCATTGCCACGCAGTATTTTGGGCGTCAGTAATTTCTACAAAATATTTGGGAATTGAGGTGATCTGTGTCTTCTCACAGCCAGAGCCACGCAGTATTTTGGCATCAGTAATTTCTACAAAATATTTGGAATTGAGGTGATCTGTGTCTTCTCACAGCCAGTGCCACACAGTATTTTGTGCGTCAGTAATTTCTATAAAAATTTGGGAATTGAGGTGATCTGTGCTTTGTCACTGCCAGTGCCACGCAGTATTTTGGGCGTCAGTAAATTCTATAAAATTTTTGGAATTGAGGTGATCTGTGTCTTCTCACAGCCAGCCACGCAGTATTTTGGGCATCAGTAATTTCTACAAAATATTTGGTAATTGGGGTGATCTGTGTCTTCTCCCAGCCAGTGCCACGCAGTATTTTGGGGTCAGTAATTTCTACAAAATATTTGTGAATTGTGGTGATCTGTGTCTTGTCTGCCACGCAGTATTTTGGAGTCAGTAATTTCTACAAAATATTTGGGAATTGAGGTGATCTGTTTCTGTCACAGCCAGTGCCACTCAGTATTTTGGCGTCAGTAAATTCTATAAAATATTTGGTAATTGGGGTGATCTGTGTCTTGTCACTGCCAGTGCCACGCAGTATTTTGGGCGTCAGTAATTTCTACAAAATATTTGGGAATTGAGGTGATCTGTGTCTTCTCACAGCCAGAGCCACGCAGTATTTTGGGCGTCAGTAATTTCTATAAAATATTTGGGAATTGAGGTGATCTGTGTCTTGTCACTGCCAGTGCACGCAGTATTTTGGCATCAGTAATTTCTACAAAATATTTGGGAATTGAGGTGATCTGTGTCTTCTCACAGCCAGTGCCACGCAGTATTTTGGGGTCAGTAATTTCTACAAAATATTTGGGAATTGAGGTGATCTGTGTCTTGTCACAGCCAGTGCCACGCAGTATTTTGGGGTCAGTAATTTCTACAAAATATTTGGGATTGAGGTGATCTGTGTCGTCACAGCCAGTGCCACGCAGTATTTTGGAGGTCAGTAATTTCTACAAAATATTTGGAATTGAGGTGATCTGTGTCTTGTCACTGCCAGTGCCACGCAGTATTTTGGGCATCAGTAATTTCTACAAAATATCTGGGAATTGAGGTGTTCTGTGTCTTGTCAAAGCCAGGGCCACGCAGTATTTTGGGCGTCAGTAATTTCTTTAAATATTTGGGAATTGAGGTGTTCTGTGTCTTGTCAAAGCCAGGGCCACGCAGTATTTTGGGCGTCAGTAAATTCTACAAAATATCTGGGAATTGAGGTGATCTGTGTCTTGTCACTGCCAGTGCCACGCAGTATTTTGGGCATCAGTAATTTCTACAAAATATTTGGGAATTGAGGTGATCTGTGTCTTCTCACAGCCAGAGCCACGCAGTATTTTGGGCGTCAGTAATTTCTATAAAATATTTGGGAATTGAGGTGATCTGTGTCTTGTCACTGCCAGTGCCACGCAGTATTTTGGGCATCAGTAATTTCTAACAAATTTGGGAATTGAGGTGATCTGTGTCTTGTCACAGCCAGTGCCACGCAGTATTTTGGGGTCAGTATTTCTACAAAATATTTGGAATTGAGGTGATCTGTGTCGTCACAGCCAGTGCCACGCAGTATTTTGGAGGTCAGTAATTTCTACAAAATATTTGGGAATTGAGGTGATCTGTGTCTTGTCACTGCCAGTGCCACGCAGTATTTTGGGCGTCGGTAATTTCTACAAAATATCTGGGAATTGAGGTGATCTGTGTCTTGTCAAGCCAGGGCCACGCAGTATTTTGGCGTCAGTAAATTCTATTAAATATTGGGAATTTAGGTGATCTGTGTCTTCTCACAGCCAGTGCCACGCAGTATTTTGGGGTCAGTAATTTCTACAAAATATTTGGGAATTGAGGTGATCTGTGTCTTGTCACAGCCAGTGCCACGCAGTATTTTGGGCGTCAGTAATTTCTACAAAATATTTGGGAATTGAGGTGATCTGTGTCTTGTCACTGCCAGTGCCACGCAGTATTTTGGGCGTCAGTAATTTCTACAAAATATCTGGGAATTGAGGTGATCTGTGTCTTCTCACAGCCAGTGCCACGCAGTATATTGGGCGTCAGTAATTTCTATAAAATATTTGGGAATTGAGGTGATCTGTGTTTTCTCACAGCCAGTGCCACGCAGTATTTTGGGCATCAGTAATTTCTATAAAATATTTGGGAATTGAGGTGATCTGTGCCTTGTTGTCACAGCCAGTGCCACACAGTATTTTGGGTGTCAGTAATTTCTACAAAATATTTGGGAATTGAGGTGATCTGTGTCTTGTCACAGCCAGTGCCACGCAGTATTTTGGGCGTCAGTAAATGCTATAAAATATTTGGTAATTGGGGTGATCTGTGTCTTGTCACTGCCAGTGCCACGCAGTATTTTGGGCGTCAGTAATTTCTACAAAATATTTGGGAATTGAGGTGATCTGTGCTTTGTCACTGCCATTGCCACGCAGTATTTTGGGCGTCAGTAATTTCTACAAAATATTTGGGAATTGAGGTGATCTGTGTCTTCTCACAGCCAGAGCCACGCAGTATTTTGGGCATCAGTAATTTCTACAAAATATTTGGGAATTGAGGTGATCTGTGTCTTCTCACAGCCAGTGCCATACAGTATTTTGTGCGTCAGTAATTTCTATAAAATATTTGGGAATTGAGGTGATCTGTGCTTTGTCACTGCCATTGCCACGCAGTATTTTGGGCGTCAGTAAATTCTATAAAATATTTTTGAATTGAGGTGATCTGTGTCTTGTCACTGCCATTGCCACGCAGTATTTTGGGCGTCAGTAATTTCTACAAAATATTTGGGAATTGAGGTGATCTGTGTCTTCTCACAGCCAGAGCCACGCAGTATTTTGGGCATCAGTAATTTCTACAAAATATTTGGTAATTGGGGTGATCTGTGTCTTCTCACAGCCAGTGCCACGCAGTATTTTGGGCGTCAGTAATTTCTACAAAATATTTGTGAATTGTGGTGATCTGTGTCTTGTCACTGCCACGCAGTATTTTGGAGGTCAGTAATTTCTACAAAATATTTGGGAATTGAGGTGATCTGTTTCTTGTCACAGCCAGTGCCACTCAGTATTTTGGGCGTCAGTAAATTCTATAAAATATTTGGTAATTGGGGTGATCTGTGTCTTGTCACTACCAGTGCCACGCAGTATTTTGGGCGTCAATAATTTCTACAAAATATTTGGGAATTGAGGTGATCTGTGTCTTCTCACAGCCAGAGCCACGCAGGGTTTTGGGCGTCAGTAATTTCTATAAAATATTTGGGAATTGAGGTGATCTGTGTCGTCACAGCCAGTGCCACACAGTATTTTGGGCGTCAGTAATTTCTATAAAATATTTGGGAATTGAGGTGATCTGTGTTTTGTCACAGCCAGTGCCACGCAGTATTTTGGGCGTCAGTAATTTCTACAAAATATTTGTGAATTGTGGTGATCTGTGTCTTGTTGCTGCCACGCAATATTTTGGAAGTCAGTAATTTGTACAAAATATCTGGGAATTGAGGTGATCTGTGTCTTGTCACTGCCAGTGCCTCACAGTATTTTGGGCGTCAGTAATTTCTACAAAATATTTGGGTATTGAGGTGATCTGTGTCTTGTTACAGCCAGTGCCACTCAGTATTTTGGGCGTCAGTAATTTCTACAAAATATCTGGGAATTGAGGTGATCTGTGTCTTGTCACTGCCAGAAAGTATTTTGGGGGTCAGTAATTGCTACAAAATATTTGGGAATTGTTCTAATCTGTGTCTTGTTACTGCCAGCCATCAGGGGGTCTCACTGATTTATAGCAGGTTTCTGAGACTTGTAATCTGTGGCTTCTCACTGTCAGCTATCAGGGAGTCCCACATACTTCTAGCAGATTTCTGCGAATTGTAATCTGTGTCTTGTCACTGGCTGCCAGCTATCAGGGTGTCTCACTGAGTTATACAAGAGTTCTGGAAATCTTTAATCTTTATACCATAGTTGAATCAGAGTTCTGTATATATTTAATCTATATATGACTCACTATGTCAGAAAGACCAAAGAGGACAGGCAGACGCTCCCAGACACAGATAAGAGGGCAAGCAGCCTCTGTGTCGGGAGGCTGTGCCTCTGGTCATGGTGGACGTGGTGCATCCTCTGCAGGGGCACGCTTGTCCTTTCTAACTGATGCTGGCCGTCTTAAGCAGCAGCAACATACAGAGGATTTGGTGGATTGGCTAACCAGGCCATCCTCATCCTCTGAGTCCTCTGCCAGCCAGGCTTGTAGTGCTTTACAGTCCACCTCAGCTGCCAAAGCATCTAATGCAGCCTCCATGTCCACAGCTACTCCTGCCGTAGCCTCGCTATCACACATGGAGGAGTCAGCTGAATTGTTTGACTACAATGACAGTGACATGCTGCTTGAGGATGCACAGCAAGTACAGTCCTCGGATTCAATCTCTGAGGTTGAGGAAGGGAGTATAATCAACCTAGAGGAAGGGGGTGCCAGGATGACACACATATAACTGACACTCATGTTGCCCCAGCAGCTGCAGCATACTGCCAAGTTGGCTCCAGTGACGAGGAGATAGGGGGTGATGATAATGATGATGAGGTCACTGACTCCACCTGGGTGCCTGATCGAACAGAAGAGTCAAGTGAGGAGAGGAGGCACAAGAAACACGAGGCACAACATCCTCTATGACCAACCGTAGCACTAGCCAGTCCAAGGCATCAGATGTCAGAGCTGCTCAGGTGCAGAGCACTGTTGTCTAAAATCACACATCCAGGAACTCTGCTGTCTGGGAGTTCTTTAAGAAATGTGCAGCAGACCCCACCATTGCTATTTGTAATCTATGTCAGATGAGGCTCAAGCGTGGGAAAGACACCGGACGCTTGGGTACCACGTGCTTGAGGTGACATATGACCACCTACCACACATCCCGTTGGTGCAAAACTTTGCGTAGGTCCTCATCCTCTTCATCTGTCTCTGCCCCCACTATATGTCCTGCCATGTCATTGCCTACAACCTCCACTGACAGGGATAATGCTACAGTAATGGATGTACCAGCTCCTTCCTCACAATGTGACAGCATCCCATCAACTGAAGATTTACGCAGTCAGATTACGTTACCCCAGCTGCTGCAGCGTAAGAAAAAATATAGTCCCAACCATCCCCAAGCACAGCGTCTAAATGCCAGCTTAGCAAAATTACTCGCAATGCAGCTGCTGCCTTTCCAGCTGGTGGACTCTGTTCCTTTCAGTGAATTTGCTGAATGTGCTGTATCACAGTGGCATGTTCCAAAACGCCATTACTTTTCACGGAAGGCCATTCCAGCACTATACCAGCACGTGGAAGACAATGTTATCGAGTCATTGGGAAAGGCTGTCAGCAGCAAGGTGCATGTGACTTTAGACACGTGGTCCAGCAAGCATGGACAGGGTCGTTACATTTCCTTCACGGCACACTGGGTAACTCTGATTGCAGCTGGAAGGGATCCAGGACGGGGCTCTGTGCTGGAGCTTGTTCATCCACCATGCCTCCAGAAAGCTGCTTGTATGAGGTCTGTCTGCTCCACCAACACCTCTCCCTCTTCCTCCTCCTCCTTCTGTGTCTCTGGCGAAGTGGCAGTTAAACTGACGCGTGGCAGGGGCTACGCAATGGCTCAAGCAAAAAGATGCCATACTGTACTTGAGCTGGTTTGTTTAGGGGACAGGAGCCACACCGGGCAGAAATTCTGTCAGCTCTGCAGGGCAGGTGAAGAGATGGTTAACACCATGCCAGCTTCAGCTGGGAATGGTCGTCTGTGATAATGGCAGCAACCTTTTCTCCGCCCTATGCCAGGGTAAGTTGATGCATGTACCATGCCTAGCACACGTCCTAAATCTGGTGGTACAACGTTTCCTAACCAGGTACCCAGTGCTGGCAGAGCTTCTCAGCCAGGCCAGAAAAGTCTGCAGCCACTTCAGATGGTCATTCCTAGCAAGCGTTCGCCTGGCAGAAATTTAAAGAGAATTCCCCCTTCCCACAAACCGTCTGATCTGTGACATGCCCACCAGGTGGAACTCGACATTAGCAATGCTGCAGCGTCTGCACAAGCAGCAGAAGGCCATCAACGAGTACCTGTGTGAGTATGGCACAAGGACAGGTTCAGGTCAACTTGTTTCCCCCCCGCAGTGGCTGATGATCAAGGATGCATGCACTGTACTGTCACCATTTGAGGAGGCAACGAGGATGGTGAGCAGGGACAGTGCATGCATCAGTGACACTGATCAGTGACACTCCTCAGATCAGACAGGAGGAGGATGAGGAGGAGGAATATTTAAGTAGTGGGGGCATTGAAGGTGGGGATTCCTCAAGGGAGGGTTTTGTGTGCCCAGAAACACAAGGACTGGAACGTGGCTGTTAGGAGGAAGTGCACGATGGGGTCATCCTCCTCATTGAGCAGGAAGACTCAGAAGCTAATGCCACCTCCAACCTACGCTGCATGGGCTCCCTTATTATGCAAAGCCTGCTAAAGGACCCCAGGATTCGTGCTATCAAGAAGAGGGATCATTACTGGTTGGCAACCCTTCTTGATCCACGATACAAGGGTAAAGTTGCAAAGCTCATCCTGCCCGCACAGAGGGAGCACAGGATGAAAAAACTTGAAGACGCTTTAAAACGACACTTGTGTAACACCTTTCCAGGCACTGGTAGGTTACCAAGTGATGAGACACGTGCTTCTGAGGCTGCGGATGATCAGAGGAATAGTGGTGAAGGCCAGGGCCGCTTGACTGATGCCTTTTTAATTTTTTTTAGTCCATGACGCCCAGGGATGTCAAATGTAGGCATCCATTGCCAGCGTCTTCACCATATGGTGCAGGACTTCCTTGGGAGCAAGGGCAGACCTGGATAACTTTCCAGCAGATGATCCACTGACTTACTGGGTGTTGAGATTGGATCACTGGCCAGAACTTAGCCAATATGCTATGCAGCTACTAGGTTGCCCTTCATCTAGCGTGCTTTCTGAAAGGACGTTCAGTGCCGCTGGAGGTTTTGTCACAGACAAAAGAGTGCGTCTGTCCACCGACTCTGTAGACCGGCTGACATTTATAAAAATGAATCAGTCCTGGATCAGCAGCTATCAATCCCCTGATGCTGACGTAACGGAATAGATCGGGGATGTCTTCTGCATTCACAAAACCTCCAGCACTGAACTCTTCCACAATACCACAAAAGGGTTACGGTGTGAATGCACTTGCTGCCATGAAAGGCACAATATTTGGCTGCACTGACACCTGTGCCACATTTATATCATTTTAATTTTTTGAACCGCAAGGTCCAACCCTGCACTCTTCCACATTACGACAGAGGGGTTACTGTATGATGGCACTTGCTGGCCTGGCACCAAAGGCACAATATCTGGGTGCACTGATGCCTTTACCAGATTCATATCTTTTTAATATAGAACCGCATGGTCCACCCCTGCACTCTTCCACAATACTACAGAGGGGTTACTGTATGAATGCACTTGCTGGCCTGGCACCAAAAGCACAATATCTGGGTGCACTGACGCCTTTACCAGATTCATATCTTTTTAATATAGGACCGCATGGTCCACCCCTGCACTCTTCCACAATACCACAGAGGGGTTACTGTATGAATGCACTTGCTTGCCTGGCACCAAAAGCACAATATTTGGGTGCACTGCCACTGACGCCTGTACCAGTTTCATATCCTCAGAGGGGTTACTGTGTGACGGCACTGTTGCCGACGCTAAATGCCCAATTTTAAAGCACCTATTGTTACTTTCATCCAAAGCCTGCATAAGTTTCACCATAATTTAGCCCAAAAAATCACTAAACTTTTTCTGCGCGTCCTAAAATGTCTTTTCATGCAGGCTGCCGCCCCAAGCAGTTGTTTATGAATAGATTAAAGGAAAAGCATTTACCGTCATTTTAAACGTATTTTTTTGTTTTTAAATGTTTCTATACATCCTAGAAATCCGCCACTTCACGGGCAGGTTATGGGGACCTCCTAGGCACGATATTTGAAGGAATTTTTCATTTTTATTTTTAACCCTTATTTCATGGAAAACTCACTGTCCCTTTAAAACTTTTTGTCCTTGTTTCCTGTCCCCCAGGGCACTACCCGGACCCCCATACACCTTTTATGGCAAATATCTAGCATATATGCCCTCTTGGAGGGCACTCTAAAAATCAAATTTTGAGTCCCATTGACTTGTATTGAGTTCGAGTTCGAGTTCTAATTCGAACATTTGGAAAGTTCAAGTTCGATTGCGAACTGAACTCGGTGGTGTTCGGCTCATCCCTACTCGATGGCTCGTCAGCTGTCTGTGGCGGCTGTTCGACGTGATTGCGGTGGCTGTCCAGTGGGTCGGGCGACGGGTTTGCAGCGGCATTCGGTGGCCGATTCGCTGCACTTCAGGGACCCTGCGGTGAATGGTGAATGCCGAATACACCACAGGGTGGGGAAATTTGATTCCCCGAAGTGCAGAGAACGACAGAGCACCGAAATGTCGGCGACATTTTGGTGCTCTGTGAATAACCCCCTTAATCATTCTTTCTTTCGTTTTTTTACTCTGCCTGGCAACTGTTGCGGAGACAATGACGCTGCTTAAAGGGGCATAACACATTTTATCAATCAGGCACATGTTAAATGACATAAAATAAAAACAGCAGAAAAAAACTTATATAGTTAAAAAAAAAAATAATTTTATTCCAAAAAATATGGTAGGTCGCTGCCCTTTGGGCCCATATGGATAAGCCAGCACTGCTACAAATATACCTCCAGGTTCATGCACCCCAAGTCCAAAGTGACTTACGTCACAATGACATCACGACATCCAGATGTCAGTGAACCTCTGGCATGTCCCTGGATAGGACAGCTTGGCTGCATGGTGACCCATGGGAAAAAAGACTGGAGATATCATGGAAGCAATGGAGAGAGTCTCACCTCAACACTCACCTCATCCGCACCACAGAGGGAATTGGTGACGTGAGCCTCTTGTCCTCTGCAGCCAAGCGGTTAAGATGCATTATAGCCGTTTGGTCATGTAGGATGAGGCTGTATTTTCATGCGATATTTATAGTTTTGATTAAAGAATTCCATGAATCCAAGTCAAATGATCAAGGTGGTAGAGAGGGCGCGGTGAGCGAGGGGGCATGGCCAGGGCCTGCACTAACGCAAGGTGACACAGGCAGTCGCTTAAGGGTGCTGGCCTGCTGCCAGAGCAAGGGGGCACAAAAATCTGCTGCCAGAGCGAGGGGGTGCAAAAATCTGCTGCCAGAGTGAGGGGGCTCAAAAATCTGCTGCCAGAGCGAGGGGGTGCAAAAATCTGCTGCAAGAGTGAGGGGGCGCAAAAATCTGCTGCCAGAGCAAGGGGGTGCAAAAATCTGCTGCCAGAGCGAGGGGGCGCAAAAATCTGCTGCCAGAGCAAGGGGGCTCAAAAATCTGCTGACAGAGCAAGAGGGCACAAAAATCTGCTGCCAGAGTGAGGGGGCTCAAAAATCTGCTGCCAGAGCTGGGGGCACAAAAATCTGCTGCAAGAGCAGGGGGCGCAAAAATCTGCTGCCAGAGCGGGGGGGTGCAAAAATCTGCTGCCAGAGCAAGGGAGCTCAAAAATCTGCTGACAGAGCAAGAGGGCACAAAAATCTGCTGCCAGAGCGAGGGGGTGCAAAAATGTGCTGCCAGAGCGAGGGGGCTCAAAAATCTGCTGCCAGAGCGAGGGGGCTCAAAAATCTGCTGCCAGAGCGAGGGGGTGCAAAAATCTGCTGCCAGAGCGAGGGGGCGCAAAAATCTGCTGCCAGAGCGAGGGGGCACAAAAATCTGCTGCCAGAGTAAGGAGGCACAAAAATCTGCTGCCTGAGCAAGGGGGAGCAAAAATCTTCTGCCAGAGCAAGGGGGCGCAAAAATCTGCTGAAAGAGCAGGGGGCGCAAAAACCTGCTGCCAGAGCGAGGGGGCGGAAAAATCTGCTGCCAAAGCGAGGGGCGCAAAAATCTGCTGCCAGAGCAAGGGGGTGCAAAAATCTGCTGCCAGAGCGAGGGGGCGCAAAAATCTGCTGCCAGAGCAAGGGAGCTCAAAAATCTGCTGACAGAGCAAGAGGGCACAAAAATCTGCTGCCAGAGTGAGGGGGCTCAAAAATCTGCTGCCAGAGCTGGGGGCACAAAAATCTGCTGCAAGAGCAGGGGGTGCAAAAATCTGCTGCAAGAGTGAGGGGGCGCAAAAATCTGCTGCCAGAGCAAGGGGGTGCAAAAATCTGCTGCCAGAGCGAGGGGGCGTAAAAATCTGCTGCCAGAGCAAGGGAGCTCAAAAATCTGCTGACAGAGCAAGAGGGCACAAAAATCTGCTGCCAGAGTGAGGGGGGTCAAAATTCTGCTGCCAAGGCTGGGGGGCAAAAATCTGCTGCCAGAGCGAGGGGGCGCAAAAATCTGCTGCCAGAGCAAGGGAGCTCAAAAATCTGCTGACAGAGCAAGAGGGCACAAAAATCTGCTGCCAGAGCGAGGGGGCTCAAAAATCTGCTGCCAGAGCGGGGGCTCAAAAATCTGCTGCAGAGCGAGGGGGTGCAAAAATCTGCTGCAGAGCGAGGGGGCGCAAAAATCTGCTGCCAGAGCGAGGGGGCACAAAAATCTGCTGCCAGAGTAAGGAGGCACAAAAATCTGCTGCTGAGCAAGGGGGAGCAAAAATCTTCTGCCAGAGCAAGGGGGCGCAAAAATCTGCCTGAGCAGCGCAAAAATGCTGCCAGAGCGAGGGGGCGGAAAAATCTGCTGCCAAAGCGAGGGGAGCAAAAATCTGCTGCCAGAGCAAGGGGGTGCAAAAATCTGCTGCCAGAGCGAGGGGGCGCAAAAATCTGCTGCCAGAGCAAGGGAGCTCAAAAATCTGCTGACAGAGCAAGAGGGCACAAAAATCTGCTGCCAGAGTGAGGGGGCTCAAAAATCTGCTGCCAGAGCTGGGGGCACAAAAATCTGCTGCAAGAGCAGGGGGCAAAAAAATTTGCTGCCAGAGCGAGGGGGCGCAAAAATCTGCTGCCAGAGCAAGGGAGCTCAAAAATCTGCTGACAGAGCAAGAGGGCACAAAAATCTGCTGCCCAGAGCCGAGGGGGTGCAAAAATGTGCTGCCAGAGCGAGGGGGCTCAAAAATCTGCTGCCAGAGCGAGGGGGCTCAAAAATCTGCTGCCAGAGCGAGGGGGTGCAAAAATCTGCTGCCAGAGCGAGGGGGCGCAAAAATCTGCTGCCAGAGCGAGGGGGCGCAAAAATCTGCTGCCAGAGCGAGGGGGCACAAAAATCTGCTGCCAGAGTAAGGAGGCACAAAAATCTGCTGCCAGAGCAAGGGGGAGCAAAAATCTTCTGCCAGAGCAAGGGGGCGCAAAAATCTGCTGAAAGAGCAGGGGGCGCAAAAACCTGCTGCCAGAGCGAGGGGGTGGAAAAATCTGTTGCCAAAGCGAGGGGCGCAAAAATCTGCTGCCAGAGCGAGGGGGTGCAAAAATCTGGTCGGGATTTTAAAACAAGCCTGAATGCTGGAGCTGCACTACCTCGTTCTTTTTCTGTCACTATCTTGATTGCTACCAAGATGGAGGTGTGTTGACTAGGGATGGGCTGCCAGTTCGATTTGAACAACGGGCGATCAAAAGTTCGGCGAACTTCGAATTTTTTGCAAAGTTCGCGAAAAGTTCGACCCTTAGTGAAACGCTGTTTGCAAAAAAGCTGCTGAACGAAAATGTCTGGAATTTACACATAACATCCAATGAATGAATGCTAATAAAAAGGACTGTTAAATTATTAAAAAAAAACAGAATTTTTTTTGCATAAAAATTCCAAAAAATGCTTAAAAGATCCTAAAAAATCTAAGAATAAGGAGACTCTTTTTTGCAGAATATAATAATAAACGGTTTATTAGATATTGGATTAAAACGGGAATATTTTTAACATTGCAGTCTATGGGATTCGCCTGAATAAACTTGCTGAATGCAACCACCGAACAGCAGGGCAATTCGGCAACTTTTCACTAATGGTTTGTGTTCTCTGAATAGACAAAGCATTGCTTCTCTATGGGGATTTACTGCCCTCGAACAGGCACTGAACAGGCACCGTATGTGCAGGCAATTCGCCAACATTTGGCGAACTGCCTGCTCTCTGAATAGCCGAATGGCCAGGAAAGGTAACCGAACGCTGATTTTCACTGTTCCGTTCCCTTTCGGCCACAATTCGGATCTCTTTGAATAACCCTGTTAGATTCTCCGTGTCGTGCACCTCCGACTAAGACACAATTTTTCTGCACTTGAATATGACAGGTGCATATCATTTCAATATTTGACCGCAGGGTCCAACCCTGCACTCTTCCACAATTCCTCAGATGGGTTACAGTGTGAAGGCACTAGCTGGCACCAAAGGCCCAATATTTGGGTGCACTGACCCGTGTACCGGATGCGTACAGGGCAGCCATGAATGATGGGGCCCCTTACTGAACCTCACGATGGGGCCCCACTGTAAATGTCATCAAGCCGTAACAGCTTTTCACCCCTTTCCAAAACAAAAAAAGGACATAACACAGGTCCACAGCAATAAAACTCACAGTAATGTGTGGTGTGTATGAGCGTATCTGTCACATCTGGGGCTCAGAGGGGGCCCTGGCACCAGGCAGTGCCATCAACAAGCCGGATGCCAGGAGTTGTGCCAGCTTCTGGAGCTCGCAGGCTGGTCAGGAGGTGGGTCGCGGCATGATGATGCACACCTGCCGGGTTTAAATACAGACAGTGCGATCCGGCTCATCGCCCTGTCGTGGAGTTTGGCTATTCCTTGACCACTCTAACTCCAGGGCCGGATTATCGTAGGGGCGGGTGGAGCGGCCGCTCCAGGCCCCGTATTGAAAATAGGCCCACACAGCTGCCAGCCAGCACCACACTGAAGCTGCTGGATCCGTACAAAACAGCCTGGCTGCGCGACCTTTTAGTGCACATTGGCGGCAGGGCAGATTAATAAACGGGCGGCCGTTCGCAGAGATCGGGAACAAAGCTGCGGCGGGAGGAAAGAACACAACGTGTCATGTCACGTGGCCCCGCCTAGTCCCTCACCACGTGCTGCACAAGCTGGCTGCTGGTTGGGGAAAGGTGAGGAGAGATATTGCCGGACACCGCAGTTACAGCATTCTCCCGGTATGATCCATAGGCTCGTGGTCATCTCTCCCAACAGCAAGCAAAGTAAGCTGGAAGCCAGACAGGCTGGAAGATGTGTCCATCGGGGAGGGGGGGCTTTATGCATGGGTTTCGCCTAGCCACCAGTTCATTCAGCTGAGTAAATTTTTAATTTTTATAACGGGAGCATTTTTCTCTGCTTCAGATCCTTGTGAATTGCGTGATAACTGGTGCAGGACTCTTAAAGCAATGTTGTGAATGTGCTATGTGCTGTGCGGGTGACTCTAGACCAGGGATCAGGAACCTTGGTCCTCTAGATGTTTTAGGACAACATTTCCAATGAGGCTTTGACAATCTATTTCCACAACATCTGAGGGCTAAGGTCGCTGAGCCCTGCCAGAAGATTGCTCTGCACGTTTATATTTATACATGTTGCCTTCTACGTATTGTGCAGTTTGTGTGTTTTTGCTGATGGATGTGGAGGATTGCTGCAGCCGTTCGGCCTGTTTTACCTCTCACCTCCCCTGGCTGTGATTGAGGTCGGTGGAGCTATACAGGCAGATGCAGCTCTCACCCTTCTTTCTGCTTTCTCCGCTCAAGCCTCTCGTTTCTCTGTCTTTATCCCCGTCACAGAGCTGAACACGGGTCAGATCCAGGAGGCCATCAGGGAAGCCGTGAACGGCATAGTCAAGCACTTCCACAAACCTGAGACAGAGGTACAAGAAGCTGTGCTATGTGAGGGGTCTCCCTGTCCAGGACTAAACCCTGCTGTGAAGGAGAAGCTAGTTTTTAACCCCTGCAGCCGGGACCTGTATGCTTTGCACCACGCTGACAGATCATAACACGAGTGGAGCAGCAGGAGCCAATGGGTTAAAAGAACAGCAGAGGTACACTGTAATGTGTTGCTCAGATGCCTGGTCCTGCAGGGGTTAAAAACTTGCTGCTTCTCAGCAAGGTCTACTCCTTGACAGGGAGACCCCTCACATAGTACAGCTTCTTGTGCTGGACAGACCCTGGGTATATACTAGATAGATTTATTTTTATATATCAAAATTAATTGAAATATATTATGTAATCAATTTAATAATATTTAAATAGTTTTTAATTTTTTTTTAATTTAAATGCTTTTATAGAGCTTAAATAATAATAAATTAAATATTTTTGTGTTTTATTGCAGTAGAACACATCGTACATTTGTGAGTTTTAGTGCAGTAGATTCTGTGATACACTCATACACGATGCACATTACTGAGTTTTATTGCTGTGGAGCTCTGTGATACGCTCATACACATTACTGTGGGATACACTCATACACATGGCACATTACAGCAATTAATTTTTTTTTATAAAAAGGCCCACCAAAATACTCGGCACCAGGCCTATGATTGTCTTAATCCGGCCCTGTCTAACTCTGATCGATTTTTGGCTTGTATGATAGATACCCCTTGTGCACCGTTTTGGCTATCCCTGACCACTCTAACACTGATCGATTTGGGCTTGTGTTAGAATACGTCCTTGTATACCGTCTGGCCTATTTCAGGTATACCCTGTCCTGTGTGTTGGTCAAACATTTCCCACTCATTGTTGGTCAAACATTTCCCACTCATTGTTGGTCAAACATTTCCCACTTATTGTTGATCAAAAATTTCCCACTCGTTGTTGGTCAAACATTTCCCACTCATTGTTGGTCAAACATTTCCCACTCATTGTTGGTCAAAAATTTTCCACTCGTTCGTCAAACATTTCCCACTCGTTGTTGGTTAAACATTTCCCACTCGTTGGTGATAAAACATTTCCCATGGCTTTTAAATCGCATTTAAACATGAGCAAAAGTGGTAAAAATGAGCTCAGCGCACAGCAGTGAAATGGCTCAGCACTCAGCAGTGAAAGGGTTAAAAACTGTTTTTTTCTTTTAACTTTTTTTCATTGTTTTCTGTCCCCCAGGGCATATACCTTTTATGGCCAATATCTTGCATATATGCCCTCTTGGAGGGCACTTTCATTTTCGGAAGTTCGACCCCCATTGACTTGCATTACGTTTGAGTTCAAACTTTTCGGCCGTTCAGGTGTTCGAGTTCGAACCGAACACGGGTGTGTTCGGCCCATCCCTAGTGTTGACCAGCTGGCCCAAAAATGATGTCATCAGGGCGCGTCACACTCCTCACTCACTTTATTCAGCATTATCTCTCACTCTTACATTCTCCTCTCCTTTCGTCCCCCTCTCCTTCACTCCTTTTCACTTTCTCTGTACTTTCTCTCCTTTCACTCCTTTTCCCTCATTCTCTCCTTCATTCCCCCCTTTCCCTCGCTCTCTCTTTCTCTCCTTTAGTCCCCCCTTTTCCTCACTCTCTCCTTTCTCTCCTTCATTTCCCCTTTCCCTCACTCTCTCATTTCTCTCCTTTAGTCCCCCTTTCCCTCTCTCTCCTTCAGTCCCCCTTTCCCTCATTCTCTCCTTTCTCTCCTTTAGTCCCCCCTTTTCCCTCACTCTCTCCTTTCTCTCCTTCAGTCCCCCCTTTTCCCTCACTCTCTCCTTTCTCTCCTTTCTCTCCTTCAGTCCCCCCTTTCCCTCACCCATTCCTTTCTCTCCTTCAGTCCCCACTTTCCCTCACCCTCTCCTTTCTCTCCTTCAGTCCACCCTTTCCATCACCTTCTCTCCTTCAGTCCCCCTTTCCCTCACTCTCTCCTTCAGTCCCCCTTTCCCTCACTCTCTCCTTTCTCTCCTTCAGTCCCCCTTTCCATCACCCTCTCCTTTCTCTCCTTCAGTCCCCCTTTCCCTCACCCTCTCCTTTCTCTCCTTCAGTTCCCCTTTCCCTCACTCTTTCTTTCCTTCAGTCCCCTCTTTTCTCTTTCAGTTCCCCTTCCCCTCGCTCTCTTTCTCTCCTTCAGTCCCCACTTTCCTCACTCTCTCCTTTCTCTCCTTCAGTCCCCTCTTTCCCTCACTCTCTCCTTTCTCTCCTTCAGTCCTCTCTTTCCCTCACTCACTCCTTTCTCTCCTTCAGTCCCCCCTTTCCATCACTCTCTCCTTTCTCTCCTTCAGTCCCCCTTTCCCTCACTCTCTCATTCAGTCCCCCCTTTCCCTCATTCTCTCCTTTTTCTCCTTCAGTCCCCCCTTTCCCTCACTGTCTCCTTTCTCTCCTTCACACCCTTTCCCCCACTCTCTCCTTCTCTCCTCCCTGTCCCTCACTCTTTCTCTACATCACTCCCTTTCCCTCACTCTCTCTGAGTTACATATCTTTAGATTTCTTATGTAATTGAAATAGGCAGTTCTAATATTATTCATTTTCTTTTTTCTTGTTATTTCTTACCTACTGTCCTCAAAATAACCTCTGTAAAAATATTGTGTGTGTGTGGGGGGGCACAATTTTCTGTTCTTTCCTCGGGTGCAAAAGGAGCTAGTTACAGCTCTGCAAATGAAGCTGTGTCTGCAGAGATATCCTTCACCATATCGCTCTAAAAATGGTATAAAATAAGCAAAGTTCACGAAATTACCTTTTTCTCATCATTATTCTTAAATCTATGCACAATTAATGAAAACACCACCGTGCGCAAATGTCAAGCAGTTCAATTAAAGGGTCACTGTACGCACCCTGTTCCTGTTCATGCATGGTTTGAATGCGAAAGGCTCCAGGAACGTCTGCAATTAGAAGCCCTAGAGAGGAAGAGGAGGGGGAGCCAAGCGCAGCACGACAAAAGGTGAGTGCACTTTCAATATCACTCTCTGTTCTTCCCAAGTTAGATTTTGTGACAGCTCTCCGTACACCAACCGGGTCACATCTGTCAATGCTGCTTCCTTGCTGGACCCCTATGTTCTCCTCATGACTCTCGTGCCGTTCTCCAGTCCTTAAAGGAAGCTTAAGGACTGTGACACGTAGAGAGCCTGCTAGCATCCCCCAGAAATAAGACGAGGCTGTATATTTGGAGGTTTTCTGGGTCAGAATGGAACTCCTTTAATTGGGTACAGACACACATACAGTATTTATACAGTCAAACCTGGGTTATTTACATACACAAAAATCTTCCCTAGAAACTTTTGAGAGACATAATTAACTAGGACAAATAATGGAATAAACATTGCGTAACATTCCTAAATGAGGCAGGACAATGGTCATCGTGATTGGCAAACAGATTAAAATATAAATACAGCAGATAATGGGGCAGTGTTTGCCTGACAAAAAAGATTAAACAAATTCCTGAAACAGGGTATGCTAGAAGGCTAATCCTATCATCAGATAACAGATACACATTGTCAGGTACTGTACCGGGGTGGTACAGAAAATGCAGGATTCTGAGCCCGGGATGCGGTGATGCCAAAACAAGGGGTCTGCGGTGAGGGGCGAGGTTGCTGCTGGAGGCAGCAAAAACAAATAAACTTGATGTAGGGGAAATCAGGAAACAGACTGGGACAGCAGGGCCTTGCATACACAGGATACCGGAGGGTCTGGAAACACACACGGAAGGGTTGGTAGCACGGCAGGGTTTGGTTTTCAGGAAACCACAGGAAAGCCACAACATAGGTTCTCTCTTGCTGAGAGCAGATACAACTAATGTTTAAGCAGGGAACAGAAGGGGTGTGGCACTTTTATTAACAGAGAGGTCAGATGACCTGGAGTGTGTGAGTGTGTGTTTTGGTGCATTAACTATTTAGCTGCTGGAACACAGCGCTGGAAACAGGAATGACACGAAGTGCATGATTTGGAAGGGTGCTGCCCTGCATGGATCAGAATCCTTACACACATGGACCATTTATTTATTTGCAATTTATTTTACCAGGAAGGCTACATTGAGATTTCCCTCATTTTCAAGTATGTCCTGGGTTCAAAAACATTGAGATTTTTCCAGTAGGTACAGAAATACAAAGTAATAAAATGCAAGAAATTAAAAACACAAATATACAGATTAACACAGAAAATAAATATGTAGGAAATATAGTCACAATGTTACATGTTTACACAGGTGCATTCTGTATATAGTCACTATGTTACATGTTTACAGGCGCATTCTGTATATAGTCACTGTGTTACATGTTTACAGGTGCAGTCTGTATATAGTCACAATGTTACATGTTTACAGGCGCATTCTGTATATAGTCACTATATTACATGTTTACAGGTGCTTTCTGTATATAGTCACTATGTTACATGTTTACAGGTGCATTCTGTATATAGTCACTATGTTACATGTTTACAGGCGCATTCTGTATATAGTCACTGTTACATGTTTACATGTGCATTCTGTATATAGTCACTGTGTTACATGTTTACAGGTGCATTCTGTATATAGTCACTATGTTACATGTTTACAGGTGCATTCTGTATATAGTCACTATGTTACATGTTTACAGGTGCATTCTGTATATAGTCACTCTGTTACATGTTTACAGGTGCATTCTGTATATAGTCACTATGTTACATGTTTACAGGCGCATTCTGTATATAGTCACTATGTTACATATTTACAGGTGCATTCGGTATCGAGGTATGTTAATAGAGATCTCTTAAGGGACTTTAGACTGGGGGAAGATTTGATGGTGTCTGGGAGGTTATTCCATATTTGCAGTGCTCTGTAGGAAAATGAAGATCAAGCCACTTTCTATTTGTATTGTGGTATTTTGAGTAAGGTGCAGGTTCTGCATCACAGGTTGAGGATGAGAGAACTGCTGGGGGAAGCAGTCTATTCAGGTAGGGTGGTACCTTCCCAGAAAAGCTCTTAAATACCAGGTTGGAAAGGTGAAGGGTGCATCTGGATTCCAGTGACGGCCAATTTAGCTCTTTTAACTTGTCACAATGGTGGGTCATGTACAGTCAGGTCCAGAAATATTGGGACATCGACACAATTCTAACATCTTTGGCTCTATACACCATGACCACAATGGAGTTGGAATGAAACAAACACAATGTGCTTTAACTGCAGACTGTCAGCTTTAATTTGAGGGTATGTACATCCAACTCAGGTGAACGGTGTAGGATTTACAGCAGTTTGCAGATGTGCCTCCCACTTGTTAAGGGACCAAAGGTAATGGGACAATTGGCTTCTCAGCTGTTCCATGGCCAGGTGTGTAATATTCCCTCATTACCCCAATTACAATGAAGAGATAAAAGGCCCAGAGTTCATTTCAAGTGTGCTATTTGCATTTGGAATCTGTTGCTGTCAACTCTCAAGATGAGATCCAAAGAGCTGTCACTATCAGGGAAGCAAGCCATCATTAGGCTGAAGAAACAAAACAAACCCATCAGGGAGATAGCAAGAACATTAGGTGTGGCCAAAACAACTGTTTGGAACATTCTCAAAAAGAAGGAACGCACCGGTGAGCTCAGCAACACTAAAAGACCCGGGAGACCACGGAAAACAACTGTGGTGGATGACCGAAGAAATCTTTCCCTGGTGAAGAAAACACCCTTCACAACAGTTGGCCAGATCAAGAACACTCGCCAGGAGGTAGGTGTATGTGTGTCAAAGTCAACAATCAAGAGAAGACTTCACCAGAGTGAATACAGAGGGTTCACCACAAGATGTAAACCATTGGTGAGCCTCAAAAACAGGAAGGCCAGATTAGAGTTGCCAAACAACACCTAACAAAGCCTTCACAGTTCTGGAATAAGATCCTATGGACAGATGAGACCAAGATCAACTTGTACCAGTGTGATGGGAAGAGAAGAGTATGGAGAAGGAAAGGAACTGCTTGTGATCCTAAGCATACCACCCATCAGTGAAGCATGGTGGTGGTAGTGTCATGGTGTGGGCATGTATGGCTGCCAATGGAACTGGTTCTCTTGTATTTATTGATGATGTGACTGCTGACAAAAGCAGCAGGATGAATTCTGAAGTGTTTCGGGCAATATTATCTGCTCACATTCAGCCAAATGCTGCAGAACTCATTGGACGGCGCTTCACAGTGCAGATGGACAATGACCCAAAGCATACTGCAAAAGCAACCAAAGAGTTTTTGAAGGGACAGAAGTGGAATGTTCTGCAATGGCCAAGTCAATCACCTGACCTGAATCCCATTGAGCATGCATTTCACTTGCTGAAGACAAAACTGAAGGGAAAATGCCCCAAGAACAAGCAGGAACTGAAGACAGTTGCAGTAGAGGCCTGGCAGAGCATCACCAGGGATGAAACCCAGCGTCTGGTGATGTCTATGCATTCCAGACTTCAGGCTGTGATTGACTGCAAAGGATTTGCAACCAAGTATTAAGAAGGGAAAGTTTGATTTATGATTATTATTCTGTCCCATTACCTTTGGTCCCTTAACAAGTGGGGGCACATCTGCAAACTGCTGTAAATCTTACACCGTTCACCTGAGTTGGATGTACATACCCTCAAATTAAAGCTGACAGTCTGCAGTTAAAACACATTGAGTTTGTTTCATTCCAACTCCATTGTGTTGGTGTATAGAGCCAAAGATGTTACAATTGTGTCCATGTCCCAATATTTCTGAACCTGACTGTAGTTACATTGTAGCACAAAGCAACAGAATGAGTTATACAATGTAGTAAGTTTATGAAGGTGCGTTTGCGGGCGGCTGCATACACTACATCTCCATATTCAATAGCATTTGTTGTACAATCTGCTTTCTTACCGCGGGGCTCAGGCAGGATTTGTTTCTGTACAGGGCACCTAGTTTGGGGTAAAGTTTAGATGACAGTTTTTCGATGTGGGGCCAAGGGATAGATTTGGTTCTAACCACATACCTAGATGTTTGAGAGGACTGACTGTGTTCAGCATGTCATTTGATTTTGTCCTGAAGCATACAATAGACAGACAGACAATACCATTATTCTTGCATAACACATATTACACAAACATTCTGCACACAAGAGACGCTAAGGAAATGATATAGAACACAAGGCCTGCACCCTACAAATATACCTCCAGGTCCATGTACCCCAAGTCCAAAGTGACATACGTCACAGATTTATACTCGGCAAAAGTTGATTTTCACATTGAGGTCGAAATGAAAATGTGCCCGGAATTCCAGAAATATCCATCGTCTGGCAGTGTTTACTGAAACACAACTCAACGCACGCGAAACAAAGTGTTTTCTGGTGAGTCTCGCGTGTCTGAGCCGTCACTGATTTATCATTAACACGAGGAGGACTGAAGGATTGTTTGGGAACTCGTCTGTTCATGCGATTTCTCATAAGATCCAAAATACATTTCCCTGGAGCCAGAACCTTCCGGAATTTTCGGGAGGTCAGTGCTCATAAACAATAACTAAAGACATAAAACCGATAAACGGGATATTTCATGAATTTCACATTATTCTACGTCTAACAGCGCCCATTCCCCCGTGACACACGAGAAAGGGTGATTTAAAAAGCACATTTTTTTTGCAGACGCATGCGTTAATGAAGATCTCAGCGTAGGAAAAGCTCTGCATGGTGACATCTTCCTGTCTTCTAATGCTCCGAGTATGCGCATGCGCAGCAGCACCAATCCATTGTCCTGCACAGGTACTAGTGTAGCTTGTGTGCAAAAACTAAGCAGGTTTCAATGTTAAAAATATTCCCGTTTTTATCCAATATCTAATAAACCGGTTATTATTTTATTCTGCAGCAAAAAGTCTCTTTATTAATTGACGTTTTAGGATCTTTTAGCCATTTTTCAGGATATGTTTGGCAATTTTTTTTTCAGGTTTCTTTAAAGTGTTTTTTCTTTTTTCTGTAACAGCCCTTTTTATTATCATTCATTGGATTTTATGTGTAAATTTCAGGCATTTTCGTTCAGTAGTTTTTTGCAAACAGCGTTTCACTTTTGACACTTTCAATCGTATTGTTTATTATTGTTTCTTTTTTACCTGCGGCTTGGTGCCTTGTTTCTGCAGCTGGTCGACGCTGTGCTCAGTTCCTCGTCAGCTGTCTTTGGTGGCTGTTCGGCGTGATTGTGGTGGCTCTTCAGTGGGTCCGGCAGTTGGCGGCTTCATATGGTGCATTGAAACCTATGGGCCTTGTTTCTTTAAAAAAAGTTAGGAAACCTAAAATTTCACCCAAAAAAATCCTAAAAGAATAAATTAGTAAAGAAACTTTCATTCTATTGGTAGTAATCTACTTGCCATTCTTAAATAAGCAATAAAAAAACAAATAACTCATAAAAAAGGCAAAAAACCAACTGATTCGAATCACTCGAAATGAGCCGGATCGCCAAAATGATTCGAATCGCCAAAATGATCCAAATCGCCAAATCGATCCAAATCACCGAAATCGATCCGAATCACTGAATCAAAATGATCCGAAACTAAAGAAAAACTGTCCAAAATGATCCGAAACGAAAAAAAAAACACAGAAAAAGAAGTCATGCACAACCCTAATTGTGACGCTTTCAATCGAATTTTCTTTTTTTTTTTACCCGTCTGGCGGCATATCGGCTTTTTTTCGTGGCTAGTCAGTGCTGAGCTCGGCTTGGCGGCTGTGTCGTCTGCTGTCTGGTGTGTTCGCGGCGGCTGGAGGGTATGCTGCAAGTTTGTGATGGCGGCCGGGGGGTTGGCGGCGGCATTTGGTGGCCGATTCCCTGCACTTTGGGGACGCTGCGGTGAATGCTGAATTCACTGCAGGGTGGGGAAATTTGATTCCCTGAAGTGCGGGGAACGAGAGAGCACCAAAAGGTCAGCGACATTTCAGTGCTCTCTGAATAACCCCCAAAATATCACACAATGGATGCATCCAGTGACACATATATAGAGGAAAATATCACACAATGGATGCACCCAGTGACACATACAGAGGAAAATATCACACAATGGATGCACCCAGTGACACATAAAGAGGAAAATATCACACAATTGATTTGCTCCGTGACACATATAGAGGAAAATATCACACAATGGATGCGCCCAGTGACACATATAGAGGAAAATATCACACAATGGATGCACCCAGTGACACATACAGAGGAAAATATCACACAATGGATGCACCCAGTGACACATACAGAGGAAAATATCACACAATGGGTGCACCCAGTGACACATACAGAGGAAAATATCACACAATGGATGCACCCAGTGACACATACAGAGGAAAATATTACACAATTGATTTGCTCCGTGACACATATAGAGGAAAATATCACACAATGGATGTGCCCAGTGACACATATAGAGGAAAATATCACACAATGGATGCACCCAGTGACACATATAGAGGAAAATATCACACAATGGATGCGCCCATAATAAATAATAAATGAATAAAGAAAATTAGTGCCCCCATTCAGGGTACCCCAAAATATAACTCAAAAATCTAATAAATAAAAATTTGAATAATAAACACATAACAGAAAAATCCTCAAAAAGAACCTGAAAACAAAAAAAAAAGAAAACACGAGCGACCAAGAATTACTTTTGCACGAGAGATTGCATGTTACCAAATCAATATAAATGCATTTACTTAGATTATCTATCAGCCAAAAAGCAAGTGTATGAATTATTTTTCTGTATTTATGTATATCATGCTTGTAACACCAGTCCGTCGTTTTGCAGCTGTTCCTCTTTCCATGTTTTTGTTTTTAATCCCAAATGGGAAGTGTTTGCTGCGTGTATAAATAAAACCCACCATCTTTGCCTCTCCTTGGCTGAAAAGCAGCAGGAGGGGCTTGGAGCTGCTCAGTAGAGCGGCCTTTTGGTTACATTTGTTAGGTACTCACTCTAAAGAGGTGCCTTGAAGTGGCGAGTGGGCTTACGTTGCAATGGCCATTGAAACAAACAAAAACCTCATAGTGTTTTGTTGTACATGGAACACATAGAAACGAGCGCAGATGACACTCTTTTTCCTTGTTATGTTTTATACATTAACTGGGCTGTTACTCCTGGCAGTTGCTGCCGCTCCGGTGAGTATGGGCGCGACGCCATTTTTTCTGTATCTATGTATATCATGCTTGTAACACCAGTCCGTCGTTCTGCAGCTGTTCCTCTTTCCATGTTTTTGTTTTTAATCCCAAATGGGAAGTGTTTGGTGCGTGTATAAATAAAACCCACCATATCTTTGCCTCTCCTTAGCTGAAAAGCAGCAGGAGGGGTTTGGAGCTGCTCAGTAGAGCGGCCTTTTGGTTACAATTGTTAGGTACTCACTCTACAAAGAGGTGCCTTGAAGTGGCGAGTGGGCTTACGTTGCAATGGCCATTGAAACAAACAAAAACCTCATAGTGTTTTGTTGTACATGGAACACATAGAAACGAGCGCAGATGACACTTTTTTTCCTTGTTATGTTTTATCCATTAACTGGGCTGTTACTCCTGGCAGTTGCTGCCGCTCCGGTGAGTATGGGCGCGACGCCATTTTTTCTGTATTTAAGTGTATGAATTATATTCGTTCAGTCCACGTGGAGTGAGAGTATCCAATTTATGGATCCAAAAAGATTCACGCTGCAATAAAAGCTGAGATCTATTCCCACCACGGCGAAGTGGTGGGACATGATCAATGCCTACAAATCTAAGAGAGGGTAAGCGATGTTGACAAGATAAAAAAATTTTGCCACTGGCTTGTCGGTGTGATTCTCTCTGTAGGCGGTATTTATAGCTGAGCGATGGCCACGTATGCGATCACGCAATGTGAGATCAGTTTTTCCAACATACCCCAAACCACAGGGGCATGTGATAAGGTATATGATAAATTGAGTTGGACAAGTAATCCGATATTTGATGTTAAATCTATGTCCCAATATGGATGGACGAAGGATGTTCCTGCTTGCATGTGGCTGCAGGTAACGCAACCTAAGCATTTAAAGCACCCCACTTTAATTATACTAGAGTTTGGCGTATATGAATTGTACGGATCCGTTTTGACCAAAAGATCACGAAGATTGGAAGTCCTTTTAAAACTAATCATAGGAGGTTGTTTAAATTGATGTGGAAGCGTAGTGTCAAACTTAAACAAAGGCCAGTGTTTCCTAAGATTATGAGCTACCAAATCGCCTTGGTTACTATAAGTAACCGGTAGAAAAATTCTAGATGTAGAAACAGTCGATGGTTCTTTAGGATGCTCAAAACGATCCTGAGCTTTAATCAATGCTCTATCTAACTGAGTTCGAGTATATCCCCTTTCAATGAATCTATTATACATCTCCTGGATCTGCTCTGAACGAAAAGTGCTATTGCTGTTGTAACGAAGTACTCTCAGAAATTGGGAAATTGGCAAAGAGTTTTTCAAGTGAAACGGATGATGGCTATCTGCTTGCAATAGTGTATTTCTATCTGTTTCCTTGCGATAGAGTTTGTAGCCAACAGAGTTGTTAGTTCGAAACACCTCCACATCCAAGAACGAGATCGAGTCACTACTGGAGTTAGTTGTGACCTTGACAGGTGAATCCAAATTGTTAATAGATCGCGTCAAAGATAGGAACGAATCTTCATTGCCATCCCAAATCAAAAAAATATCATCGACAAACCTACAATAAAATAAAAGTTGCGATGTGAAAACATTTAAAAGATTATGTTGTTCAAAGGAATACATATAGGCATTGGCATATGATGGTGCCATAGGGGCCCCCATCGTAGTTCCAGAGATCTGTTTATAGAAACGGTTTTTGAATCTGAAATAGTTGTTCTCCAATGCGATAGTCAAAAGTTCCAGCAGAAACTCCAGCGGTGGTGGTCCTTGGTATAATTCTGAATGTAATAACACTTGCTTGAAGCACTGTATCCCATGTTGGTGCGGAATTATAGTATATCAAGTTTTGACATCCATAGTAGCTAACAACCAAGGAGTTTCTGGAAGTTGTAATGTCTGGAGTTTATTCAAAAAATCTGGAGTATCCTTAATACAAGTTGGTAATCGTTGAATGGTAGATTTGGAAAGTGAATCAATGTATTTTCCAAGGGGTTCAAGAACCCCCCTCTGGCTGATACGATAGGTCTGCCAGGAGGCATTTGAGAATTTTTATGAATTTTGGGAATGGTATATATGATGGGAATTTTAGGATGTGGTACCTGCAAGAATTTAGCGACTGATTCCGAAATAAAACCAGCTTGTAGTCCACTTTGAACCACAGTGTTGATCTTAACACTAACCTCTCCTGTAGGATCGTAAGTAAGTCTGCGATAGATATTGATATCAGATAGTTGTTGATAGATTTCCGTTTGATAGTAAGTATAATCCAATACCACTACATCTCCTCCTTTATCAACTGGATGGATAACGATACAAGGGTCTGAGGAAAGATCCTTAATAGCCATATGTTCATCCTTGGAAAGATTTGATCTGTGTGGTTTATTGGTAGTCATAATGGATTTAGTTTCTTCCTGTATAATTTTACCAAAAGAATTAACAAAATTGTTACAAGTCTTGACATCATTAGTGCTCTTCAATCTGAGCTGAGAGTATGCACCGGCAGAGGTTGTGCCAAAGTTCGGAGACTTCCATTTTTGGTTTTTTTTTTTGCTTTTTCGTGGAATTCACTAAGGCCTCTTTGGTGACGTTCGCCAACTTTTTTGGGAGTCTTCGGCGACTCCATCTTCGGCGACTCCATCTTCGGCGCACTACAGTAACCATGGGGGAATTGCAAATTCACCAAAATGTCAGCGAAATTAAATCACCAGAAGTGCACCGAACTGCGCCGAAGTGAAAAGCACCAAAACTTTCACTGAAATTTTTGATATATGTGAAAAACCCTATAATCAGTTCTGATATAAGGGGTTATGCACCACAATGTCCCCAACTCAAATTCCCCTACCCTGGAGTGAATTAAGCATTCACCGCAGGGTCCCTGAAGTGCAGGGAAAGGCCGCCGAACGAATCTGAAAAAACACGAAAAATCCACCGATAACCCGACGATGCGATATGAAAGATCGGATCAATTACGAAATGCCGCAGAAAACCCGCAGGACGTACCCAACGATTCACTTCAAACCCACCAAACGCATCTGAAAAAAGCCAAAGATCCACCAAAGCACCGAACAGCCACTGGATAAAGCCGACAAGTCGACGAACAGGGTAAGAAAAAACTCTGTGACCCTTTCAAAATTTTCCAAACACTTTTGGCAAAAAATAACACGGCATGAAAATGTCTGGAATTAACATATAAGATCCTATGAATGATAATAAAAATGCCTTTAAAAAAAAAAAAATTGGGAAAATAAATTTTGCCAAAAAAATTGAAAAAATACCTAAAATAAAAAAATAAATAAAAATAAAGAGACTTTTTGCTGCAGATTAAAGTAATAAGTGGTTTATTAGATATTGTATAAAAACAGGAATATTTTTAACATGGAAGTCTATGAGATTCACCTGAATAAACCAGCCAAATGAAAACACCAAACAGCAGGGCACTTTGGCAACTTTTCTCTAATGTTCAGTGTTTCTGAATAGATTAACCACTGCTTCACTATGGGGGATGTCTCTGCCGTCGAACAGGCACTGTACATGCAGGCAAGTCATCCAATATTTGGCAAACTGCCTGCTTTCTGAATAGCCGAAAGGCCTTGAAATTGCACCGTGATTTAATTCATCATTTATAACTATGATTTCAGTCAACCTGGTTTAAGCAACTTAAGAAGTAAAAAGAGGGAAAAAAGCTAAAATCACACAATAATGTACTAATAACAAACAGATATATGGGATTATTCACTAAACGGTGTAGCGGTGGAAAAATATCAGGACATGTAAGACCATAACATCACACATCCTGTGCACGTCTATAAATATACACATACAGTATACTCATGTTTTTAATGATCAGTCATAATTTGAAAAGTAACATTATAACGCTTATTTAGAAATGGATTGCTCATCTACGCGTACCTGCAGGTACCTGAAACATGACCAGGTTACTGGCCTGAACTGTACTGAAAGCCAGGAAGTATCGTTCCTGGATTTAAGACTGATAGGGCTTCTGGATGGAGTTGCAAGCCATCTGGTGAGCCTTCTCATCAAAGCTAGATGCTCAGCCTTAAAGCCCTGTTGAACTTGAATGGTTTAAAAACTGAAATATTGCTGAGTTCAGATAATAAATTCATACAGGCACTGTCCGTGTTGTATTACAGTGACAGATGGTGCTGTCTGCACCTGTTCTGTTTTAGATTTGTTTATAATTTTTATGTTGTTTTCTTGCACCTTTCAAATCTAAAAAGAGCTGCAGAATACATCTGTGCTTTTATAAATAATAATAATAAATATAGTATATCGTATATGTCAGGGTTAGGGATGGTACCGGGGTGGCACCAGGGGTGAGGAGAGTATGAGCCCAGCATGCAGTGGTCTGCACAAAATAAACAGAGGATAAGGGTAGAGGAGGGTGGATGAATATGAGAACTGACCAGGTTGATTGCAGAAGGATGATGGAAATGATGGTTGTAGTAGCAGGAATACTGAACAGGAATATCAAGTAGCAGATCAGCAACGGTGTTTACTCTTTGTGAGCAAAAGCTGTAATGAACCAGCAGTGAGTGTATGCGGGGCTGAGCCCTTTATTTCGTGTGTCACGTGTTTTTGTGTTTTAACTTTTGCACTGCTGGATGCTGGTTGCTGGCTGCAGGGCAGGAACAGGATGGAAGTGAACCACCGGGGGGGGGGGTTTCAGGATGGTGGTAGCCATTGGGCATGACAGTATATAAGTTTGCTTATCCAGAGTTAGTTATTAAGGTGATATATGTTTGACAGCTGTAATGTAATCACTCCAATATAATGTATCAGTGCTCTGTGCCTTGTGGAAGGGGAAAGTCCCAAGAGCAAGTACCTTAGATAATCGTAATAATATTAATTGTTATTGCTGCGGGAAGATGGGTCATTATAAGAATAATTGCACCGATGGTAATAGGTAATGGGCAGCTGCAATGATGACTCGGCATGGGATAGAACAAAATATCACATATGTAGAAAAAATTATATTGCAACTATTCCCTAGCGACTGCGTGAACCAGAAGTATCCAGCCTGCTCCAAAAGCAAGTACCTAAGATAATCGTAATGATATTAATTGTTATTACTGCGGGAAGACAGGTCATTGTAACAATAATTGCACGGATGGTAATAAGTTAAGGAAATGTCTGAGAGAGCACAGAGTGGACGGATATGAACAAGTGAAAGAATGATTAGGTACTGATTGCTTTTTTACAAACAATATTATTATTTCTTGGATCTTGATTTCCAGTCACTGACTTGCCTCGGCATTAATTTACTGCTGGGCGTCGGCTTTTCAGATCCTCATTGAGATATATTGGTATTAAAAGTCAAAGCAAAACCACAGTATTATAAGAAATATTCCCATAGCCCCCCTTACTGGCATTCATTCATACTAAGACACACAGAATGGGATCACACTCTGCAACAAGTCTCGCTGCAAACTGTGCCAACATATATTTAACAGCAGCACTGCCCGGCACAATCACACCACATACAGCATCAAGGACTCATACCTCTGCACGTCTGCCAATGTGGTGTACATGATCCAGTGCACGGCCTCTAAAAAGGGCTGCTATATTGGGGAAAATAGCCTTAAACTGAATCTCAGGATGAACCTGCACAGACACTCCATCAAGAACCATCAGGAAAATAAATTTTGTACCCGATGGGACATCACTTTAATCTGACAGGCCACTCCATCCAAAACCTCAGAATTAAAATCCTCAAAGGACATTTTAAAGACCCTGGTGAATGCAAGACATTTGAAATAAAAATGATCACATATTTTAACACCGTAAAACAAGGACTCAATGTGGACTCTGGCTTTTTATCCCATTATCATAACGGCACATCACATTCTGAATTCTGGCTAATGTTTTGTTTTTCGTGTCTTTTTCTGCCTTCACTGATTTGTGTTTTTTTTTTCTTTCAAGTTGTCATTATCTTATTACTGATGTTTCATATCACTGTTGTTTTATGGGCCTAATGTGTTTATTTTCCCTTTTTGGCTATACCATTTGACTCTCACTATTTCTGACATCGATCTAACCCCTCACCCATGTGCCCCTTGGTGTCTTAATGTTCAATTCTAGGATACTGATCAGCACAGCATCCAGACCTGAAGAAGAGAGGTTACACTCTCGAAAGCTTGTCTCTTAAATGTAACGTTAGTCCAATAAAAAAGGTATCACTATGCACTCCTACACTCATGAATAGAATTTATAAAATAAAAAAATAGCAGATTGTTCTGTAATAAATATCTATACATTTTTAAAATTAATAAATAACTAATAATATTTATGTTATTATTTTTTTTCTGGATAATATTCACTGGACTATTTAGTATTTAAGGATGCAGTGATGCCCAGGGATGGAGAAGTTTAAGAATTGAAATATCATAGTTTATTGCAGCAAGTCAAAAACTCTGTTCGCGCTTTCAGATTTGGATGTGGTTTTAATTCTCAGATAGAGTCTTATTTATGTATATTTTTGGAAATGGAGAAGCTATAGTAATATATGATCTGCATTTCCTGTATAATCTGTCAATTTTTCTTGCACTAGTGAAAAATACACATTGTTTACATGTACCATCTAATGACTCAGATCAGAGTGCGGATAATGATTTATTTATTTTTTATTTATTATTATTAATATTTTATTATTATTCAAAGACAGAAAATTTAAATTTGCATTGGTAAAATGTCACCATTTATGTGGTTGGTAAAATGTCGCCATAAGAGTGCCACCAAGCTAGTAGACAACATCTCCTCTTCATCTTTGGCTGCCCGAGTCTTCTGAAAGGTATGTAGAACACAGAGAACCTCAAAGTCGAATACCAAAATGGCAGGTTTTTGGCCCATGAACTTCCAACACTACTGGTCGATGCTTATATTGCCTCCAGATGCACTAAGCATGTATCCTGTTCACCCCATGTTGACTTGCTGGTTGTCCCACAGTGAATGGTTGATGTCCAAGGAGATTTTGATCTGGTGATAGGACTTCTTCACTGTGTGCCAATATCATTACAGATTTCCTGTCACATGGCCTGCTATGTTCCTCTAATGGGGTCCGATAGATATCCCCAGCAAGCCCTGGCTTTCCCGATTAAAAAAGGCTCGACAGAAGGATGAGGGGAGATGTTGCTGATTGCCTGGTAGAACACTTCGGTCTTGGAATCACAGTTTCTAATCGGGTATAAGAAGATATCGAGTCAGTGTTGAGAATCAGCCATGGTGGAACTATGAGGTGTAGAAAAAGGGTGGAACGTGACAAGTCGAGTGAGTGGTAACAATGATATAATATGGCATTTCAAACGGAAGGTGAGTGTTTAAAAACCAGCAAAAAGTTGATGGTGGATCAATAAGCATTGACAAAATGAGTCACGATTGCGGTGGAAGTGATGGTCAATGACAAGTCGATCTATAATGGGGAAGATTGACGTAGTTGTCCTGATGAATGAAGGAGATTTGACAGATGAAGATGGTCCACAGCATGAGTAAGCTGGATAATGAGCAAGTGATTAAGGATGAGAACCTCGACTGAATTCCACTGGATGAGCATTTTCAAATGAATTCAGACTGAACGTGGAGTAGAGGTAACATCACTGCTCTATAACCTTGGAGAGAGACTGTGGAGACACAGGTTCGATCCCGGCAAGAGCACCTCTCCAGTAAGTGTCCTTGGGCAAGACACCTAACGGTATATACTCGCCTCCCAGGACATACTTGAAAACAAGAGAAATCTCAATGTATCCTTCCTGGTAAAATCCTTTCTCAAAAAAATAAAAAGTCAGATTCATCTACGAAAATTTCCATAGACTTTGGGCTCTATTACATTCTTCACGCAAAAACGCAAGCGCAACCCGTGAATTTTTGCGCGAAGCGTTAAATGTTAACGCGCATATATCAACGCTGGTATTACAATCCTCACACATTTTTTCATCCATCAAAAAATAATGCGCGTAAAACAGGCGCGCACACACACGCGCGCAGCAACGTTGCGCGCAGAAATCAGTGTGCGGACCATTTTTTCACGCGATTCAGCCAATCAGAATTAAGAATCACAATTATCGCACGTTAAGTTTTTGTGCTTGTCAAAGTCAATCTGCGCATATATGCTGCATCAATAATAAAAGCATGCACAACTTCTCCATTTTATTGGTTTGGGTATGTGTAGAATGTGTAACTATACTTTGCTGCGTTTTTTTTTCGGGCTGGTGTATTTGGTTTCGGCCAGGTTGATAGAATTTGCCATTAACACCAGCTTTTAGGAGTTGCTAAAATTATGCGTGCAAAGGCTGTGCGTTACAAACTGTGCATAGATTATAATACCATCCGCGTACCAGCGCACAAACGCATTTGCGCTCACAATGTTAAGTATAGGACGCGCAACATACAGTAAGCTTGCGCATAGATAGATACAGATAGATAGATAGATAGATACAGATAGAAAAGATAGACATATAGATAGATACAGATAGATAGATACAGATAGATACAGACAAATACAGATACAGATAGATACAGATAGATACTGATACAGATAGATACAGATAGATACAGCTAAATACAGCTAGATAGATCGATAGATAGATACAGATAGATAGATACAGATAGATACAGATAGATAGATACAGACAAATACAGATACAGATAGATACAGATAGATAGATAGATACAGATACAGATAGATACAGATAGATACAGATACAGCTAGATACAGATAGATACAGATAGATACAGATAGATAGATAGATACAGATAGATAGATAGATACAGATAGATAGATAGATACAGATAGATACAGATACATAGATACAGATAGATACAGATAGATAGATAGATAGATACAGATACATAGATACAGATATAGATAGATAGATAGACAGATAGATATAGATAGATAGATACAGATATAGATAGACAGATAGATACAGATATAGATACAGATAGACAGATATAGATAAATACAGATAGATAGATAGCTATATAGATACAGATAGATAGATAGATAGATATATAGATAGATACAGATAGATAGATATTTAGATAGATAGATACAGATAGATACAGATATAGATAGATATAGATAGATATAGATACAGATAGATAGATAGATAGATACAGATAGATAGATAGAGATATAGATAGATAGATACAGATACAGACAGATAGATACAGATATAGATAGACAGATAGATACAGATACAAATATAGATACATACATATACAGATAGATAGATACAGATAGATAGATACAGATAGATAGATAGATAGATAGATAGATACAGATATAGATAGATACAGATAGATATAGAGATAGATACAGATAGATACAGATATAGATAGATACAGATAGATATAGAGATAGATACAGATAGATACAGATAGAGATAGATACAGATACAGATAGATATATACAGCTACAGATAGATAGATAGTAGATACAGATAGATAAAGATAGATAGATAGATAGATACGGATACAGATAGATAGATAGAGATAGAGATAGATAGAGATAGATACAGATAGATAGATACAGATAGATAGATACAGATAGATATAGAGATAGATACAGATAGATACAGATAGATACAGATAGATAGTAGATACAGCTAGATAGATAGATAGATAGATAGATAGATATACAGACAGATAGATACAGATATATAGATACAGATAGATAGATAGATAGATAGATACAGATAGATAGATACAGATAGCAATAGATACATATAGATAGATAGATACAGATAGATAGATAGATAGATAGATACAGATAGATAGATACAGATAGCGATAGATAGATAGATAGATACAGATAGATAGATACAGAGATACAGATAGAGATAGATACAGATAGATACAGATAGCGATAGATAGATAGATACAGATAGATAGATACAGAGATACAGATAGAGATAGATACAGATAGATAGATATATAGATAGATACAGATAGATAGATAGATAGATAGATAGATACAGATAGATAGATAGATAGATACAGGTAGATAGATAGATAGATAGATAGATACAGATAGATACAGAGATACAGATAGAGATAGAGATAGATAGATAGATAGAGAGATAGATATAGATAGATATACAGATAGATACAGATAGATAGATACAGATAGATACAGATACAGATAGATACAGATAGATACAGATAGATACAGATACATACAGATACATACAGATACATACAGATAGATAGATACAGATAGATAGATAGATAGATACAAATAGATACAGATAGATATAGATACAGATAGATAGATAGATAGATAGAAATAGATAGATAGATAGATAGAATAGCAGAGTACTGTGGGATACATTCTGGTTTTATAGAATAATATAAGCCGAGCATGTTGAATATGTGAACATGTGACTCATGCGCTGCCTGCGCCCTGAGTAATGGATGTAATAGATATTCCTGACATAGCGAGTCATTTCGTGGCTTTGAGGAATTCTCCCTCCAGGGAGCAGGAATAATAAATATGTATAACGCGTGCCACACGTTTGATGTACAATGCGGAGCGTGGCAATTCATTCCATTATACCTGGGAATCTCTGCACTGTATTATGACAATAACGAGAGATTCATTATTATTAACCCACAATCAGAATGATTCATTCATTACAAACAGCGCCTGGGCATATGGAGCATGGATCAACTGCAATCCATCATCTGTCCCAGATAGAAGATAGATAGATAGATAGATAGATAGATAGATACAGATATAGATAGATAGATAGATAGATACAGATAGAAAGATACTGTGACAGATCTCTGTACCCAGAAATAAAGAAGAGCAGAGCTTCAAGCAGGAGTTGGTGCAGGAGGAAATTTATTCAGGGGGAAAGCAACCCATATCTCAGTACCCTGACAGGGTCACATCTGTCAACGCCGCTTCCTTGCTGGACCCCTGTGTTCTCCCCAGGCAGAATCTCGTGCCTTTCTCCAGTCCTCAGATGAAGCTGAAGGACCGGGACACATAGAGAGCCTGCTAGCATCCCCCATAAATAAGACGAGGCTGTATATCTGGAGGTTTTCAGGGTCGGAATGGAACAGACAGACTGAACACCTTTATTGAAAATATATACAGTTCCAGGAGGGGTTAGAGACAATGGCTGAACTACATCCTGCCCCGTCCCCCAGCCTCAAGTGAACCAGACATGTCCAGACATGAAACAATATGGTGTCCTGTAATCACAGGCTGCGTATCAGAATGCCTGAATACATTAGATAACGGAGTGAAGTTACATTAATTGACAATCAGTGATAACACAGTAATCATATAAACCATTGTAACAGTAATCAGATAATGGGGCAGTATTTGCCTGACAAGGCTGATTGACAAAGTTCTCAAATACACAGCAGATAAATAGATACACATGGACCGTAACAATAGACAATAACATTATTCATACATGCACACAAGAGAGGGCAAGGAAATGACACAGAACACCAGGCCTGTACCTACCAAATGCACCTCCAGGTCCATGCACCCCAAGTCCAAATGACGCATGTCACAGATATAGATAGATAGATAGATAGCTAGATAGATAGATAGATAGATAGATAGAGATATACATTCTCCCTGTCCTCTCCACACCTCGCTTTATATTCATGGCCTCCTCACGTAACACGAGAGCCATCACCAAACTATCGATTTATATGTGGAACAAAACTTAACAAGTGTCTCACAAGTGGAATTGTTTTCTCTTTCTGATTTGGGGGGGGGGGTTCTGTCTCTGAAAGTCTTGTTGACCTAACCTACCTTAAGGATTGATAAAATCCTGCTACTAACTTTTGGTTGATCAGTAGAGGGTGTCAGAAGAACCTCAAAACCAACATGACCATCATGGCTCAGTGCTCTGGTAAGATAAGACTCACAGAAGCTTTGAAGATCCCACGAAGGTCAAGAAAATCCTGTTATCAGAAGCCCTGGGAATCAAACTTCATGTGTTTGAGTGTGTGTTTTGATGTGTGTGTGTTATGGTGAGTATGTCTATGTAGTGATATGTGTATGTATGTGAGGAGTGTGTATGTGTTTTGTAGTGTGCGTTTGTGTACATGGTGTAGAGTGTACTTGTTTGTGTATATTATTTATGTATGCAAAATGGTATAAGTATGCGTGTTTAGTGGTGTTTTTACGTGGTCTGTGTGCGTACATGGTGTGGTGTAAGTGTTTGTGTTTCACAATGTGTGTACATGTTGTAAATTAATTTATGTATAGTGGTGTATGTACGACCAGAATATGCCCTGTAATATATACCTATCTGCCTCGTTATATATACCTATCTTCCCAGCTGTATGTACGTATATCTGCCCAGGTGTATGTACGCATACCCGCCCAGCTGTATTTACGTATATCTTCCCAGCTGTATGTATGTATATCTTCCCAGCTGTATGTATGTATATCTCCCCAGCTGTATGTACTTTTATCTTCCCAGCTGTATGTACATATATCTTTCCAGCTGTATGTACGTATATCCGCCCAGCTGTATGTACGTATATCTTCCCAGCTATATATACCTTTCTAAAACCAAATGAATCCCAACAGTGCAAAATTATAATCATACCTCATTATGATTTGTCTCATTTTATTTTCTTTGTGTGACAGATCTCTGTACCTTGTCAGGGCCACATCTGCCAAAACAGCTTCCTTGCAGGACCCCCTGTGTTCTACCCAGGCAGTCTCCTGTGCCTCCCTCCAGTCCTCAGATGAAGGTTAAGAACTGGACACATAGAGACCCCCCTAGCATCCCCAGAAGTAAGACAAGGCTGTAGATCTGAGGTTTTTCAGGGTTAGAACAGAACCCTGGTTTAATCAGGGACACACACACATACATTTATATGGTCACACAAGGGTCATTTACATACAAACACCCAAGAAACTGCTGGGGACCCAACCAGACCGAAACAGGTAATTGGACAACCATTTACTTCTTGGAAGGTGAAATATAATTTGATTAGGGACAGAGAGTTTAAATTAAGCATTTCTTAACATTTCTAATGAGGCAGGACAATGGGAATCGGGATAACAGATTACAGTCAGCAGATTTACAACATTTTCAATTAGAAACAGGGTAAACTGGGATGTTAATCCTTTCAACAGATAACAGATACACAAGGACCAGACAATAGCATTCTTGCATAATCACAGATTATACCAACATTCTGCAGACAAGAGGCCAATGAGCTAATATTGATTATAATTCATGCACCCTACAAATATGCCTCCATGCACAAGCACCGCAAGTTCAAAATGACTTACATCACACTTAGCATGTATGCATCGCCTCTTAGAAGGTGGATCCTAACGGAAATATTATTGCTTTATTATTCTTTAGGAACACAGTTTTTTCGCTGGAATATATTGGTTTCTAACACTATACATCTTATCACTGGGAGCATTACATATTTTTATATTTTGATGTTTACATTTTTCTGAGCATAATTGGAATTTTTTTTTACTCTTTATAATTATTTACCGATAAACAAATTTTTTGCTGATACGATTCATTGTTTCTAGTTTCTTTTGGCAATATTTTAGGGGTTTACTGCTTTTCCCTTAGCAGTTTTAGCGGCATATTATTATTGTAAAATCACAATAAATAAATCTTGTGATCACAAAAGTAGTTTTGGTGCTTTTTCATTATTCTAGTTTATTTATATTGTATATCCCTTTTCTATCTGATTGTATAGTGTGTGTGTGTGTGTGTGTGTGTAGTGATGTGCGTGTGAGTGTGTTGTGGAATATTTGTTCTTTATTTGGCTGTTCTTGTTTTATTACATACTGAATGTGATGGGCGTATTATACTATTTTACTCCCATATTCTCCATGTTGAAAGACTATAAGGGGTTATTCAGAGAGAGACGAAATGTCGCAAAGATTTCAGTGCACTCTCTCTCCCAACAATTCCCTGCACTTCGGGGAATCAAAGTTCCCCACCCTGCGGTGAATTCAGCATTCACCGCATGTCCCCGGAGTGCAGGGAAAACCTACCGCAAACCCACCGAACACCTGCCATAAACACGCCAGAACTGCCGCAAAAAATACACTGGAAAAAGCAGACAAGCTGCCGATCACAGTGCAGACCAGCTGCTGGAAAAAACAATACAAAAACAATAAACAATACAATAAACAAAAACAATACGTTTGAAAGTGTCAAAATTGAATTGCAGTTTGCAAAAAATACTAGACATGTGCATTCGTTTTAGTACTAAAACGATTTAGTCCGAATTTTGGGATAATTTAGTTTTCGTATGACTCAAGGGATACGAAACTGCTCAGTACAAAAAACAAAAGAAACTAAAATAAAATGCACTACATTTTAGTTTCAGTCCTTTATGTAATATTACATTGATGAGTGAAGGAGACCAGCAATGATTAATGCTGGAGGATGTTCTAATCAATTAATTAATGCAGGAGGATGTTCTATACAGTATACAGAGAGGAGCATTTTTTTTTAGCCCTTTAAATCCAGTGTCTGTGAGCGCTGAGATCTGCTGCTTGTTACATTATCTCTCAGTACAATGTATCAGGCTCAGCTGTTACAGTAACTGAGTGCTGCTCATCACAGCGCTCAGTTTCAGTAAAACAAGGAAATAATATTGTTATAACCTCTTATATATAAAAATATTATTTACTAGTTCCTCTGAGCGCTGTGATGAGCAGCAGTCAGTTACTGTAACAGCTTTGCCTGACACATTGTGCTGAGAGTGAGAGATACTGTAACAAGCAGCAATCTCATCCCTCTGAGGAGCCACTACAATAGTAATTGTATTTTTTTGTTTTCGGATGAATGAAATTAGTTTTCATACTAAAGAACTGAAAACGAATTTCTTTAGCAACTAAATTAATTGCGTTTTAGGACTAATCCATTAGTTCAAAACGAAATTTTGTGCTGTGCACATGTCTAAAAAATACCGAACAAAAATGCCTGGAATTTACATATAAGATCTTATGAATGATAATAAAAAGGGCTGTTACAAAAAAAAAAGAAAAGAGGCTTTTAAAAATGCAACAGAAAAAAAAGTTTGCCGAAAAAAATCTCGAAAATTGCCCAAAACATCCTACAAAATCTATAAATAAAGAGATTTTTTGCTGCAGTATAATAATAAACGGTTTATTAGATATTTGATTAAAACGGGAATATTTTTACATTGAAACCTATGGAATTCGCCTGAATAAACCCGCCGTAAGGGCGGACTGACCCGTCGGGGACTCGGGCACTACTCGAGGGCCCGCGGGTTGCTAGGGGCCCGGTTTTGGCATGCGCTGGCCAGCTTAATGGGCCCTGCCGCCGGTTTCCCACAGCTCCAGTGTCAGATCGCGATCTGCAGTGCGAGCGATGCACGCAGTCACAACGCTGACAGTCACTCACAAGTCTGCAGCGAGCCTCCCACTGTGAAAGCATGAGCTCGGCATTTGGCGGCACCGCCCCCTTCAACCGCGTGATGCACCACTCAGCGTCAGAAGAGGAGGGAACACTTCCTTGTTCAACATCAAAGGGTGTGCGTGGGAAGCCAGCCTGCATCCACTGGAAGGAAGACAGGGAGGCCAACACTTCATGGTGAGTGACCCGCTGCCACTGACCACTATATTGTGCCCGGTGCCCCTGCAGCGTGGATGAGGAGACAGAGGGAACATCAGATTGAGAAGATTTGGGGGAGAGTAAAGTGACAGGGCTGCTGGGGGGAATGAATTGAGGTGCTGCTGGGGATGGGAGATGAATTGAGGTGCTGCTGGGGATGGGAGATGAATTGAGGTGCTGCTGGGGGATGTGATGATGAATTGAGGTGCTGCTGGGAGGATGAATTGAGGTGCTGCTGGGGGGGATAAATTGAAGGGGCTGCTGGGGGGGAATAAGGCTAGGGTCAGAGTGGGGCAGTCGGAACGCGCGTGCAGGCGCACTAAATCACGGCGGCAGTAGCAGCACATAACGGCCAATGACGGCCAATATACGCAGTACGTGCGTACAAAAGTGCGCCGACACCACGCAACCGGCAAATGAACGCATTTTTCTCAGAACGTGAAACCGCTGCTACAGACGTACAGAGTGCGCTGCGGCCGCATAGCAGCGTGTGTGCGTGATTAGGAGACGTCAGACGCTGCTAGTGTGCGGCCTACATAACGTTCAAACAGCCGGATTTCCCTAGAATTGCGTTGGTGAGTACCTGCGACTGTGCGACTGTGGTCGTCTGACCACTTAAGCGTATTCCGTGAAAAAATGCGTGCGCACGCATCGACGTACATTTTGACGGTGGCCGCAGAAAATGCGCTCATCTGTCCCTAGCCTAAATTGATGGGCCTGCTGCGGTGGGGAGGAATAAAGCGAGAGGGCCTGCTGCGGAAGGGGTGTAAAAAGGAATGGCATGGGTCTGGTTGAAAGAGAATGGGGAGTTTGTAAAAAAGGCTGTGGAGCTCTGTGATACTCCCATACACACTGAATATTACTGTAACACAAAGCTCCACAACAATAAACTCACAGTAATTTCCAGAGTGAATGTGAGCAATATTACTGTGAAGCTCTGTGATACACACTGCACATTACTGCGAGTTTTATTGCTGTGGAGCTCTGATACAATCATACACACCGCACATTACTGTGAGTTTTATTGCTGTGGAGCTCTGTTATACACTCATACACACTGCACATTACTGTGAGTTTTATTGCTGTGGAGCTCTGTGACACACTCATACACAGTGCACATTACTGTGAGTTTTATTGCTGTAGTGCTTTGTGATATGATCATACACACTGCACATTTATTGTGCAAATATGCAGGCGGAGCTTAAAGTGAGCATGGTTTGTGGATGGGTGTGGCACAAGGGGCCCTGTGATTTCCTATTGCCCGGGGGCCCCATAAGTTGTCAGTCCGCCCCTGACCTGCCGAATGAAAACGCCGAACATCAGGGCATTTCGGTGACTTTTCTCTGCTGTTCGGTGTCTGAATAGGTTAGGCATTGCTTCTCTATGGGGGATTTCACTGCACTCAGGCATTGTTACTTGCTGTCAGTTCACCAAAATTTGGCGAACTGACTGCTCTCTGAATAGCCGAATGGCCACGAAATGTCACTGTATGGGGAAACTCACTGTTTGGTGACATTTCGGGGCCAGATCGGCTCTCTCGGAATAACCCCTTTAATATACAGTCATGGCCAAAATTGTTGGCACCCCAGACATTTTTCCAGAAAATCAAGTATTTCTCACAGAAAAGTATTGCAGTAACACATGTTTTGCTATACACATGTTTATTCCCTTTGTGTGTATTTGAACAAAACAAAAAAAGGGAAGAAAAAAAAAGCAAATTGGACATAATGTCACACAAAACTCCAAAAATGGGCTGGACAAAATTGTTGGCACCCTTTCAAAATTGTGGATAAATAAGATTGTTTCAAGCATGTGATGCTCCTGTAAACTCACCTGGGGCAAGTAACAGGTGTGGGCAATATAAAAATCACACCTGAAAGCAGATAAAAAGGAGAGAAGTTCACTTAGTATTTGCATTGTGTGTCTGTGTGTGCCACACTAAGCATGGACAATAGAAAGAGGAGAAGAGAACTGTCTGAGGACTTGAGAACCAAAATTGTGAAAAAATATCAACAATCTCAAGGTTATACTGTAAGTCCATCTCCAGAGATCTAGATTTCCCTTTGTCCACAGTGTGCAACATTATCAAGAAGTTTGCAACCCATGGCACTGTAGCTAATCTCTCTGGGCGTGGACGGAAGAGAAAAATTGATGAAAGGTTGCAACGCAGGATAGTCCGGATGGTGGGTAAGCAGCCCCAAACAAGTTCCAAAGAAATTCAAGCTGTCCTGCAGGCTCAGGGAGCATCAGTGTCATCGCAAACTATCCATCGACATTTAAATGAAATGAAACGCTATGGCAGGAGACCAAGGAGAACCCCACTGCTGACACAGAGACATAAAAAAGCAAGACTACAGTTTGCCAAAATGTACTTGAGTAAGCCAAAATCCTTCTGGGAAAACGTCTTGTGGACAGATGAGACCAAGATAGAGCTTTTTGGTAAAGCACATCATTCTACTGTTTTCCAGAAAACGGAATGAGGCCTACAAAGAAATGAACACAGTACCTACAGTGAAATATGGTGGAGGTTCAATGATGTTTTGGGGTTGTTTTGCTGCCTCTGGCACTGGGTGCCTTGAACGTGTGCAAGGCATCATGAAATCTGAGGATTACCAAAGGATTTTGGGTCACACGGTAGAGCCCAGTGTCAGAAAGCTGGGTTTGCGTCCAAGATCTTGGGTCTTCCAGCAGGACAATGACCCCAAACATACGTCAAAAAGCACCCAGAAATGGATGGCAACAAAGCGCTGGCGAGTTCTGAAGTGGCCAGCAATGAGTCCAGATCTAAATCCCATTGAACACCTGTGGAGAGATCTTAAAATTGCTGTTGGGAAAAGGCGCCCTTCCAATAAGAGAGACCTGGAGCAGTTTGCAAAGGAAGAGTGGTGCAAAATCCCGGGTGACAGGTGTAAGAAGCTTATTGATGGTTAACCACTTCAATGCGGTGGACGCGCTCAGCGCGTCCAACCGCATTGGTACTTGGCTGCAGAGGACGCGCTGACCGCGTCCTCCCTTTGCAGCCGCGATCAGCCGGTATTCCGGCTGATCGCTCGGCCCCCCGGTGCGGGCTGACATCATCGATGTCAGCCCAGCCTCCGGGACCCCGGCGGGCACGATAGGCGTCATCGCGCATGCGCGATGACATCTATTTCAGGCACCCCCCCGCCATTGCAGGGAAGGTGCCTGAAGGGGAGGGGGGAAGGTCCGTCGGACCTCTCCCCCTCCCCTTCCCCGCGGGCCAGCAATTAAAGGCAGGCACCGCCTGGAAGGGCACAGCCTGCCCTTCCAAGCGGCGGCTGTCTTTAACCCCTAGGGGGCTGGATCGCGATATGGCGCCAACATGCGCAGTATCGCAGTCCCCTCCCAGAGCTGGCCGACATCTTGGATGTTGGCCAAGCTTCCGGGATATCCCCCTAATGACTGGCATCATCGCGCAGAGCGTGATGGCGCCAGTTTTGAAATTAACCCCTTGCTGCCACCTATAGTGGAGATAGGGGTTCCAATGAACCCCCGATCTCCCGATCCGTGACAGCTAGGGGTTAATGTTTGCTATCATTGGAACGGCCAGAGCGTGGCCTTTCCAATGATACCAAACATGACCATGTAAAATGTAAAAAAAAAAAAAAAAAAAAAAAAAAAAAAGTTTTTGGGGGTTTTTTAATAGATTTATTAGTGCAACAATATTGTTCCCATTTCAATTATAATGTGAACAATGATGCTGCACTAAGGATTTTTTCTATGGGGGGCGTTTGCTAAAAAACACGTAATTTTCCCCAAAAAAAAGTAACGATTCCTCATTTCTAATTTTTTTAACAAGCGCACCCCATAGAAAATATAACCGCAAACGATCGTATTTTAAAATGTGAAAAAAAACACTTTATACATTGTAAATTATTGAAAATTCAAATTTTATTGCATTTTTTGTTATAATATACAGACATGACATAACGTATACATATAATAATGACATATTATGAATCTGCAGTCTGCCGGAAAGAACGATATATAATATGTCTGGGTCATATATTAAAATAAGGCTTCAAAATGCGGTTAAACATGATGAGCGAAACCGGTTAAAATGAGCTCAGCACAGAGGTGGGAAAAGGCTCAGCAGCGAAAGGGTTAAAGGAAGCGACTGATTTCAGTTATTTTTTCCAAAGGGTGTGCACCCAAATATTAAGTTAAGGGTGCCAATAATTTTGTCCAGCCCATTTTTGGAGTTTTGTGTGACATTATGTCCAATTTGCTTTTTTTCCTCCCCTTTTTTGTTTTGTTCAAATACACACAAAGGGAATAAACATGTGTATAGCAAAACATGTGTTACTGCAATACTTTTCTGTGAGAAATACTTGATTTTCTGGAAAAATGTCTGGGGTGCCAACAATTTCAGCCATGACTGTATATATATCAAACAGATTTCACCGAATTTTTGAGCTTCCCAAGTTAGATCTCTGTCTTTCATTATTTTTTCTAGAAAATGTGACGTACATTTTATTACTACACTTTGTTGTATGTGTTTTATAATACAGACTACGCTATGGTCAGTTTTCTTCTCTTTCTTTTTCATGTCATGATAACATCCCCTGGACGTGTCAGACATGGATAGTTTTTGCTTCATTAAATCGATTTTTTGAGACTTATGGTGTAATTGTTACATTTCCTCTCGAGATAATATCAGCCCGATATAGATAAGCTCTCTGCGTGCGCCTTCCTGTGACGGACAACGTGTGAAATATTCAGAGAGATATTGTTAAATATTGATGAAAACGTCTCAATGGTCGATTTTTATATATAGCATTACCTGAAAGAAACACCCTAGCGAAATCTCCGAGAAATATATATATAAATTAATAATCATTTTTTTTGTGTTACATAATAAATTTACATCTTTTATCGGCTGTCGTCTTGTGAGCAGCGTCATCGATTTCTAAGAGACAGAGATGTCACCAAGATCAAACTAAATACATTTGTGAATGAGAACACGGATAATCCAAGGTTTACTCGTTACGTCGGGTTGTTCGTTGTTATGATAGAGACATTGAGGGTTATTTAGAGATCACCGGAACCTGCACTTCAGGGAATCAAAGTTACCCACCCTGCAGTGTATTCTGCATTCACCCCAGGGTCCCCGGAGTGCAGGGAAAACCCGCCGCAAACCCGCTTGAAAACCTGCCGAAAACTCACCAAAACTGCTGCAAAAAACATGCCGAACATGTCGGAAAAAAACGATGAGCCGTCGATCACAGTGCAGACCAGCTGCCGAAAAAGCCGACAAGCTGATGAATGGGGTAAAAAAGAGATTTGAAGGTGTCAAATTTGAAACGCTGTTTGCAAAATAACTACTGAACAAAAATGTCTGGAATTTACATATAAGATCCTGTGAATGATAATAAAAAGGTCTGTTACAGAAAAAAGAAAAACGCTGTTTTTATTCCAATCAGTATCGTCATTGCTCCTTTACCACTTCCCATCAGACATTACACATACCTTTTTCCACCACTATTTGGTTACACTTTCTGTTATATGTCAGCACACACTTATATCGATAGACAGGACAATTCAGTGTTCTTCTAGTTAACATGTCTTGTTTTTTCTAATCCATTTTAAGTAAGGAGATATCTGTTATTCTACTCATTGTTTATATACAGTATCTGAGATCTATTGTTGCTCAGCGTGTAATGGTCCACACACTATACATCACATTCCATATGACTTTATTAGTCTTACATTTAACACTTTTCTGTGTTTGTTTTTATTTCTTGTTTTTAGCTTCAGCCGCGTTGTTGTTTACTACCACTATAGTAACTGGATGCGCCAGGCGTGCGTGACAACACACGCTGGCACACAGTCCCGGCATGCCTCCAGCAACCGAATGCACTCACGTGAAATGCATTACAGCCATGGGCGCTTCAATTGGTGCGTGATATGTTGATATTTCTTTATTTACAGCAATTCATCTTACCACTGTAACCTTGACAATGGCTCCTTTGCGAGCTGAAATGTCAGTATTCTTTGAATATGATTCAATACATTTTCGTCATTTTATTTTTCGAGTGTGGCCAATTTTTGGTTATTTTATATAGATTATATATATATATTGACCTTGATAAAAGCACAGAAGAAGCTGAAACGTCGGGCTACATCTATTTTAATGTTATGTAATTAATTTTCTTGTTTTATTTTTTATGGGTCCCAGAGTGCGTCTCTCATTGCAAGAATATATACAGTCATGGCTGAAATTGTTGGCACCCCAGACATTTTTCCAGAAAATCAAGAATTTCTCACAAAAGTATTGCAGTAACACATGTTTTGCTATACACATGTTTATTCCCTTTGTGTGTATTGGAACAAAACAAAAAAAGGAGGAAAAAAAGCAAATTGGACATAAGGTCACACAAAACTCCAAAAATGGGCTGGACAAAATTATTGGCACCCTTCCAATAAGAAAAACCTGGAGCAGTTTGCAAAGGAAGAGTGGTCCAAAATTCCAGGTGAGAGGTGTAAGAAGCTTATTGATGGTTATAGGAAGCAGCTGATTTCAGTTATTTTTTCCAAAGGGTGTGCAACCTAATATTAAGTTAAGGGTGCCAAGAATTTTGTCCAGCCCATTTTTGGAGTTTTGTGTGACATTATGTCCAATTTGCTTTTTTTCCTCCCTTTTTTTGTTTTTTTCCTATACACACAAAGGGAATAAACATGTGTATAGCAAAACATGTGTTACTGCAAAACTTTTCTGTGAGAAATACTTGATTTTCTGGAAAAATGTCTGGGGTGCCAACAATTTCGGCCATGACTGTATGTGTATAAATATATGCCCAGCTGTAATTATGAATATCTTCCTAGCTGCATATACCTATCTGCTGAGTGATATATGCCTATTTGCCCACCTATCTTCCTGCTTATATATACAGTTATATACTGATCTGCCAAGTTGCATATACCTATCTGCCCCGTTATATATACTTAACTGACCGGATGCATATGTCCATCTGCCTGATTACATACAGCTATAAACCTATCTGCCTGATTATATATATCTCTATCTGCCCAGCAGTTTATCTGACCAGCTACATATAACTATCTACCCAGCTGCATATACCCATCTGCCTGTTATCTATACCAATTTTTCCAGCTGTATATTCGTGCATCTGTCCAGCTGCATATACCCATTTGCCTGTTATATATACCAATTTTCCAAGCTGTATATTTGGATATCTGCCTAGCTGCCTATACCCATCTGCGTGTTATATATATCAATTTTCCAGCTGTATATTCGTGTATATGCCCAGCTGCATATACCATCTGCCTTTTATATATACCAATTTTCCCAGCTGTATATTTGGCTATCTGACCAGCTGCATATATCTGCCTGATTATCTACTCATACAGTATATACACGTATCCGCCCAGCTGCATATACCCGCCTGCCTGTTATATATACCAATTTTTCCAGCTGTATATTCGTATATCTGCCCAGCAGCATATATCATCAGCTTCAGGCACATAAATATCAGCCAACCAGCCCCCTTCACACTCCACACACTCACAGAGACCCTACCCTATACACACCCCAATCCACATCCACCTCTCACACACAGACCCACCCCACACATATACACATACTACCACTTCCACCACCACCACCACCCCTAACATGCGCACATTCAGACACGCACAATCATTTAATAACCATAAAAAGTTGAATCTTTGCACACATTAAAAGCAACGCAACAAAATTGTGCAACATTGTGCCCCGTATCCACATGACAGTAATGGCATTCGTGTAAAGGAGAGCAGTGCATGCAGAGCATCATCCAGACATCCGAGAGCAGATGAGGACAGTCTGGGAGGATGCAGAGCTCACGGCGCAGACCCGTCTCTTACCGCAGTGCAGCGGCTTATAGAAAGATTGTTATTACTGCGATTATTTACAATCAGTAAAAGTGAATTAATAACTGGATACATCTCACAAAGCTGCGACTCGATTGAAGGAAGAGCAATATGGGATGATGTATGGTCTGGTGCAGAGCAATATATAATGCGTGCAGGCGGCGCGCGCCGTGCTACTGACTAATAATAACCTTTAGCCGGTGAATGTATGAGCCGTGTTTACTCGTCATCGTTCACCAAAGACAAAGAGCTTTTACAAGTAATTATATCATGTTCCTCAAGGAGCGTAAATAATGTATGAGAGGTGCAGCTCGGACCTGACTATATTTAGACTCGTCCTTTTTTTTTTGCGCTAGGGATTTATGAAACACGTCTCGTTGCGCACATTTTGGGAGCAGATTGAGGACATCTCTGCTTCTGTAATACATTAAAGGGACACACTATTAAAAATAGTTTCGTTTTTGTCCTTAAATAATTGGGCAGTTCCTGCTGACAGACTCCGCCCAGTTAATTATTTAAGGGGTTAATCAAAGAGCACCGAAATTTCGGCACTTCGGTGCGATTTTTTTGATTCAAGTTCGCTGACCCGGCAGAGAATTCAGTATTCACCGCAGGGTCCCCTGAAGTGCGCCTTATGGATCCGCCGAATGCCACCAATAAACCCACCTTACGCAGCCACAAACTGTCGAACGCAGCCGATAAACTGCCGAACGCAACCGATAAATTTGCTGAATGCAGCCGATAAACCCACTGAACGCAGCCGATAAACCCACTGAACGCAGCCGATAAACCCACTGAATGCAGCTGATAAACCTGCTGAACGCAGCCGATAAACCCACTGAACGCAGCCGATAAACCCACTGAACGCAGCCGATAAACCCACTGAACGCAGCCGATAAACCCACTGAACGCAGCTGATAAACCCACTGAACGCAGCTGATAAACCCACTGAACGCAGCCGATAAACCCACTGAACGCAGCCGATAAACCCACTGAACGCAGCTGATAAACCCACTGAACGCAGCCGATAAACCCACTGAACGCAGCCGATAAACCCACTGAATGCAGCCGATAAACCCACTGAACGCAGCCGATAAACCCACTGAACGCAGCAGATAAACCCACTGAACGCAGCCGATAAACCCACTGAACGCAGCCGATAACCCACTGAACGCAGCCGATAAACCCACTGAACGCAGCCGATAAACCCACTGAACGCAGCTGATAAACCCACTGAACGCAGCTGATAAACCCACTGAACGCAGCCGATAAACCCACTGAACGCAGCCGATAAACCCACTGAACGCAGCCGATAAACCCACTGAACGCAGCCGATAAACCCACTGAACGCAGCCGATAAACCCACTGAACGCAGCCGATAAACCCACTGAACGCAGCCGATAAACCCACGGAACGCAGCCGATAAACCCACTGAACGCAGCCGATAAACCCACTGAACGCAGCCGATAAACCCACTGAACGCAGCTGATAAACCCACTGAACGCAGCTGATAAACCCACTGAACGCAGCCGATAAACCCACTGAACGCAGCCGATAAACCCACTGAACGCAGCCGATAAACCCACTGAACGCAGCCGATAAACCCACTGAACGCAGCCGATGATCCGGCGCTGAACGCTTCCACAAACTGCCAAACACAGCCTACAACCCACCGAAGAGACCACCGAACGCTGCCGAAAAAAGTCGATCAGCCGCCAAGCAGGGGTAACCCACCCAAAAAAACCACTATTTTAAACGGCGCTAAAACAAAAGAAATGCCTGTAAATAATATATAGGCTCCTATGAATAATAATAAAAAGGTCTGTTACAGAATAAAAAAAATGTAAAAAAAACCAATTTTTTTTTAAAAATCGGAATCTAAAATTTCACCGAGAAAAATCCAGAAAAATCTCTAAAGAATTCTAAAAAACAAATAATTAAAGAGACTGTTTGCTGCAAATGAAAAGAATAAATGGTTGAATAAATAATTTATAAAAATGGGGATATTTTTTACATTGAAACCTGCTGAATGAAACACCGAACAGCAGGGCACTTCACTGACATTTCTCTGCTGTTCGGTGTCTGTGAATAGATTAACCATCGCTTCTCTATGGGGGATTTCACTGCCGTCGAACAGGCACGGTATTTTGCTGGCAGTTCGCCAATATTTGCCAAGAGGCAACTATTTACGCTCAGTCACTTCCCGGCACCAGCACAGTCAGTCGGCGGCACAGGGAAAATATCCACCATCTATCTATATTGCGATATTTCACCAAATGGGTTTTACACCTCTTAGGAACCGATGAGGTCACATGATGTAAACGCTCATTAATGCTACTTCTATACGAGGACCCCCTGTGTGCTTTTAGACTTCTGTATATGTATAGTAGCACAATATATCATATAATATATTGTGGTACATACAATTTGTCGCATTTATAGCACACGGTATTTTATATTCACACGGTTCTTATAACTAAATATGATTTATTTTCATAATTAAATATTTTATAGCCTCATTTTTCTGCATTTAGAGCCGATGACTGTATTTAATGTGCGCGTCGTGCTTATAGCGGACTGTTTTATTGCTTGATTGCGTGATTTAAAAGAGGAGATAAAGCTGGTATTTCTCTGCTGTCCACCCACTCCCTGTAATAACCCCGCAGTTACTCGGTCCCCTGGTTCAGTCAACACATCTGCTTTCTGGAGATCCATCAAGGAGGGATCTATGACCAAAATACTGCTCTGGGAACAAGTTGGAAGATTGTCCTCCAAGAAGTGAGACGGGTACAAGCGCTGATATTCGGAGACCTCCGCTTGTCTACTGTTTACCATAATCATCGATGCCTGAGGTTCGTCATGACATCATCAACAACCTACTGGCCTCAGCTAACTGTTGCATTAGTGACATCACACAGTTTAGTCACAGATACAGGCAAAGGAGTAAATAAACGCTCAACAATGGAGAGATTACTGGAAAAAGAAGAGAAAGAGTAAACATGGTGCAGCTGGTATTCATGGGGTAAATTGGAAGCCAATGGCGTGGAGTTATGGGTTGAAGAGAAGCCATGAAAACATCAGAGGTAATAACTAATGCAGCATCGGAACGGCAGTTGGGGAGAGCGAATGCGAGAAGTCTTTTATGTTGGATCAGTGGTCTTACATTTGGTCTTATAGAAGATAGCTGAGAAGATCACAAGGAGCTCAAAGAAAATGGTATTTACTCAGCTGGCATGACGGAGTCATGGCGGCCAGGAAGCCAGGTCTACGCATGTGTTGCTCCTGCTCATCGTGTGTTGACGTCTCCTGTTCAGATCAGGATGAATAATGATTCCATATCAGAGGTAGATGGTTATGGCAACCTTGACCATTTACCCAGCAGTATTCTGGGAGCCATGGCTGTCATGGCAGCATCACCTGGCTCACGTAATTCAAGAGAGGCCTTCGTCTGGTGTTCATTTGTAGGGTTCTCACTCCAGTCATTTGGCATTCCCACTCACTCATACTCCAACCCAATTGAACCTTGGTCTACTCTCTGTTCCCATGTTAACTCTGCTTCCCACTCTGTCCCCAGTTCATATCTGGTTTCTGTTTCCTGCCCATGTGGTTGTTCTCTAGGTCGTTGACATCTTGTTGGTTCAACATGTATAAACCACAACTTCATTCCCTGACCTCCAGATTATCTTCTGTGTGTGGTTTTGACGTCTCGGACTTCTACGTTCTCCTGTCCCCTTTTCCCCTTACACACATCTGGATGGAACACAATTTGGGTGGAACTTACTGCTCCTCCCAAGTTTCACTGAAAGTGGCATCCGCACATTGTGTCACATCCTGGTCCTCTATGTAGTCCTCAGCCATTGAACTAATATGGGGTTAAGTTTGACTCATTCAAATTCAAGACCCATCTAAACAATGAATATGTTTTAAAGGGGTATCTGACCCCCCCCCCCACAAACATCTGGAACATACAACCTGCTAGTAACTAGCAGCTCGGAACTAGAGGGTTCTTGAAACAGGAGAAGACCTCATGTTTTTCCATTCTGCTAGCTCAACATCTGCTAAATCAGTCTATGTTTCTGGTACTGTTATTTATCTTTGCTATGGTTGAGGCAGGAGCAGAGCTGGTCGACCTGGTTTGCTATGGTTGAGGCAGGAGCAGAGCTGGTCGACCTGGTTTGCTATGGTTGAGGCAGGAGCAGAGCTGGTCGACCTGGTTTGCTATGGTTGAGGCAGGAGCAGAGCTGGTTGACCTGGTTTGCTATGGTTGAGGCAGGAGCAGGGCTGGTTGACCTGGTTTGCTATGGATGAGGCAGGAGCAGACCTGACTGTCCAAGGAAAAAACAGGCAAAGAGGAGCTACGCATTGGGATTCAGGATCATCCTATAAAGAGGTCAAATCCTATAAATATCACAAAAACCTCAACCAATACTTGATACTAAAGGTTCACTAACTCCATCAGGGCTTCAATAAAGGCCAATACTTTGTCCTTCTTAAAGGCTCTACTCATATTGACCACTTTACAGTTATAAAGGGGTCACAATTTGAGGAGTACCCCCCCTCTCAGCCTCCCAACTCCCCTGATCTGGTGAAATCACTGGGTGAAGTGGAGGAGTTTCCTCAACTCCACCCAGCATCACAATTAGCCAGAATTTTTGAATTTCCCAGCTACCGGTCACCAGATCGATCACTAGTGATGTCACACACAGTCAGTGGCCGATGTCACCCTCCGAGGCCAATCGCTGTAGTGAACTGATGGATCAGATCTGTGCATGCGCGTGCAGCTCCGATCGGTCACTCTGCGTAAGGGCTTTACGGAACGTGTGTATATAAAGTGTGTAAGTCCCATAGGGCTGTGCAATTTGCAGGTCCTACACTGCGCAAGTTGTATAAAAAAGCTTCAAGGAGTTTGGGAGTCCCTGAGCTGCGCGTGACGAGGGAGAAAAAGGCAGTAAAATCACTCAAAAAGAAATTAAAAAATAACTGGGTAGGGGCTGTCAGCAGGATCTGCCCAAATATTAAAGGGCAAAGAAAGGAAACTCAATTTTTTTAATGGCGTTTTAACAACCTCAGCTATGGCTACATTGCATTTCCTTTGATTGTTTCAATTTATTCCTTAATCGAGGTGTGCTTTCCGTTACAAATCGCAATTCGTCAGAAATTCCATTACTTCGTATTTCGTGAGTAATTCTGAATAATGAATTGATTTCGAACGAATCGCGATGTAAACTAAACGAAACGACATAATGTATAGCGAATCGATTCGTTTCAATCATTTAAAACAAATCGATTCATTATGACGTTTCACTCTGGTGTAATGATTGACAGTAGCCTGAACCAACCACTGCATTACTTTGTTTGAAAAAGTTAACGGCGTTTGGCCAATCACTGTTCTGCATCTGTCTTTAGTCTGCAGCCAGCAGTAACCCCTTCACTGCTAAGCCATTTCACCTGCTGAGCTCATTTTGACCGTTTTGTGCTCATCATGTTTAAACGTGACTTTAAGTCATGATTTATACGATCCAGACTAGTTATATATCCTTTTTTACGGCAGACTCGGCAGATTCATAATATATCATTAGTATATGTATACATCATGTCCTGTCAGAATGCTATAAAGAAAATGTAAATGATGGAAATTCAAATTTTTTACAGAGTGTAAAATTATTTTTTTTACATTTAATCAGCCTTTGTTATATATTCTATGGGGCACTCTTGTTAAAAAAGAATATAGAAATGGGAACTTGGTACTGTATTTTTCTGAGAAAATACACGATTTTAACTAAAACTGAAAAAAAAAATGAATTTTGCACTGTGGGAAATAAGAAGGGGAGTTAGTGCAGCATCATTGCTCACATTATAATTGAAACATGAACAATAATGCTGCAAGCGCTGCGGAAACTGTTGGCGCTATATAAATGATGACAATAATTATGAAAAAATAATTTAAAAAAGACACTTAATTTTATTTTTTTCATTTTATAATCTGGTCATGTTTGGTATCATTGGAAAGGCCGCGCTCTGGGCTTTCCAATGATATCACATATCCGCTAGCTACCACCAATCAAGAGATACAGGGATTCAAAGGGCCCACAACTATCCACACCTAGGCAGCTAGGTGTTAATTCCCTAACTGACGTCATCGCGCCCATGAGTGATGATGTCAGTGGGTGGCTGGAGGTCCCGAAGGACCCCATATTCCTAACATAGGGAATCCTCTGCCCGGCTAGAGGCAGATTCCCATATTGACGTCTTCATGCAAGGACGTCCGTAAGATCAATATGGCCACTGGAGTAGTGGGCTCAGCTATGGCCTACCACACTAATTCCGGTGCATCCGAATTTAACGAATCAGTAATAAATCTCTTTGGATTCATACATTTCACCATTCCGAAATAACAAATCAAAACGAAATAACAAAATCGATACGAAATAATATAGAACTAATCACCCGAAATAACGAATCAAATTGAAATAACAAATCAATATGAAATAGCAAAGAACTATTCGCCCAAAATAACGAATGAAAACAAAACAACAAATCGATACAAAAATAACAAAGAACTATTGCCCCAAAGAACGAATCAAAAAAAATAACAAATCAATACAAAATAAAGAACTAATCGCCCAAAATAATGAATGAAAACGAAATAACAAATCGATACGAAATTGTCATGATCCACCTGGGGCGCTGTCTCGGTCTGGATCCTCTGACGCCTCCCTTGGTCACCCCTTTTGCCGTTACCTGCATGTCCTATGTAGATGCCAGGACTTTGTTTGGGTTTTTCTTTTTTTTCTCTCACGTTCAGCTCGAAACCTTGATTACTGGCATTCAAATGATCGTCACCTGCAGATCATCCTGCCCAGCCTCCTTGTGTATATAAGGAGGCCTCTCCCCTGTAGCTTCACTTCCTTATTGAAGTTTGGACTTTGCTGATCTATGTTTTGGATACTCCTTGTGCTGACATAGCCTCTGTATACCCATCTGGACCCATCTGTGAACCTTCCTCCCTCTGCATACCGGTAACTCTCTTCAATTGTCTCAAGTACCCCCTTTTTTGGATTTCCGTGTATGACCCCCTGGCTATGGACTTTTGACTATCCTGATTTCTGTACCCCTCGATATCTGCTTGCCACCCTGACACGAGTTTGCCTCATCCTTAACGGATACCTTGCCTTGGACTTTATCTTTTCTGTTCAGCATTATTCCTCCATTTTGTGCTCAGCGAAGCAGATTCATTTGTTTTTTGCTGTTTTGTATATTAATAAATATTTTTGTTTTTGACCCCTCAACTTGCATATTTCATCACTGCTCACTGCACACTGGGCTCACACATGCGACCCACGCAAAGTCCGCTTGACAGAAATAAAGAACTAATCGCCCGAAATAACGAATCAAAACGAAATCGATATGAAATAACAAAGAACTAATTGCCTGAAATAACAAATCAAAATGAAATAACAATCGATACAAAATAATAAAGAACTAATCGTCCGAAATAATGAATCAATCCAAAATACAAAATACGATAACATAACGAACGCACCGAAACGAATGAACAAACCTATCGAATGCATCTGAAACGAAACAAAACTGTATCATTGTGCACACGTCTATTCCTTAATTAATGGGATTTAAGCCTAATTAGTAAATGGGAACTGGACTGTGCTCTAGTTTACAGCCATCAAACCCACAGCCCCCAGATGTTGATGCCTACAATTCCCAGAATTCTTTAAAGCAATAGATGGCCGGGGAATCATGGGAGTTGCAGTTCAGAAACATCTGGGGGGCTGAAGTTTGACAGCCCGGTGGGTCTAGCAGAAAGCTGTTTCTTCCTGGAGTGATGGACGCGTAATGTTGATACCGAGATATAATTTCACATTGATATGAAGCTTTTTAATATATTTGTTATGTTATTATAGCGAAATATTGGAAGCACCAGACTTTTTTCTTCAACTTTCTCATAGGAAACCTAGAGCCCGGTCTTCCTTGAGCAATCCTTTGGTCGCGATCCGATGCCAGGTTGGCTGGGTACCTCCCAGATGCTGTGTTTAATGGGGGCAGTGGGAATGCAGGGTCCCAGGAGAAGGACCACCCCCTTGGCATGTCACCCATGTGCTTTCTGGGAGTTTTCCCACGTTACTGGACAGCAGAGAGTAGCAAGGAAATGTTGACACAATCGCGAGATCTCCCGTGGGACGAACATTTTTTACATGTCGCCCATCTGTCATAATAAACTGGAGTTTATGTATTTTTAAAGGGGAAAAAAATTAAACAATGTTTATATTCTCCGAAATTCCTGCTTGTGGATTCTGCATTTTGCTTGAAACCTGGAAAAACAAATCAATATTAATAAAAAAGTCCAATCCCGGGGTAAAATCCCCCTGAAAGCCTCCCTGACGTAGCGGCATCTCGTTATAGAGCGGAACATTAATTCCTGTTTTCATTATTAAGCTCAAAATTCTATAGAAATAATAAATATTAATTCTTTAATACCCGGGGATTTGCTATTGCTATTATTCTATAACAAATGGAAAGAGTTAAAAATAAATGAATCAAAAGAGGTATCGAATTAACAGCAGCTAAATAATTAAAGACAGGACCGTGCGTCTAATTCCTCATTAAAATTCTGTATAACTATCTATAATGTACAGATAAAATACAATTATCCATCTTTCTGTCTTTCTTTGTAACTATTTATCTGAATCTATCCATCTATATATTTGTATCTAACTAATAGAGATAGACAGATATATATAAGATATAGGGTAATCAGGAATGCGCTGTGGGGTAACAACACCATAACAGGGCCCAGGGAGCAGCCAGAAGATGAATGATTGGCTGTAGTGTTCATCTGAATGAGCGTTGCTAAAGGCAATTTATTTGGGGTCCCCCTGTGGCCCCCATGATTCAGCAATCAGTGTCGAGCAGTCACCTTCCAGCGGTGGAACAATCCAAGTTGCGAGAGTCATCAGAATGATCCGGACAATATTGGAAACACCCAAAGGGAAGGCATCTGGAAAAACCAAAAGGGACGGCATTGGGAAAAAAACAAAGGGACGGCATTGGAAACACCCAAAGGGAGGCATATGAAAAAAAACAAAAGGGACGGCATTGGAAAAAACACAAAGGGACAGCATTCTATACACCCAAAGGAATGGCATTGGAAACACCCAAAGGAACAGCATTGGAAACACACAAGAGGACAGCATTGGAAATACACAACGGGATGGCATTGGAAACACCCAACGGGATGGCATTGGAAACACCGAAAGGGATGGCATTCTATACACCCAAAGGGGTGGCATTGGAAATACACAAAGGGATGGCATTGGAAATACACAAAGGGATGGCATTGGAAACACACAAAGGGATGGCATTGGAAACACACAAAAGGACAGCATTGGAAATACACAAAGGGATGGCATTGGAAACACACAAAGAGATGGCATTGGAAACACCCAAAGGGATGGCTTTGATACACCCAAACATATGGCATTGGAACCCCCCTAAGGGACAACATTGTATACACACAAAGGAATGGCATTGGAAACACCCAAAGGGATGACATTGGAAATACACAAAGGGATGGCATTGGAAACACACAAAAGGAACAGCATTCTATACACCCAAAGGGATGGCATTGGAAACACACAATAGAACGGCATTGGAAACACCCAAAGGGATGGCTTTGATACACCTAAAACGGATGGCATTGGAACCCCCCTAAGGGACAACATTGTATACACACAAAGGAATGGCATTGGAAACACCCAAAGGGACAGCATTGTATACACCCAAAGAACACGGCATTGTATACACCCAAAGAACACTGCATTGGAAACACACAAAGAGACGGCATTGTAAAAAACACCCAGAGGGACAGCATTGTAAACACCTGAGCAGACTGACTGATGAAGCCCGCATGTGGTGAAACGCGACTTAGGACCTCTTATACTGATTTTAATTGATATTAATTGGTTGCAAAACCTTTTTATTTTATTAATAAATTTTGGTCATTTTCCAAATGGTGCCTATGTTGAGTTGATTTGATTTCCCTTTTTTCACCACAAGAATTCGAGCAGGGGACAGCATTAATGACCAAGAAGGTTGGGGGCCACCTATAAGGATCCCACAGGCGATACATCCTCAGAGTCAGGAACAGGGGCTCTGAATCCTGTAAGTACCCCATAGGGGAAAGATAGCGGCCAGTGCCGCCGTGTACTGCGCAATTAGTGCTCTCTGCTTTATTCACTCTGCAGAGCTTTATCCACATCCAGTCCACCATAAAGACTGGTCATCAACAGCATCTCATCTGCATCTGTTATATTGATCCAGAACCTTGGCACTTCGCATCCACTCAGCGCATATAGCTATACTGGACTATGCACTGAAAAATACAGCAGCAAAATGTACCATTTTTCCACTTTGCACTAATTCAGCACAAATAGCTTCCCTGCACCATGTATTGTAATACGCAGTATTGTAACATTCTGTTATTTTCAAGCTATTATTTGCTGATATGTATTTTGAATAGAATGAGTACATCTAAAACTCAATTCCTTCTATAACCAGTGCACTTACAGGCACACTATAACTCCATTTGCACTTTGAGTACAATCCCTTACAAGGTACACACCGATCAGGTACAATTCAACTTGAGATAACCTATACCCGCATTATTTTGATATACCATATGTGACAGACCACCTGGCACACACTGTGTGCCTCTGTCAAGCGCTAGCTTTCTCCAAGATGGACCGCAAAATCCAGCATCAGCAGCACCAAACCTTCTCTACAATCACCAGGCACGACCAGTGTTTCAGAGTGCAAAACCAAGACTAACTCTTTATTTGAAAAACAGCTAAACACAGTTGAGACAACCCCCTTCATGAAAACATTACAGATAACATCAGATAACTCCAGTACAGGACAATGGAAAGAGACATTCAACACAATGGATCGTTTACACATTCACTCTTATCTTAACTTGCCTGCTAGATCCTAGGAGGAAGCGGGGAGGTTTGAGGGAAGAAGGCGAAACAAACAACAACAGGAAGTTTACAATATACAGAGAGGGGGGTAGATACAGAGGAGTATGCTATACAGAGGCAACATTACACACAGACACAGTCAACATAAATCCTGGATTCCCTGGCCATCCAGTTGGCAAACCCCAGGTAGCACCTTGTTCCACAGTCAGTAGGAAGGAGGCTAGCCCCCAGTCTCCTCCAACTGCCCCAGAGACAGCTGAGTCTGTCACACCATATATAAGAGGTTAGACATTTGCTGCGCCTTTGGGGACTTTTTTGCATCATTTACCTGAGTAGACGCTACTGGAAGCAACTGGAAGGAAACGGCCTGAGGGCAATACAGGCATCAGACCTAGTGAGACCACAACAGCATCAGCACATGTGACTTTTAGTTACATTTGAACAAGACATGAAGGAGGAACAGAGGATCCTGTCCCCAAGGGAACCTCCGATCTATTAAACCCAGGGTGGGAAGGACGTCATACTGTTGATATTTCTCCTGTATAATACTACTCCTGGTCTAACCATGTGAAACCTAATATACAAAAGTTGAAACCGCCCCAATCAGTTAAAGGAGCTCTCCATTCATGATGATTCAAACATTTCCATATCACTTGAGAAGACCTTGACAACATTCTGTGGTCTAAACAGATTCTCCGTCTCTGGGACTTCAGACCCGCGTCACATGTGGAGATACGAAGACTCTGACGCCACTTTGCTTCACATTATATTCTCATTAGTCATAACTGATGTCTCATGTAATATTCATCGTCGCCGCTCCGTTCTTCTGCGTTGTAATCAAATCTAGAAGGCGGTGGACAGTTTTTCGGGCGACAGAAGCCCCGTGGAGGCAGCACAGACATTGACTGATCACAGTCAGTGGTGAGATGAACGGGAATCTTATTCATGAAAAAAATATAGACTCGGCACCACCTGACGGTAATGTTGAGATATCGCCGAGACGATTTTATTGATGGTTACTCACTGACAGTCAGACATTCTGCATCGAGACCAAATAGCGACCTAAAGCCATATGCCAGGTCTTACATCATCATCATGTGACCCAAAGTTTACTCAACATGATGTCATAGAACTCACACCAATACTATAGTAAAAAAGCAGCTACATTGAGCTGGACAACTCAACAACAAGTGTCCCACTACGCAATCTCTAAACAACCAATACTAAACTCCACAACCCTACAACTAATACAACAAAGCAATGCTCCATAAGGCCGGGGTCAGACGAACGCCACAGGTGTGCCCGTAATGACGTGCCTACTGGCGTCCGGCGCAGTGTTGTGACGCTCCAACAGGGCCGGTCACACGCTTGAGCGCGCGCATGAAACGTGAGCTCACCACGCGTCCGCACACAAAGCCTCTTAGAGGGTGGTGTCCAGTGGTCGCTGCTCTCCCGGTAACGCACGTATTTCCTTGCCGATGGTGAAATGATGAATCATACAATGTAAGAAAAAGACGGTAAGGGAACAGCGCTTCCTTTACACCAAATGTGTACACAAAGATAATAAACCACAACGTAAGCTTACATGTATCACATGCCGAACTTTAGCCAAGAAAGAATATTCATGTTAAACCGTGCGTATTCGGAGTGATGGGAGCAACCAGTTGTGTAGAGCTTTGAGCTTGAATTGTATCGCCTCACGGGTTGTTTAGGGCCAACCTGTCTGCTGCCGCTCTCCTGAAATTGATGTTGCGGTCTCAGGAACCTTCATGGCCCAGTATTTATTTATTTATTTATTTATAAAGGATTTTACCAGGAAGGATACATTGAGATTTCTCTCGTTTTCAAGTATGTCCTGGGTTCAAGTACATTGAAGTGTTACATTTACAGAAATACAAAGTAATACAATGTAAGATATTAACAACACAAATATACAGATTAACAGAAAATAAATATGTAGGAAATATAGTCACTAGGTTACATGTTTACAGGTGCATTCTGTATTGAGGTATGTTAACAGGGAAATTTTGAGTGACTTAAGACTGGTGGAAGATTTGATGGTGTCTGGGAGGTTATTCCATAATTGTGGTGCTCTGTAGGAAAATGAGGACCGAGCCACTGTCTTTTTGTATTGTGGTATTGCAAGTAAGGTGCTGGTCCTGGATCGGAGGTTATAGGATGAGGGAGCTGCTGGGGGAAGCAGTCTATTCAGGTAGGGTGGCAGCTTCCCAGAGATGCTCTTAAACACCAGGCTGGAAAGGTGAAGGGTGCGTCTGGATTCTAGCGATGGCCAGTTTAGCTGTTTTAACATGTCACAGTGGTGGGTCATGTAGTTACATTGTAGCGCAAAGCGGCAGAATGAGTTATACAGTGTAGTAAGTTTATGAAGGTGTGTTTGCGGGGCGGCTGCATACACTACATCTCCGTAATCAATAGCCGGCATAAGCATTTGCTGTACAATCTGCTTTCTTACCGCGGGACTCAGGCAGGATTTGTTTCTGTACAGGGCACCTAGTTTGGGGTAAAGTTTAGATGAGAGTTTTTCGATGTGGGGGCCAAAGGATAGATTAGGGTCCAACCACATACCTAGATATTTGAGAGAAGTGACTGTGGTCAGTGTGCCATTTGATATTGTCCCAACACATAGATGGGGATTTTGCAATTTGTGTAGTTTAGGTGCTGTTCCAAAGAGCATCGTTACAGTTTTGTCAGTATTTAAAAAAAGTTTGTTGTTTTTGATCCACTTTTCTACCTCTGTGAATTGTTCTTGCAGCACGGCCTCCAGCTGCGGGAGATTTGGTTTGCTGGTATAGATCACAGTGTCGTCTGCGTACATATGTACAGTTGAGGCTTTGCAGACGTTGGGCAGATCATTTATGAATATTGTGAATAGCAGGGGGCCTAGTACTGAGCCTTGGGGTACACCGCAAGTGACTGGGAGCGGGAGGGAGGAGCTGCCAGAAATTGACACATATTGTGATCGGTCGGATACATATGATTGAAACCAGGTTAGCGTGCGATCACCAATGCCAGAGTTTTTAAGTTTTCTAACAAGATGCCATGGTCTACCGTGTCAAAGGCCTTGGCAAAATCAAGGAAGATGGCTCCAGTTAGGTTTCCTTGTTCCATCCCAGCTTGGATATCATTGCAGACTTTTAAAAGGGCGGTTGTGGTTGAGTGATTTGGTCGAAAGCCTGATTGATCCGGGGTTAAGTAGTTCCAATATTGATAATAATCACGTAATTGTGTGTAGACACATTTTTCCAAGACTTTTGACATTACAGGGAGCAACGATATCGGACGGTAGTTGGATACCAAAGTACTGTCCCCACTTTTATGGATAGGTACCACTCTTGCAGTCTTCCAGAGCTTGGGTATGTAACCAGTTGCCAGTGACTCATTTATTAGGGTTGCGACTGGATTTGCAATTGCTGGCGCACTGATTTTCAGCAGCATTGCTGGTATTTGATCAGGTCCAGACTGGTATTTCATTTTTTGCTTACGGAGAAGTTTAGTAACGACACTGACAGGCACTGGTCTAAAACTGAATTCCTGTGTGATACAGGGACTTTGCACAGTTGTTGGGGCCTGACCTGCATGAGGCCTCTCTGATTGCATGTCATTTCCTAGCTTGGCAATCAAAGTGGTGGCACATCCAACAAAATAATCATTAAAGGCATTTGCTACATCTAGCGGGTGTTGCAGGGTTTGGTTGTTTACTTTGACAGCAGCTGGCTGGGAGTGGACTGGGGGTGCTTGTATGTTACTTATGGTTCTCCAAAAGTTTCTAGGGTTTGAGATGTTATTGTTTAGATTTTCATTGAGGTAATGGGCTTTGGCCATTTTTGTTTGTTTTGTGCATTCATTCCGACATTTTCGGTATTCGTAGTGATCGTTCATGGAACCAGTACTCTTGAAATTTGACCACCGTGAATCTCTAAGCTGGTACATTAGTGTAAGATCAGCTGTAACCCAGGGGAGATGAGTCCCTTTTACTCGCACTTTACGCAGCGGGGCATGGGAATTCCAGACTTACAGTATGGGCTCTATTACATTCTTCACGCAAGAATGCACGGTAAACGCGTGAATTTTTGCACGAAGCATTAAACGTTAACACGCGTAAATCAACGCTGGTACTACAATCCCCGCGCATTATTTTATCCGTCCAAAAATAACAGACGCGCAAAAACGCACGCGCATTAACGCTGCGCGCAGAGATCAATGTGCAGACTGTTTTTTTCACGCAATTCAGCCAATAAGTAATAGAGGCCAAAACAGTAATTGAATTTAAGCAGGCATGGGATAGGCATAAGGCTATCCTAAACAAAAGATAAATCCAGGTAAAGTATCCATGTAATTGGGCAGACTAGATGGGCCGAAAGGTTCTTATCTGCCGACATCTTTCTATGTTTCTATGTTTCTAATTAAGAACGACAATTGTCTCCCGTTCAGTTTTTGCGCCTGTCAAAATCAATCTGAGTATATATGCTGCAGCAATAATAAAAACACGCACAACTTCTCCATTTTATTGTTTGGGTATGTGTAGAATGTGTAACTATACTTTGCTGTATTTTTTTTTTGGGCTGGTGTATTTCGTTTCGGCCAGGACGTTCAGATTTGTAGTTACCACCAGCTTTTCAAAGATGTTAAAATTATGCGCGCAAACGCTGTGCGTTAAATTTTGCACATAGATTGTAAAACCATCCGCATACCAGCGCACAAAAGCATTTACGCTCACAATGTTAAGTATAGGACGTGCGCAGTACATTACGCTCGCGCAGCGTTCACCCTCGGTAGACATTGACGTGCATTTTTTGCGCGGACATTGTAATACGAAGTTCTGCGCAAAGGGTTTTTCCCCTCGCGTTAATGCGTTTTTGCGCACGCGGTAACGTTTCCACGAAGAATGTAATAGAGCCCTATATCATTATGCGGCTCATTTAAATATCAAAGATATACAGGGTTATACAGCCCTGAAATGTCGGTGCTCTCCCGTTCCCCGCTCTTCGGTGAGTTCGATTCGCCGATCCTGCGGGGAACTCAGCATTCACCGCAGGGGACCCGAAGTGCAGGCATCAAGCCACGGAGCGCATGCGAAAAACCGCTGAAAACCAGCCGAATCGATTCAAGAAACTGCTGAAAAAACACTGAATCAGTTAAAAAAACCGCCAAAAACCCACTGAATGCGTCCTACAATGCGCCGCAAAACTGCTAAATCAATAGGAAAAAAGCCAACGACCAGCCAAAAAGAGCGCAGACCAGGCGCCGGTTAAAGCTGACAAGCTGACGAACGGGTAAAAAAAAAATGCATCTTTTAACAGCTATTTGGAAAAAAAACTACAGCACAATAATGCCTGGAATTAACAGATATGGTCCTATGAATAATAAGAAAAAGGTCTGTTACAGAAAAAAAAAAAAAACATTTAAAAAGAAAAAAACATTTAAAAAAAAATGAAAAGAAAATTTCACCAAAAAAATCCTTAAAAATGCCTAAAAAAAATCCTAAAACATAAATAAATAAAGAAACTTTTTGCTGCAAATGAAAAGAATAAACGGATTATTAGATATTGAATAAAAATGGGAATATTTTTAACATTGAGAAAAAAAATGCAACTTTTAACAGGTGTTTGCAAAAAAACTACTGCACATAAATGCCTGGAATTAACATATAAGGTCCTATGAATAATAAGAAAAAGGTCTGTTACAGAAAAAAAAAAGTATTTAAAAAGAAAAATATGATAAAAACAAATTTGCTGAAAAAGACCTGAAAAATGCCTAAAAAAATCCTTAAAAAAATAGAGACTTTTGTCTGCAGATTAAAGGATTTAAAAGTTTATTAGATATTGAATAAAAACGGGAATATTTTTAGCATTGAATCCTATGGGACTCGCCTGATTAAACCTGACATGAATGAAAACACCGAACATCAGGACATTTCACTGACGTTTCTCTGCTGTTCGGTGTCTGTGAATAGATTAACCATTGCTTCTCTATGAGGGATTTCACTGCCGCCGAACAGGCACCGTATTTTGCTGCAATTCGCCAATATTTGGCCAATATATGGCAGAGACTGTCTGCAGGATCTGCCCAATTATTTAAGGGACAGAGGAAACTCTATTTTTTAATAGGATTCCAATTTAATAGTCCCTTTAAGAGTAATATATTTTTTATAACAGCGCGATACACTTTTATATAAAATAAGGGACGCTGTCTCTTTAAATGCTGCATTGTTAAAGCTGATGCCTCGTCGATCTGTGTATCAAACAATCCAAATACATTCTCCTCGTGGTGAAAATATTATGTATTTTCATCTTTAAGAAAAAAATAATGAATGCAGGCTGTAACGTCTCAGTGCGGCACCGCGGTCCCACGCGCGGGATTTATAATAACGGGAGAGCGTGTGATGAATGTGTGTTTCCTGCGTCGGAGTGAAACTTTTTTAATTAAAATGATATTTATGTTTCCATTTGGATCCATATTAAACGTAAACAGAAGCAAGGAACGATCAGTCAATCCTCTACGCCCCCATTTCTTGGCAAGGCAGGAAGGGATTGCTTCGCTGTCACGGCGAGAAAAAAAAAATCACAGCTGGGAATCCGACGCGTTTCGCAAACACAATTACGCTGCTGTGGATTTAGTACAAGTCGTGACACTCAGACTCGTACCTGGACTTTATACCCAGGCTTTGACGGCCCAATGCTGTTGAGCTACCGGCCCCAGACACCATTCAGACCGCACCGCAAGCTTTCCTTGTGACTCGGCATCAATGGCTCTATACTGTACATCGAAGATCTCAAACACTGGCCCGCCAGATGTTTCTGACCTACACATCCCATGATCCTCCAGCTACTTATTGCATTCAAAGAATTCTGGATATTGTAGGCCATCAACATCTGGGAGGCTGGAGTTTGAGACACTTACTGGGTATTAATGGCTCCTGTATTTTTAGACTTAACCTCAAGACTAGACTAGACTAGACTAGAACCTCAAGCGAGTCCATGGTAGGCATGAGTATGGAGTCCTACCAAAATCTACAAGCAGATTCCAAATATGATAACATAATACACCAGCTTGTCGTAACAGAGGCGGTAACAGGATGACTCCGACCAATTGAGGTAGTTGTTGAACCTCTATGTAAAGTTCACCTTGGTGTCCTTGCTTTGCTCTGTTGTGATCACCCTTCTGGACCTGCCGTATATCTGTCTTGATTTTCTGGTATTTGACTCGGCTAGAAAGTATCGACTGTTCTGTTTAACTGTATCCCTGACCCATCTCTGTCTCCTCGATATTGAGTTTTTGTAACCTCAGGCAATGGCTAAATCTAATAACTATTCTATCTCTTTGCTCCTAGTCTGCATAGTTGGCCCGGCCGTTACAAGGACAGGAGTTGGGTGGTCTCCTGTGTCTGTTTCTGATGACCCTCACCTGTTCTCCTCCTTCCCTCATCCCTTCCCGGAGTTCTCTAACCCAGCCATTACAAGGACCAGTGTTAGATAGTCTCCTGTGTCTGATTCTGAGTGTTCCTCACTTGTTCTACCACTTTCTTCATCCCTCCGCTTTGTTTTCGAATGTTCTCTGTTAGATAGTCTCCCCTGTTTCTGAGCGTCCCTCACGTGTTCTCCTCCTTCCCTCATCCCTTCCCAGAGTTCTCTAACCCAGCCATTACAAGGACCAGTGTTAGATAGTCTCCTGTGTCTGATTCTGAGTGTCCCTCACTTGTTCTACCACTTTCTTCATCCCTCCGCTTTGTTTTCAAATGTTCTCTGTTAGATAGTCTCCCCTGTTTCTGAGCGTCCCTCACGTGTTCTCCTCCTTCCCTCATCACTTCCCGGAGTTCTCTAACCCAGCCATTACAAGGACCAGTGTTAGATAGTCTCCTGTGTCTGATTCTGAGTGTTCCTCACTTGTTCTACCACATTCTTCATTTCTCCCCTTTGTTTTTGAATGTTCTCTGTTAGATAGTCTCTCCTGTTTCTGAGCGTCCCTCACGTGTTCTTCTCCTTTCCTCATCTCTTCCCTGTGGTCTCAGATCTGGCCATTATAAGGACCGGTATTCCTGTATTCTCCTCTGTGTCTAAGTGTCCTCCCGTGTTCTCCTATTTTTTAAATTATTTTATTTAAAGGACCTCCTTTTATTATTTAGACGTTTTTAATTCATGTTTATTGGCTTAAGCTTCTATTATGAGAATAGGAGACTTCCTTTTTTTTTCTAGTTCGGTGGAATTCGCCAAAGCCAATTCGGTGCTTATCGGCGGTCTTCACCGACATCTGAAAACTACTTCAGCAACTCCAATTTTGGTGACCCTTCGATAAATAATGAATTTTCCATATTGTGCCCCGAAATGCGGCAAAAAACAAAGCATCAAAATTGCGTCCACACCCTGAGACCCCAACTCAAGCTATGCACGACATCTGTAACTGCTCGCCGTGTAAACATATCCAGAGAACCGACGCACCACGACATCACTGGGGGAAACTGCCGAAACACGATCAATGCGATGCTTCCGAGGCCGACGAGAAAAACATTGAGATGCCGCAGAGAATGAAAAGAGCCGCTAACGGCCGGTTACTGTATCTAAAGGGCCGCTGTTAGTCAACGCGCCGCTGTTTGCGAGCGAAACAGTAGCTGGTCAAAATAAACCTTTGTTATTGTTTTGCCAACGCAATGAAAAACTCTGAGGCCGCTGCGGACGTCATGGTGGGATTTACTCCATATTAACGTTGGCTTGATGGGCAGATAAGGTTCCTGGGAGCCGCCTGTGCGGAGGTCAGTGGAGAAATCAAAATGATACGGATGGAAAGTCAACAGAAAGAGCCCGGGAGATGGTCTGACTTGGCACAGCGAGCGATGACCTCACTGAGGAACCGGGGGGGCTGCAGCCACATTTCTGGCTCACTGGTAACGTGTCTCTGTCTCATGTAAGCGCAGTGATACCTCCTGCTATGAGTTATTCTCACGTTCTCATGGTCTCCACAGAGGGACTCCCAAGACACACACATGTCCCCATCTCACACAAACAGCCCCAACACACCTACATGCCAGACAACCCACACACACACAGTGCTTCCTCTCCCATAAAGCCACGCAAACAAACGTCCATCACAAACAGCCACGCACACACATCCCACAAAGACACACAAACTCACACATTACTGCTTCACACAGCCAGAAACACACTATAAACAACACAACACAACACTGCCATACAAAATCCATCTCACACAAACAGACCCAACACACCTTTGTGCCAGACAACACACACAATGCTTTCTGTCCCACAAAGTACAACACACACAAACTTCCATTGCAAACAGACACTCAAATACATCCAAAACGGACACACAAAGACATACATTATTGTTCCACACTGGCAGCAACACACAATACAGACAACCCAACACATCCATCCATCCATCCAAAAAAACTGCATACATTATATCTCACACAGACACACACAAACTCACACATTACTGCTCCACACAAATAACACTGTTCCAAAACAGTAATTGAATTTAAGCAGGCATGGGATAGGCATAAGGCTATCCTAAACAAAAGATAAATCCAGGTAAAGTATCCATGTAATTGGGCAGACTAGATGGGCCGAAAGGTTCTTATCTGACGACATTTTTCTATGTTTCTATATAGCAGAAACACACATTCTATTGGACACAAACAAACATGATAGTGTTGCATATAACTTGGTACACAATCCCATTCCACTCAGCCGGACGCACTCATGCCTCATGTCAAATAGGCAATTAACACATCCAACATAGCCGCACACATCCTATACCACACAGCCACACTCACACAACTTGTATCACATCACACACAGGCAGACACTCTCCCTTACCACACACCGAGAAACAAACGGCCATATAATACAGTCAAGACCTCTATCTCACACAGCCTGTTGCACCCAGCTCCGCAAATAAACTCCCATCACAAACAGTCACACACTCCTATCAAGTCCAACACACTGTTGTTCTACAAAGCCAGAAATGCACTCCCATCCCACACACACATTGCACACAGCCAAACGTATGATCCCAACCCATACAGCCAGACGCACACTCTCATTCCATACAGCCAGACACACACTCTCATTCCATACAGCCAGACACACACTCTCATTCCATACAGCCAGACACACACTCTCATTCCATACAGCCAGACACACTCTCTCATTCCATACAGCCAGACACACTCTCATTCCATACAGCCAGACACACTCTCATTCCATACAGCCAGACACACACTCTCATTCCATACAGCCAGACACACTCTCTCATTCCATACAGCCAGACACACTCTCATTCCATACAGCCAGACACACACTCTCATTCCATACAGCCAGACACACACTCTCATTCCATACAGCCAGACACACTCTCTCATTCCATACAGCCAGACACACACTCTCATTCCATACAGCCAGACACACTCTCATTCCATACAGCCAGACACACACTCTCATTCCATACAGCCAGACACACTCTCTCATTCCATACAGCCAGACACACACTCTCATTCCATACAGCCAGACACACACTCTCATTCCATACAGCCAGACGCACTCTCATTCCATACAGCCAGACACACACTCTCATTCCATACAGCCAGACACACACTCTCATTCCATACAGCCAGACGCACACTCTCATTCCATACAGCCAGACACACTCTCATTCCATACAGCCAGACACACACTCTCATTCCATACAGCCAGACACACACTCTCATTCCATACAGCCAGACACACACTCTCATTCCATACAGCCAGACACACTCTCTCATTCCATACAGCCAGACACACACTCTCATTCCATACAGCCAGACACACTCTCATTCCATACAGCCAGACACACACTCTCATTCCATACAGCCAGACACACACTCTCATTCCATACAGCCAGACACACACTCTCATTCCATACAGCCAGACACACTCTCATTCCATACAGCCAGACACACTCTCTCATTCCATACAGCCAGACACACTCTCATTCCATACAGCCAGACACACACTCTCATTCCATACAGCCAGACGCACTCTCTCATTCCACACAGCCAGACACACACTCTCATTCCACGCAGCCAGACACACTCTCATTCCATACAGCCAGACACACACTCTCATTCCATACAGCCAGACACACACTCTCATTCCATACAGCCAGACACACTCTCTCATTCCATACAGCCAGACGCACACTCTAATTCCATACAGCCAGACACACTCTCTCATTCCATACAGCCAGACACACACTCATTCCATACAGCCAGACACACTCTCTCATTCCATACAGCCAGACACACACTCTCATTCCATACAGCCAGACACACACTCTCATTCCATACAGCCAGACACAACTCTCTCATTCCATACAGCCAGACGCACACTCTAATTCCATACAGCCAGACACACTCTCTCATTCCATACAGCCAGACACACACTCATTCCATACAGCCAGACACACACTCTCATTCCATACAGCCAGACACACAGTCTCATTCCATACAGCCAGACACACACTCTCATTCCATACAGCCAGACACACTCTCATTCCATACAGCCAGACACACTCGCTCATTCCATACAGCCAGACACACTCTCTCATTCCATACAGCCAGACACACTCTCTCATTCCATACAGCCAGACACTCTCTCATTCCACGCAGCCAGACGCACTCTCTCATTCCACGCAGCCAGACACACTCTCTCATTCCATACAGCCAGACACACTCTCATTCCATACAGCCAGACACACACTCTCATTCCATACAGCCAGACACACTCTCTCATTCCATACAGCCAGACACACACTCTCATTCCATACAGCCAGACACACTCTCTCATTCCATACAGCCAGACACACTCTCTCATTCCATACAGCCAGACACACTCTCTCATTCCATACAGCCAGACACACTCTCTCATTCCATACAGCCAGACACACACTCTCATTCCATACAGCCAGACACACTCTCTCATTCCATACAGCCAGACACACACTCTCATTCCATACAGCCAGACACACACTCTCATTCCATACAGCCAGACACACTCTCATTCCATACAGCCAGACACACACTCTCATTCCATACAGCCAGACACACTCTCTCATTCCATACAGCCAGACACACACTCTCATTCCATACAGCCAGACACACACTCTCATTCCATACAGCCAGACACACACTCTCATTCCATACAGCCAGACACACACTCTCATTCCATACAGCCAGACACACTCTCATTCCATACAGCCAGACGCACTCTCTCATTCCATACAGCCAGACACACTCTCATTCCATACAGCCAGACACACACTCTCATTCCATACAGCCAGACGCACTCTCTCATTCCATACAGCCAGACACACACTCTCATTCCACGCAGCCAGACACACTCTCATTCCATACAGCCAGACACACTCTCATTCCATACAGCCAGACACACTCTCATTCCATACAGCCAGACACACTCGCTCATTCCATACAGCCAGACACACTCTCATTCCATACAGCCAGACACACTCTCTCATTCCATACAGCCAGACACACTCTCTCATTCCATACAGCCAGACACACTCTCATTCCATACAGCCAGACACACACTCTCATTCCATGCAGCCAGACACACACTCTCATTCCATACAGCCAGACACACTCTCTCATTCCATACAGCCAGACACACTCTCTCATTCCATACAGCCAGACACACTCGCTCATTCCATACAGCCAGACACACTCTCTCATTCCATGCAGCCAGACACACACTCTCATTCCATACAGCCAGACACACACTCTCATTCCATGCAGCCAGACACACACTCTCATTCCATACAGCCAGACACACACTCTCATTCCATACAGCCAGACACACTCTCTCATTCCATACAGCCAGACACACTCTCATTCCATACAGCCAGACACACTCTCTCATTCCATACAGCCAGACACACTCTCTCATTCCATACAGCCAGACACACTCTCATTCCATACAGCCAGACACACACTCTCATTCCATGCAGCCAGACACACACTCTCATTCCATACAGCCAGACACACACTCTCATTCCATACAGCCAGACACACTCTCTCATTCCATACAGCCAGACACACACTCTCATTCCATACAGCCAGACACACACTCGCTCATTCCATACAGCCAGACACACTCTCTCATTCCATACAGCCAGACGCACACTCTCATTCCATACAGCCAGACACACTCTCATTCCATACAGCCAGACACACTCTCTCATTCCATACAGCCAGACGCACACTCTCATTCCATACAGCCAGACGCACACTCTCATTCCATACAGCCAGACACACTCTCTCATTCCATACAGCCAGACACACTCTCATTCCATACAGCCAGACACACTCGCTCATTCCATACAGCCAGACACACTCTCTCATTCCATACAGCCAGACGCACACTCTCATTCCATACAGCCAGACGCACACTCTCATTCCATACAGCCAGACACACTCTCTCATTCCATACAGCCAGACACACTCTCATTCCATACAGCCAGACACACTCGCTCATTCCATACAGCCAGACACACTCTCTCATTCCATACAGCCAGACGCACACTCTCATTCCATACAGCCAGACACACACTCTCATTCCATACAGCCAGACACACACTCTCATTCCATACAGCCAGACACACTCTCATTCCATACAGCCAGACACACTCGCTCATTCCATACAGCCAGAAACACTCTCTCATTCCATACAGCCAGACGCACACTCTCATTCCATACAGCCAGACACACACTCTCATTCCATACAGCCAGACACACTCTCTCATTCCATACAGCCAGACACACACTCTCATTCCATACAGACAGACACACACTCTCATTCCATGCAGCCAGACACTCACTCTCATTCCACGCAGCCAGACACACTCTCTCATTCCATACAGCCAGACACACTCTCTCATTCCACGCAGCCAGACACTCTCTCATTCCATACAGCCAGACACACTCTCTCATTCCACGCAGCCAGACACACTCTCTCATTCCATACAGCCAGACACACTCTCTCATTCCATACAGCCAGACACTCTCATTCCATACAGCCAGACACACACTCTCATTCCATACAGCCAGACACACTCTCTCATTCCATACAGCCAGACACACTCTCATTCCATACAGCCAGACACACTCTCTCATTCCATACAGCCAGACACACACTCTCATTCCATACAGCCAGACACACTCTCTCATTCCATACAGCCAGACACACAGTCTCATTCCATACAGCCAGACACACTCTCATTCCATACAGCCAGACACACTCTCATTCCATACAGCCAGACACACTCTCTCATTCCATACAGTCAGACACACTCTCTCATTCCATACAGCCAGACACACTCTCTCATTCCATACAGCCAGACACACTCTCATTCCATACAGCCAGACACACACTCATTCCATACAGCCAGACACACTCTCTCATTCCATACAGCCAGACACACACTCATTCCATACAGCCAGACACACTCTCATTCCATACAGCCAGACACACTCTCTCATTCCATACAGCCAGACACACTCTCATTCCATACAGCCAGACACACTCTCTCATTCCATACAGCCAGACACACTCTCATTCCATACAGCCAGACAGCAGCAGACACACTCTCTCATTCCATACAGCCAGACACACTCTCTCATTCCATACAGCCAGACACACACTCTCATTCCATACAGCCAGACACACTCTCTCATTCCATACAGCCAGACACACTCTCATTCCATACAGCCAGACACACTCTCATTCCATACAGCCAGACACACACTCTCATTCCATACAGCCAGAACACACTCTCATTCCATACAGCCAGACGCACTCTCTCATTCCATACAGCCAGACACACACTCTCTCATTCCACGCAGCCAGAACACACTCTCATTCCATACAGCCAGACACACACTCTCATTCCATACAGCCAGACACACTCTCTCATTCCATACAGCCAGACACACTCGCTCATTCCATACAGCCAGACACACTCTCTCATTCCATGCAGCCAGACACACACTCTCATTCCATACAGCCAGACACACACTCTCATTCCATGCAGCCAGACACACACTCTCATTCCATACAGCCAGACACACACTCTCATTCCATACAGCCAAACACACTCTCTCATTCCATACAGCCAGACACACTCTCATTCCATACAGCCAGACACACACTCTCATTCCATGCAGCCAGACACACTCTCTCATTCCATACAGCCAGACACACACTCTCATTCCATACAGCCAGACACACACTCTCATTCCATACAGCCAGACACACTCTCTCATTCCATACAGACAGACACACTCTCATTCCATACAGCCAGACACACACTCTCATTCCATACAGCCAGACACACACTCTCATTCCATACAGCCAGACACACTCTCTCATTCCATACAGCCAGACACACACTCTCTCATTCCATACAGCCAGACACACACACTCTCATTCCATACAGCCAGACACACTCTCTCATTCCATACAGCCAGACACACACTCTCATTCCATACAGCCAGACACACTCTCATTCCATACAGCCAGACACACTCGCTCATTCCATACAGCCAGACACACTCTCTCATTCCATACAGCCAGACACACTCTCTCATTCCATACAGCCAGACACTCTCTCATTCCACGCAGCCAGACACACTCTCATTCCATACAGCCAGACACACTCTCATTCCATACAGCCAGACACACTCTCTCATTCCATACAGCCAGACACACTCTCTCATTCCATACAGCCAGACACACTCTCTCATTCCATACAGCCAGACACACACTCTCATTCCATACAGCCAGACACACTCTCTCATTCCATACAGCCAGACACACACTCTCATTCCATACAGCCAGACACACACTCTCATTCCATACAGCCAGACACACTCTCATTCCATACAGCCAGACACACACTCTCATTCCATACAGCCAGACACACACTCTCATTCCATACAGCCAGACACACACTCTCATTCCATACAGCCAGACACACTCTCATTCCATACAGCCAGACACACACTCTCATTCCATACAGCCAGACACACTCTCATTCCATACAGCCAGACACACACTCTCATTCCATACAGCCAGACACACACTCTCATTCCATACAGCCAGACACACTCTCATTCCATACAGCCAGACACACACTCTCATTCCATACAGCCAGACACACACTCTCATTCCATACAGCCAGACACACACTCTCATTCCACACAGCCAGACACACACTCTCATTCCATACAGCCAGACGCACTCTCTCATTCCATACAGCCAGACACACACTCTCATTCCACGCAGCCAGACACACTCTCATTCCATACAGCCAGACACACACTCTCATTCCATACAGCCAGACACACTCTCATTCCATACAGCCAGACACACTCGCTCATTCCATACAGCCAGACACACTCTCTCATTCCATACAGCCAGACACACTCTCATTCCATACAGCCAGACACACACTCTCATTCCATGCAGCCAGACACACACTCTCATTCCATACAGCCAGACACACTCTCTCATTCCATACAGCCAGACACACACTCTCATTCCATACAGCCAGACACACACTCTCATTCCATACAGCCAGACACACTCTCTCATTCCATACAGCCAGACACACTCTCTCATTCCATACAGCCAGACACACACTCTCATTCCATACAGCCAGACACACTCTCATTCCATACAGCCAGACACACTCGCTCATTCCATACAGCCAGACACACACTCTCATTCCATACAGCCAGACACACACTCTCATTCCATACAGCCAGACACACTCTCTCATTCCATACAGCCAGACACACACTCTCATTCCATACAGCCAGACACACTCTCATTCCATACAGCCAGACACACTCGCTCATTCCATACAGCCAGACACACTCTCTCATTCCATGCAGCCAGACACACACTCTCATTCCATACAGCCAGACACACACTCTCATTCCATGCAGCCAGACACACACTCTCATTCCATACAGCCAGACGCACACTCTCATTCCATACAGCCAGACACACACTCATTCCATACAGCCAGACGCACACTCTCATTCCATGCAGCCAGACACACTCTCTCATTCCATACAGCCAGACACACACTCTCATTCCATACAGCCAGACACACACTCTCATTCCATACAGCCAGACGCACACTCTCATTCCATACAGCCAGACACACACTCTCATTCCATACAGCCAGACACACTCTCTCATTCCATACAGCCAGACACACACTCTCATTCCATACAGCCAGACGCACTCTCTCATTCCATACAGCCAGACACACTCTCTCATTCCATGCAGCCAGACACACTCTCTCATTCCATACAGCCAGACACACTCTCTCATTCCATACAGACAGACACACTCTCTCATTCCATACAGCCAGACACACTCTCTCATTCCATACAGCCAGACACACTCTCATTCCACGCAGCCAGACACACTCTCTCATTCCATGCAGCCAGACACACTCTCTCATTCCATACAGCCAGACACACTCTCTCATTCCATACAGACAGACACACTCTCTCATTCCATACAGCCAGACACACTCTCTCATTCCATACAGCCAGACACACACTCTCATTCCACGCAGCCAGACACACTCTCTCATTCCATACAGCCAGACGCACTCTCTCATTCCATACAGCCAGACACACTCTCTCATTCCATACAGCCAGACACACTCTCTCATTCCACGCAGCCAGACACACTCTCTCATTCCATGCAGCCAGACACTCACTCTCATTCCATACAGCCAAACGCACACTCTCATTCCATACAGCCAGACACACACTCTCATTCCATACAGCCAGACACACTCTCTCATTCCATACAGCCAGACACACTCTCTCATTCCATACAGCCAGACACACTCTCATTCCATACAGCCAGACACACTCTCTCATTCCATACAGCCAGACACACTCTCTCATTCCATACAGCCAGACACACACTCTCATTCCATACAGCCAGACACACTCTCATTCCATACAGCCAGACACACTCTCATTCCATACAGCCAGACACACTCTCTCATTCCATACAGCCAGACGCACTCTCTCATTCCATGCAGCCAGACACACTCTCTCATTCCATACAGCCAGACGCACTCTCTCATTCCATACAGCCAGACACACTCTCTCATTCCATACAGCCAGACACACTCTCTCATTCCATACAGCCAGACACACTCTCTCATTCCATGCAGCCAGACACTCACTCTCATTCCATGCAGCCAGACACTCACTCTCATTCCATACAGCCAAACGCACACTCTCATTCCATACAGCCAGACACACTCTCTCATTCCATACAGCCAGACACACTCTCTCATTCCATACAGCCAGACACACTCTCATTCCATACAGCCAGACACACTCTCTCATTCCATACAGCCAGACACACTCTCTCATTCCATACAGCCAGACACACACTCTCATTCCATACAGCCAGACACACTCTCATTCCATACAGCCAGACACACTCTCATTCCATGCAGCCAGACACACTCTCATTCCATACAGACAGACACACTCTCTCATTCCATACAGCCAGACACACTCTCTCATTCCTGAAAGATATTTTAATATGATAGGTAGTTTTTTATTTTTGCATTAGGCTAGGGTCAGACAAGCGTGATTTCTACGGACTGTACGTCCGTGCACACGGACGTACGTCAGTACGGAAGACACAGTAGTGGCCACACAGTCCGTTTTTTTCACTGACATATATTTTGACGGATGTAGGAGGGAAAATAAATTAAAAAGCAAAACCATTTTGTCCGTGAAAAATGCTGGACGTATAAATGCAGTCCGTCTGACCACGTTCCATCACTCACACACAAAGCTATGCAGACGCTGCGGACGCAGCGCACTTTGTGCGGCCGTTCTAGGGGTTGTACGTTCTTGCCTGCCTTGAGGTCCGTTTGCCGCGGCCGTTGTGCGTCCGCAGTTCAGTGCGGACGTACTTCATGTGTCAGGCTCCATTGGACTTTCTGTCATGCTATCACGGACGTACTTTTAGGCGCAATCACGGACATGAACACTACGCTCGTCTGACCCCAGCCTAAGTGTTAAATCCAACCCCCCCCCCACACCATTATAAGTGTCAAACCCTGCAATCTTTTACTTGCATAGGATGTTAGCCTGTGGAATTTAGCCATTTCCTTTGTGTGCAGGAAAGGGTGTGTCAACAGTGTAAGCTAGAAAAAAGTCATCTCGGAATCAAATGTAGTAATTTTGTCTCACTGTTGGTTAAACTCTGACGTAGAAATGTATCTGCTCTGATTGGTTGTTGTATCACATTCCTATGTTGGGAGTGAAAACTGCAGGAAGTTTTTATATATAACGAACATTTCTATTGGATGTTGAAACAATAAACAAGCCTGACAGAGCACGGACTGATCGGATGATAATCTGCCATATCTCGGTGTGGTTGTGTCTATCGTCTCCTCTGATCAGAGTCGCGCAGCGCCTTATTTCGATTTTGATATATAAGAAGAAACTTGAAAAAGGTTTATGGTAATTATAATGGTAAACTAACAGTTGGTGTCAGAAGTGTTAAACAATTGCCTATATAGATAAAAGAATCTTTGCTTCTATGGGGAGGCTGCCTGTGAGAGCCACTGTGTTGTTGTAGGACGCTCTGTTTGTTTTTCTTTGTTTATTGTTTGTTTATCTTAACTCGCCTGATGGAGAACTGTTAATGAGCGGTGACTCACTCGTTATGTTGATGTATTCTTTTTCCTCTTATTTTTTTATTTTTATTTTCTTGCGCGCTGCTGCCATTTTTTCTTTATTTTTTTTGCTGCATGTGTTTGCGCGCTGATTCTAAAGGATTTGCTAACTGTTTTTTCTTTCAGATTGCATGTTTGTTTTTGTTTTATTTTTTATTTTGTTTCTTGCCATTGATTGCGTCTGTTTATTTAAATGTTTGTCTTTACTAACTATTAATGTATGTGTTTATCTTTGATGTTTTGTATTTCGTAGCTTTGATATGTTTTTTTTTATGTGTAATTTATGTATAGGGACTGCTTCTCTTAAAACAGGTTGCTTTGTTTCTGTCTTTACTACATTGCCTCGTGTAACAAAAAAAAAAAAAGGCACAGGAAATGGAGACTATAGGGCTTTACTTTTGCAGTAAATTTCAAAAATAACTGCTTTTTTTTTTATTCTTAGCTTATGTTTGAAAGATGAACATAGAAAGTCAATACTTTGACAAGGCAGGTTACACGTGAATGTTATGTTATAAGTTGATGTATGATATATAAAAAAAATTAGTGTATCAAGGTGATGAGCTCAATCTGCCTTAATATAAGTTAGACATTTTCCCAAAAGAGGCGTGGTCGGTTATTTCCTCTGGTCTTTGTTTGAGTCCAGCACTAAGAGATTGACCACACCTTAATATAGGTTATATGTTTTGCCAAAATGGCTGACTGAGATCATTTACAGTTTTGTAACTTGTATAATGGAATATATATGAAGGTTCATGTTTAGTTGTTTGGAATCTAAGAGGATGAAGTGAAATAAAGCTGAAGGATTTGAGTGAAAGTTTAAAGGAAAGCGCCTACAGGTTTAGTAGCGCTGTACAAAGGAATTTAGGCAGATTTTAAATGAGAGAAGATGTTTTTTTTTTTGGTTTTATTTTAGTTAACTAAGGGAGATGGAAGGTTGTATTTTGGTATCTGAGTATTGTTTGATTGTTTTCTTTTTCTGCAGTGGTAGCCAGATGTCTAGTTTTATTATTTGCTGTCTGATGTTTTTGTCTTTTGGTGTGAAGTGCAAAAAAAAAAAAGTTTAACTGTGCCCCCATTGAATATTCTTGGAGGGAATAAAACAGGTTGTAAAATAGCTGCACAAACACCTCACGTTTGAATGTTTGTTTTTAACCAATATCCTTAATAAAGATTATTGATGTCTATTAAGAATTTTTTTCTCTGAGTTTCCTCTGAGAACTTTGTGCTAATTAACACGTCAAGTTTTAAACATGCCCTTCTATACTTTCTTTCCCAGTTCATGATATTTTTGTTGTGTTTTTTATTTGAATTGAAGTTCACATTCTTTTCCTAGTGTCCTCCATTTTGTCTCTCTCATGACCCCTCCTGTCCTCCGTGTTGTCTCTCTCATGACCCCTCCTCTCCTCCATTTTTTCTCTCTCATGACCACTCTTTTTATTTGTGTCCAAAAATGTGTTGCATTTTTTTTCTCCATTTTAAAAGTATTTTAACCATATGAATTTTAAACTTTTTGACAGGTTAATAATAAAATTTTTTCCCAAGTTTTTACTTTAGGTGAAAATTACCCATGCATGCCAACTTTGATAAAGCTAGATGGAAGATTATGTGATACCAATATTGATAAAGCTGTTGGAATTGAAGGAAATTTACTCAAACACATTATCATTTCACATTGCAATGTTACATCAACCGGATAATAAGGAATTAAAAGACACCAGGCAATAAAACATTCTAGTTTATCGAAACTCATCAATAAATCATGCGATTAAAGAAGATCATTGATTTGAAATAAAACTTAAGACATGTCAGTTTTACAAAACTGTTATTTTCAACCAATAAGACAGAAGACAAAGAAAGAAGATAATGTATTTTTATATGCTGATGGATTATCTTTGTGTTGTCGTCTAAGTGATAATTATTTTGTGTCTTTTATTTTTATTATTATTGTTGTTTGGTTACAATCAATATTGTTCAAATTCCCTGACACATTTAGGATTATTGAAGATCACATCCAATTAAATTAGAGTTAATTAATGTATTTAGGAACATATAATTTAATGCATTTGCATAAATACGTTTCCTGACATATATAGTGGTAAATGGAAAGTTTTAATTCGGTAAAATTAAAGATGTTTTTATTAATTTCATTTGAGGATTGGTGTGTTTTATAAACACCAGGTTTGTTCCAAAACACCGAACAAGACTGAATAGGATAGTAATTAAATATTTTTTTTGATATTTAAAATGGGTGGAATATGCACTTCGGCTATTTCCCTTTTGAGCCAAAGTTGCGTATATATATATTTTTCTCTAACAATGAGTCAGAAGTAGTATCATTTTTTTCTCGTTGCGTGAGGCCGATAGGCTTTGCGGGGAAATTTAAAAATTTATTATCTGTGTCTCTTCTTGTGTAAATTAAATTTTTTATTGTTTTCGTGCATTTGAGAGTGACAATGAATGAATGGATGTATATGATTAGCGGGGTATACCATATTTTCTTTTCTTTTTTATTTTCTTTATTGTGTCTACAACCGTATCGCATCATCAAGAAACCTGACAGTCACAATGACTGCATATGGAACGAATCATGGACATTTTGTGTCAAGGTCAAAGGTCACAGGTAATAAGCAACCAGCGCAAAGAGACAGCTTGTTCAGGAGTCCCTATGGTGGGAGCTCTGATGACATTTAATGATTATGCGTCTCAAGCTGGGATGTTGAAAAAGACCAGACCTTGATCTCGCACTGTGGACTACGGTATTAGATTATGGAATATTATTTTTTTTATTTAATCCCCTAGATAAGTGTGAGAAAGGAATGGATTTGGGAAAATGAGAATGTATTTCTTGAGAGTGTGTATGAATGCAGGTGTGTATGCGTTTTGTGGAGTGAAGCTGAACATAGGAAAACACACAGATATAGATCTGACTCATGTTGATTATTAGATAAATAACCTTTTACATTCAAGTTATTATATTTTTCTTGTTCGGTGAAGTACATTTTGGGAAATGGGAATAAATAGTTATTCAATGTCTAGATTGGGTATTTTGGCCCAAACTCCAAGTGTGGTTCGCTGGTAGAGTGAATCTAGAGATAGATAAGTATAGCTGGTAGAGTGAATCTAGAGATAGACAAGTATATTTTATGCTCATAAAGGGCCTCCTTGGGGAATCCTTTTCGTATATCATACAGGTATTAGGCGAGGATACTATGGCCCAGGTATAATTAGTTTAATTGTCTAGTTTGTTTCATCCATTTTTGTGATCACGATTGTATATGTGATCAATGAGACGATTGAAAGGTATTTTAATATGATAGGTAGTTTTTTATTTTTGCATTAGTGTGAAATCCAACCCCCCCCACTATTATAAGTGTCAAACCCTGCAAGTCTTTTACTTGCATAGGATGTTAGCCTGTGGAATTTAGCCATTTCCTTTGTGTGCAGGAAAGGGTGTGTCAACAGTGTAAGCTAGAAAAAAGTCATCTCGGAATCAAATGTAGTAATTTTGTCTCACTGTTGGTTAAACTCTGACGTAGAAATGTATCTGCTCTGATTGGTTGTTGTATCACATTCCTATGATGGGAGTGAAAACTGCAGGAAGTTTTTATATATAACGAACATTTCTATTGGATTTTGAAACAATAAACAAGCGTGACAGACCACGGACTGATCAGATGATAATCTGCCATATCTCGGTGTGGTTGTGTCTATCGTCTCCTCTGATCAGAGTCGAGCAGCGCCTTACTTCGATTTTGATATATAAGAAGAAACTTGAAAAAGGTTTATGGTAATTATAATGGAAAACTAGAATTTAACAATTCCATACAGCCAGACACACTCTCTCATTCCATACAGCCAGACACTCTCATTCCATACAGCCAGACACACACTCTCATTCCGTGCAGCCACACACACTCTCATTCCATGCAGCCACACACACTCTCATTCCGTACAGCCAGACACACACTCTCATTCCATGCAGACAGACACTCACTCTCATTCCATACAGCCAGACGCACACTCTCATTCCATGCAGCCAGACACACACTCTCATTCCATACAGCCAAACGCACATTCTCATTCTATGCAGCCAGACGCACATTCTCATTCTATGCAGCCAGACGCACATTCTCATTCTATGCAGCCATTGTTTCAAGTGTAGGAATGAGGACACTGCAAGTTGCTTGTGTGAGGGATCATAGAGCTGCCTCCAAAACAGGAAACAGGAAGTAAAAGCATAGTCATTATATACTGTAACAGCCATGTTTTGGAATTTTCTAGGTACTGTTCCTGAAGCATTTCCACGACCCCACCCACTATATCATAATGATCTTCACATGTCCAGCTTCTCTACAAAGTGGGAGTAAATGTAGAGAAGTCCACCATGGATCAACTACAAAGATTTTTTTTTCCATGAAAAACCTCCTCCTGTGATGTTTCCAATGGAAAAAAGAAACAATAAATAGGTGAAAAGTCGTTGTAATTATCTGTAATCATCTGTTTGCAATTTATTCGCAATGTGGAAATTAAAGAAAAATGTGCAGTGTGAGATGATTTGTGAGTAGATCTGAGAGAAGATCTGAGAGAAAATCGGTGAGATGATCTAGAGGAATATCGGTGAGAAGAGCTGTGAGACGAGCTGAGAGAGGATCTGTGAGATGATCTAAGAGGATAACAGTGAGACGATCTGAAAGATCTAAAATAATATCTGTGAGAAGATCTGAGATAAAATCGGTGAGAAGATCTAGAGGAATATCGGTGAGAAGAGCTGTGAGAAGATCTAAGAGGATAACAGTGAGATGATCTGAAAGAAGAGCTGAGAGAGGATCTGAAGGAAGAGCTGAGAAGAGCTCAGAGATCTGTGAGAAAATCTAAGACAATAACGGTGTGAAGATCTGAGAGAAGATCTAAGAGAATATCAGTGAAAAGATCTGAGAGAACATCTTAGAGATCTGAGAGAGGATCTGATAGAAGATCTAAGAGAAGATCTAAGAGGATAATAGTGAGAAGATCTTAGAGAAGGTCTAAGAGAATATCTGTTTGAGATCCGTGAGAAGATCTAGAAGAATATCAGTGAGAAGATCGGTGAGAAGAACTGAGAGATCTGAGACACGATCCGAGACAAGATCTGAGAGAAGATCTGTGAGAATAAGGCTAGCTGTCCACTGGGTCCGTAGTCGGACAACAGACTTGGCCAACTCTTTTAATGATCTTCAACGATCTGGGTCGTTCACTGCAAGTGAATATGGACTGATATGTCTTACGGGTCACACTGCGATGTATTTTCTTTATTCCTTCTGAGGTCATTGATAAAAGAGAATTGGACGAACATACAGTGGAATTGTGACCTGGATGGTGACTATAGGAACATTGTACATCTTGATATTTGGTAGTCGGGTGATAAGGACTAGCTGAGTGTAGTCTAGCGATATTCCTAATATCATATATCAGCGCTGCTCATTCTTCTGTTTGTGCTTATTTGTTGTGGGATTGGTCGGATAGAGACGGATAATGGCATGATGGATCAATTAAGGACCCAGTGGACGGGCAGCCTAACAGTGAGAAGATCTGAGAGGACATCTCCCTTTCTCGGATCTTCATATCGGAGACTAGAAACTGACTTTCCATGATTATAGAAATCGCTCTGACACCCAGGGGAGGAAAGCGCTAGCGTTTCTGTGAACGCGCCCCGGGGAAATCACTGAGAGCGAAATGTTGCTTTTCAAGGAAATCTAAAATAGTTTTAGGAGATGTTAAAGAGCAGAGCAGAGGGATCAGATCACGGCTTCCTCCGTACACATCTATCCGCCAAATCGCATGAATAACACATGTATCTCTGCAGACGGCGCGGCGATGGCCGTCATCTTTCAATTTGTATGTTAGACGTGTGTCAGTGCAGTGACGGCTGGACTTCCATTCCCAGATGTTCCATAAAGCTCTGACTAAACATCTGCGCACTGAGTGTGGTCATGACTTCAAGCACAAAACTGGGATTACTAAACCAGTGACGCAGTGCGCCCCCTAATGGCAAAGGAGGGCACTACTGGCACAATGTGATAAAGGAATGCTGTGATATTTATTTATTTATTTATTTGCAAAGTATTTTACCAGGAAGGATACATTGAGATTCCTCTCGTTTTCAAGTATGTCCTGGGTATATTTATATATATGTTTATATTTTGATTGTGTAACTGTAACAAGAAAGAACATTATCCACAGTATGAAATTAGAGGAAAAAAGTCTACTACCCTTTCTATATCACTGTTACTGCTCCCACTGGGAGGATATTCCATGTATCTACTACCCTTTCTATAGCACTGTTACTGCTCCCACTGGAAGGCTATTCCATGTATCTACTACCCTTTCTATATCACTGTTACTGCTCCCACTGGGAGGATATTCCATGTATCTACTACCCTTTCTATATCACTGTTACTGCTCCCACTGGGAGGCTATTCCATGTATCTACTACCCTTTCTATATCACTGTTACTGCTCCCACTGGGAGGATATTCCATGTATCTACCACCCTTTCTATATCACTGTTACTGCTCCCACTGGAAGGCTATTCCATGTATCTACTACCCTTTCTATATCACTGTTACTGCCCCCACTGGGAGGATATTCCATGTATCTACTACCCTTTCTATATCACTGTTACTGCTCCCACTGGGAGGCTATTCCATGCATCTACTACCCTTTCTATATCACTGTTACTGCCCCCACTGGGAGACTATTCCATGTATCTACTACCCTTTCTATATCACTGTTACTGCTCCCCTGGGGGCTATTCCATGCATCTACTACCCTTTCTATATCACTGTTACTGCTCCCACTGGGAGGCTATTCCATGCATCTACTACCCTTTCTATATCACTGTTACTGCCTCCACTGGGAGACTATTCCATGTATCTACTACCCTTTCTATATCACTGTTACTGCTCCCACTGGGAGGCTATTCCATGTATCTACTACCCTTTCTATATCACTGTTACTGCCCCACTGAGAGCTATCCATGTATCTACTACCCTTTCTATATCACTATTACTGCTCCCACTGGGAGGCTATTCCATGTATCTACTACCCTTTCTATATCACTGTTACTGCTCCCACTGGGAGGCTATTCCATGTATCTACTACCCTTTCTATATCACTGTTACTGCTCCCACTGGGAGGCTATTCCATGTATCTACTACCCTTTCTATATCACTGTTACTGCTCCCACTGGGAGGCTATTCCATGTATCTACTACCCTTTCTATATCACTGTTACTGCCTCCACTGGGAGACTATTCCATGTATCTACTACCCTTTCTATATCACTGTTACTGCTCCCACTGGGAGACTATTCCATGTATCTACTACCCTTTCTATATCACTGTTACTGCCCCCACTGGGAGGCTATTCCATGTATCTACTACCCTTTCTATATCACTGTTACTGCCCCCACTGGGAGGCTATTCCATGTATCTACTACCCTTTCTATATCACTGTTACTGCCCCACTGGGAGGCTATTCCATGTATCTACTACCCTTTCTATATCACTGTTACTGCTCCCACTGGGAGGATATTCCATGTATCTACTACCCTTTCTATATCACTGTTACTGCCCCACTGGGAGGCTATTCCATGTATCTACTACCCTTTCTATATCACTGTTACTGCCCCCACTGGAGGCTATTCCATGTATCTACTACCCTTTCTATATCACTGTTACTGCTCCCACTGGAGGCTATTCCATGTATCTACTACCCTTTCTATATCACTGTTACTGCCCCCACTGGAGGATATTCCATGTATCTACTACCCTTTCTATATCACTGTTACTGCCTCCACTGGGAGACTATTCCATGTATCTACTACCCTTTCTATATCACTGTTACTGCCCCACTGGGAGGCTATTCCATGTATCTACTACCCTTTCTATATCACTGTTACTGCCCCCACTGGGAGGATATTCCATGTATCTACTACCCTTTCTATATCACTGTTACTGCCCCCACTGCGAGGCTATTCCATGTATCTACTACCCTTTCTATATCACTGTTACTGCCCCCACTGGGAGGCTATTCCATGTATCTACTACCCTTTCTATATCACTGTTACTGCTCCCACTGGGAGGCTATTCCATGTATCTACTACCCTTTCTATATCACTGTTACTGCTCCCACTGGGAGACTATTCCATGTATCTACTACCCTTTCTATATCACTTTACTGCCCCCACTGCGAGGCTATTCCATGTATCTACTACCCTTTCTATATCACTGTTACTGCTCCCACTGGGAGGCTATTCCATGTATCTACTACCCTTCTATATCACTGTTACTGCCCCCACTGCGAGGCTATTCCATGTATCTACTACCCTTTCTATATCACTGTTACTGCCCCCACTGGAGGCTATTCCATGTATCTACTACCCTTTCTATATCACTGTTACTGCTCCCACTGGGAGGCTATTCCATGTATCTACTACCCTTTCTATATCACTGTTACTGCTCCCACTGGGAGACTATTCCATGTATCTACTACCCTTTCTATATCACTGTTACTGCCCCCACTGGGAGGCTATTCCATGTATCTACTACCCTTTCTATATCACTGTTACTGCCCCACTGGGAGCTATTCCATGTATCTATTACCCTTTCTATATCACTGTTACTGCCCCACTGGGAGGCTATTCCATGTATCTACTACCCTTTCTATATCACTGTTACTGCCCCACTGGGAGGTTATTCCATGTATCTACTACCCTTTCTATATCACTGTTACTGCCCCACTGGGAGGCTATTCCATGTATCTACTACCCTTTCTATATCACTGTTACTGCCCCACTGGGAGGCTATTCCATGTATCTATTACCCTTTCTATATCACTGTTACTGCCTCCACTGGGAGGATATTCCATGTATCTACTACCCTTTCTATATCACTGTTACTGCTCCCACTGGAGACTATTCCATGTATCTACTACCCTTTCTATATCACTGTTACTGCCCCCACTGGGAGGCTATTCCATGTATCTATTACCCTTTCTATATCACTGTTACTGCTCCCACTGGGAGGATTTCCATGTATCTATTACCCTTTCTATATCACTGTTACTGCTCCCACTGGGAGGTTATTCCATGTATCTATTACCCTTTCTATATCACTGTTACTGCCCCACTGGAGGCTATTCCATGGATCTACTACCCTTTCTATATCACTGTTACTGCTCCCACTGGGAGGATATTCCATGTATCTACTACCCTTTCTATATCACTGTTACTGCCCCCACTGGGAGGCTATTCCATGTATCTACTACCCTTTCTATATCACTGTTACTGCCCCCACTGGGAGGATATTCCATGTATCTACTACCCTTTCTATATCACTGTTACTGCCTCCACTGGGAGACTATTCCATGTATCTACTACCCTTTCTATATCACTGTTACTGCCCCCACTGGGAGGATATTCCATGTATCTACTACCCTTTCTATATCACTGTTACTGCCCCCACTGGGAGGATATTCCATGTATCTACTACCCTTTCTATATCACTGTTACTGCCCCCACTGCGAGGCTATTCCATGTATCTACTACCCTTTCTATATCACTGTTACTGCTCCCACTGGGAGGCTATTCCATGTATCTACTACCCTTTCTATATCACTGTTACTGCCCCACTGGGAGACTATTCCATGTATCTACTACCCTTTCTATATCACTGTTACTGCCCCCACTGCGAGGCTATTCCATGTATCTACTACCCTTTCTATATCACTGTTACTGCTCCCACTGGGAGGCTATTCCATGTATCTACTACCCTTTCTATATCACTGTTACTGCCCCCACTGCGAGGCTATTCCATGTATCTACTACCCTTTCTATATCACTGTTACTGCCCCCACTGCGAGGCTATTCCATGTATCTACTACCCTTTCTATATCACTGTTACTGCTCCCACTGGGAGGCTATTCCATGTATCTACTACCCTTTCTATATCACTGTTACTGCTCCCACTGGGAGACTATTCCATGTATCTACTACCTTTCTATATCACTGTTACTGCCCCCACTGGGAGGCTATTCCATGTATCTACTACCCTTCTATATCACTGTTACTGCCCCCACTGGGAGGCTATTCCATGTATCTATTACCCTTTCTATATCACTGTTACTGCCCCACTGGGAGGCTATTCCATGTATCTACTACCCTTTCTATATCACTGTTACTGCCCCCACTGGGAGGTATTCCATGTATCTACTACCCTTTCTATATCACTGTTACTGCCCCCACTGGGAGGCTATTCCATGTATCTACTACCCTTTCTATATCACTGTTACTGCCCCCACTGGGAGGCTATTCCATGTATCTACTACCCTTTCTATATCACTGTTACTGCCCCCACTGGGAGGCTATTCCCTGTATCTATTACCCTTTCTATATCACTGTTACTGCTCCCACTGGGAGGATATTCCATGTATCTACTACCCTTTCTATATCACTGTTACTGGCCCCACTGGGAGGCTATTCCCTGTATCTATTACCCTTTCTATATCACTGTTACTGCTCACTGAGAGATATTCCATGTATCTACTACCCTTTCTATATCACTGTTACTGCTCCCACTGGGAGACTATTCCATGTATCTACTACCCTTTCTATATCACTGTTACTGCCCCCACTGGGAGGCTATTCCCTGTATCTATTACCCTTTCTATATCACTGTTACTGCTCCCACTGGGAGGATATTCCATGTATCTATTACCCTTTCTATATCACTGTTACTGCTCCCACTGGGAGGTTATTCCATGTATCTATTACCCTTTCTATATCACTGTTACTGCCCCCACTGGGAGGCTATTCCATGGATCTACTACCCTTTCTATATCACTGTTACTGCTCCCACTGGGAGGATATTCCATGTATCTACTACCCTTTCTATATCACTGTTACTGCCCCCACTGGGAGGCTATTCCATGTATCTACTACCCTTTCTATATCACTGTTACTGCTCCCACTGGGAGGATATTCCATGTATCTACTACCCTTTCTATATCACTGTTACTGCTCCCACTGGGAGGCTATTCCATGTATCTACTACCCTTTTTATATCACTGTTACTGCCCCCACTGGAGGCTATTCCATGTATCTACTACCCTTTCTATATCACTGTTACTGCTCCCACTGGGAGGCTATTCCATGTATCTACTACACTTTCTATATCACTGTTACTGCTCCCACTGGAGGATATTCCATGTATCTACTACCCTTTCTATATCACTGTTACTGCCCCCACTGGGAGGTTATTCCATGTATCTACTACCCTTTCTATATCACTGTTACTGCCCCCACTGGGAGGCTATTCCATGTATCTACTACCCTTTCTATATCTCTGTTACTGCCCCCACTGGGAGGATATTCCATGTATCTACTACCCTTTCTATATCACTGTTACTGCTCCCACTGGGAGGCTATTCCATGTATCTACTACCCTTTCTATATCACTGTTACTGCTCCCACTGGGAGGCTATTCCATGTATCTGCTACCCTTTCTATATCTCTGTTACTGCCCCCACTGGGAGGCTATTCCCTGTATCTACTACCCTTTCTATATCACTGTTACTGCCCCCACTGGGAGGCTATTCCATGTATCTACTACCCTTTCTATATCACTTTACATAATATATGTAAAAGTATATATAGTTTATGATAGATCAGGGCAGTGGCGGCTGGTGACGTTTTTAATCAGGGGGTGCCAGACTGCAACCACATCCTGCATAAACTCCCCTTGGTAATGAATATATATATTAGGGATGTGCATGGCTGAAAAATTTGTTGTTGTTTAGTTTCGTTTCGATACGTTTTTAAATAATTTCGTTTTCGGAATTTCGTAACTGATTTTGTTTCATATTTCGTTTCGTTTTGTTTTTCGTATCGATTCAAATTTCATATATCAATTCGATAGTTGATATCAATTCGAATTTTGGATCACTAGATAAATCCACAGTTAATCACATTTTGCTGTTAAAAGTAAAGCTAGGGTTAAATTTTAACATGTGTCACAGATTTAGTATTTGAGTCAAATTAAACAGTGAAACGAAATTAATTTGTTTCATAAAGTCCTTTGCTGACTATTACTTGTATCGTAAGATAAGGTTAATTCGATAATTCATTTCAAATTCAATAGTCGATATCAGTTATTCAGATCTTTCTTTTATGATGATGACACAGTGTAAAACTATCAGGGTTATCCAAAGAGATCCGAATTGCTGGAGAAAGGGAACCGAACAGTGAAATTGAGCGTTCGGTTACCTTTCCTGGCCATTCGGTTATCCAGAGAGCAGGCAATTCGCCAAATCCTGGCGAATTGCCTGCACATACGGTGCCTGTTCGGTGCCTGTTTGAGGGCAGTGAATTCCCCATAGAGAAGCAATGCTTCGGCTATTCAGAGAACACAAACCAGCAGTGAAAGGTTCCCGAAACACCCTGTCATTCGGTGGTTTAATTCGACAGGTTTATTCAGGAGAATCCCATAGGCTTCAATGTTAAAAATATTCCCGTTTTAATTCAATATCTAATAAACCGTTCATTATAAAATTCTGCAGTAAAGAGTCTCTTTATTTATAGATTTTTTAGGATATTTTAAGCATTTTTCTGAATTTTTTTTTAAGTTTACTTCTTTTTTCTGTAACAGCTCTTTTTATTATCATTCATTGGATTTTATATGTAAATTTCAGACATTTTCGCTCAGTAGTTTCTTTGCAAACAGCTTTTTACTTTCAAACATTCATACAAACTATTTTGCTAATTTATTCACCTCACTCCTCTGCGGTGTCGGCTGCTTTGCTGAGTGTGATCGGCTCCTGCTCGGGCTTTTTCCGTGGTTTTCGGCAGGTTAATCCAGATGTTTTTGCTTGTTTTCGGCGTGCATTCGAAGGGTTTTGCGGTTAGTTTTCGGCAGGTTTGCGGCAGCCTTTCCCTGCAATTCGGGGACCCTGTGGTGTTTGCTGAATACACCGCAGGGTCACCGAAATGGGATCGGCAAAAGGAACCGAATTGAAAAGAACGAAAAGTCACCGAATGTGCGGTGACTTTTCGGATCTCTTTGAATAACCCTGTAAGTAAATTCGTTATATACCGTTTCGTTTCGAATTCGTATCGTATCGATTCATTATTCGGAAATAATTCGCAGTTCGGATCAGAAGTATCAAATTTCGTTCCAAATTGCGAATTTTTCCGAAACGAATGCACATCTCTATTATATACAGTATATATCACACACTGAAGTTAATTGGTGCCCAGGAAAAAAATGTCTGATCTGGTAACCCAAGTTCTGTTTCTGTAGGAGTGTTGTTTATTGAGATAATGCGGCTTTATTAACCCTCACTTGCCCACAGTATCACTTATTCCCTTTATCAAAACTAACTCTCTCCTGTCCCTTTATTGTCCCTATTCATGATCCCATTGACAGTCCTTTTCTCCACCAGAATTATCACTGAATTGACACCCTCTATCCCATCTGGCTTTATTAACTCCTTACCTCACATTAGCCATACCAATATCTGATTAATCTCCTGGTCTGTTCAGTGTTAGCACGGCCCTTTATCCGTCACATTCAATGTTAACCCCTTAGTAGCCCCTGTCCTAACATCACCACTTTTATTATCCCCTACCATGAAATACAGTATGGTCTGACCACCCTTACAAACCTCTTTAATCCCAACCAATATGACCACCAACCCCATGCATTTATTTATTCCACTCCCTGTCAGGTTTACCCTTATCAGTATACCTTTTCACAAGGGGTTAACTGGGCTTGGTAGCTCAGTGAGATTAGATGGGAGTTCGGCAGGCTGGGGTAACAGGTCCAGCTCTGTGCAATGTCAGAGTACACTCTGCATTGCCTTTGCATTGTCTGAAGTGTTGTTGCTGCATGAGCCTGGTGTGATCTTCCTAACGTCTCCTGTCGTATCTAGGGATGTCGGAATTTCGGAATTTTCACGAAATTTCCCAATTCGTGTTTTCGGATGCGGCCGATTTTCCGAAAATTTTTAGATCCGAAAATGGCAGATCCGAAAAGTTTTCCGAGCCGAAACGAAATATTTTCGTAATTTTCGAATGGACTTGAAATGTGTCAAATCGAAATTTATTTTCACTCTATTCATGATTTCGGTTCCATTCGTGATTTCGGTTCCAGCTGTTTTATTCTGAAATTCGATGATGACTGTCCACTTCAAAGTTGTTGGGAAATTCAGGAGTGATCTTCAATACTCTATGTCCAAGACTTAAACCAAAAGGACATCTCTTGGTTGAGGTTAATTAAGAGGTTAACACCTGTCCTGGCAAACCTCTGCAGGAACCCAAGATCCTACCCTAACCATATAACAGAAACTGTAAAAAACAGTTCACATTTTTTTCCTCTAAATAATTGGGCAGATCCTGCTGACAGCCTCTGCTATATATATGTGAATTTACACGCGAGCAGCTCCTCCTCTTTGGTTCAGGGACTACCAAACTTTGAAACGAGGAGAACAGAGGTTCCGAAAAATACGAAAATTTCCGAAATCTCGAAAAGTCGATACAAAAAACGAGCTAAGTGACCCGAAAATACGAAAAATGGTCGATATTCCGAAAAAAAAATGTACACGAAAAACGAGTCGAACCGAACCGAATCGAAACAGAAATCGGTCGAAACGAGCCGAATCGAAAAATTTAAACATCTGAACGAGCCGAACCGAATCGAACCGAAAAAAAAATCCGTGCACAAGCCTAGTCGTATCTAACTTCAAGATATAGCACTCACTGGTGGTACCATGATGAGCCTCCTATCTGCACCGTGTCTGCTCTCTAAGGTGTGCATTCCCCTCCTCATTATTTCTTCAGGGGCATCACTGAGATCGTCCGATACATAGTGGCACTTTGCGGGCTATAACACATGCTGACACAGCGGCTGAAGTCAAGAAAACATTCTGTTTAAATAGGACATACTGTAGACAATTCCTTTGAAGCTCGAAGACTCTTTCATTGCTTGTTGTGAGGCCTATAAAAGAAGTGGGGCTTCATTTGCAGTTATGCCCCTGATGAAGTGAGATATCACGAAACGCGTTGAGCAATTGCATTGGGTCAGAAGGATTATCAGACTGTTACCCAAGATCCATCTAGGCGGCCAGTAAAACCCGTGGACGGTTCGTGGACCAATTGGAGGATTAACATCGGGAGGTCTGGGTCTTTGAGACCAAGGTTTATTTGCACATTTTGTATGTGCCCTACAGAATGTGAGTTTGTTCTTTGATTTTAAATAAATTTATTTGTGTTTTAAAAATACTACACCATATACCGCCCCTCGTTATTTCAGGTCTGTGGTGGATTAAAGGAAGAAGGAGAATACGATTCAAAGTGGTCGACAACGTTAAAAAATATGATACCATAAGACGCGCCATCCAATACGTATATCGTTTTTCGTTCAGCCATCAAATAAGCCAGACACTTGGCAGCCACACATGATGATGTAGTGAGGACTAGAGATGCGAATTTGTTTCGGAAAAATTTGGAATTCAGAACGAAATTTGATAATTTGTATACGGAAGTACTTTCGAATAACGAATCGACACGATACGAATACGAAACGAAAACGAAATGATATGATACGAAACTAAATGAAGTGGTATATAACAAATTTATTTTGTGTTACACTGTGTCATCATCATAAAAGAAAAATTTGAATAATTAATATCAACTATCAAATTTGAAATGAACTATCAAATGGATATCAACTATCGAATTCGATTCGATACGATACGAATCCGATACGACAGAAATTGAAATGAACTATCAAATGGATATCAACTATTGGATATCAACTATCGAATTTGAAATGAACTATCAAATGGATATCAACTATCGAATTCGTTTCGATATGAATCCGATACGATACGATACAAATCAATCCTAAATGAAATGAAATACGAAATGAAACACGAAACAAAATTAGTTACGAAATTCCGAAAATAAAATTATTTAAAAACGTAACAAAACGAAATGAAGCAAAACTAATTTTTCAGCCATGCACATCCCTAGTGAGGACACACAGATAAGGGATTGTCTCAGAGCTTGAAATCCTAGCAGGGCTGACATCAGAAATCTTAGGGCCCTTTACCGTACAACTGATAGCGGTTACCCCGTAAAACCCCCTTACTCCAACATCCTCCCCATCAACTCACCCTTGCTTCTCACAGTCCACGCTGTCTGATGCTTACGGGAGGTCTAGCACTGCTGTTCCTGCTTCCTCCAGTGAAATCCCATCCTCTGTTCGGCAATGAGCCAATAATTGCATTGTTCATAATGTTTGGACATTTTTCTAAGTAGGCCCTTCTGGAAACGTAATGGCAGAAGGCTGAACCCTCTATTAGAGTAGGACAGAGCATGTGCGAAATGTTCTCAGGAAGGACAGATGACAAAAACGTCCATATGTGCAAGCTCAGCTGCTACTGAATGGCTGCCAGCAGCCAGGGGTTAGAAAAAAAAGCTTAATAGTTTTTGTGGGAGGGGTTCTCTTAGACACTCACTGCCCCCCCAGAAAAAAAAATATCCTTCAAGTACACATTTTTATTTTTTATTATTATTTTTAATTAATTTTTCACTCCAAAAATTGGTGGGGCGCTGCCCCTGTTGCCCTAACGAAGGAGCCTCCACTGGATCAGGGGGCTTCTATCAACATCAATGCACAATTCATGCCTCAATGAAGACCCCCATCACTCCCACCAACATCCAGTGATCAGTTTGATAACCCAATCTCCATCATATCCATTGACGTTGAGTGAGTAACTGATATTTGCTTGATATATAATTATTTGTTATTTTTGTAATTAATTCCCTTATTTCATTAAAGCACAGCGCGCCCGGTAAGGTTTCCATTGCGCAGGGGCCAGTATGTGCACCAAGCATTTCCCACAGCCTGTAGCCACCAAGACTTTCCATAGGAGGAAGAACCGTCCAGAAATACAACTTGTCGGTGGCTTTTCTGTAATTTTGTGGTCATTCGGCCAAAGCCAACAAAAACGTAGAATGTTTAAATGAAAATTCTTATTTCCCACGTCAAGGAACGTGGAAAAGCATCTACGCGTCGGCACGCGGGGTCTGGCAGCGGTGTCCTTATCGCTAAGAACAACACGGGCACCGAAGGCCTCACCGGATTCCCAGAAACGAGTGCGGATTTACATCTCAGGAACATGTAGGCACAGATATGTGGAGTGTCCCTAACCCCGCCCCCCCCTCCCAAAAAAGTGCCAAAACTACTTTTTTTTATTATTCCTGTTTTTGGGGCAAACTAAAAAAAGAAAAAAGATTTATAAACCTGAAAAGCGGCTGCAATGATATCGAAAGAAGGAACCGGATATGTCACCTTAAAACGAAGCAAAAATGGAGCAGAATGTTAGGACTCGAGTTAACTCTAAAACAAGCACAAAAACTAAGGCTAGGGTTCAGTTACTGAGCCTAACCCTAATTTCTATGCCATGGAAAATGATGCTCCATTTCAGTCCTGACCTGAGCAACCAACATTCTGGGCATCAAAATACAGCTGCGGCTCTCCTCGCAGCAGAGCTTGTGTTTTAGATGGAACAATGTGTAATGACGCACTGCGCCCTCCCCCCACATTTCATCCCGGCGTTGGAAACGAGAAGGTGAGTTAATACAGTGACATTGTTTTTTTCATAAGCAAAAGCACAGAGAAAAAAACAGAAAAACCCCTTAAGGACCACTGATGTACATAGTACGTCCTGAGGAAAATTCCTCTCAAGGACCAAGAACGTACTATGTACGTCATGGTCCTTTAAACGCCCCCCCTCCCTATACTTCCTATACAATACTATACTTCCTTGAAGTCAGGCCGATGGTATTATGGGCCCCGGCCGTCGACTCGTGATGAAGTCATTGTCGGGTGCCCCCGGCACCTGCAGTGAAAAAAGTTACCTCTGGAAAGGGCAGAGTCTGCTCTTTTCAGCGGTGCCTCTCTTTAACCCCTTAGTTGCCGAATTGCGATTCCCTCCCAGAAGTGTCTGACATCATGGATGTCAGCCAAGCCTCCGGGTCACCCCCCACCCACTGACGTCATCGCTATATGTTCGATGACGCCAGTTGGACAGTTAACACCTAGCTGCCAAGTGGAGATAGGGGGATCATTTGGTGCACTTCAGCTCAATTCGCTGACCCTGCGGTGTATTCAACATTCACTGCGGGGTCCCCGAAGTACGCTGAATGGATCCCCTGAGTTCTGCTGATAAAACCGCCAACGCTTCCGAAAAACCGCCGAACGCAGCTGAAAAACTATCAAACGGATCCGATAAGTGGTGGAACGCAGTTGCAAGCAATAATGTGCAGTGTTTATGAACATATCACAGAGCTCCACAGCAATAAAACTCGCAGTAATGTGTGGTGTGTATAAACGTATGACAGAGCTCCACAGCAATAAAACTCACAGTAATGTGCGGTGTGTAGGAACGTATGACAGAGCTCCACAGTAATAAAACTCGCAGTAATGTGCGGTGTGTATGAACGTATGACAGAGCTCCACAGCAATAAAACTCGCAGTAATGTGCGATGTGTATGAGCGTATCACAGAGCTCCACAGCAATAAAACTCACAGTAATGTGCGGTGTGTATGAATGTATCACAGAGCTCTACAGCAATAAAACTCGCCGTAATGTGCGGTGTGTATGAATGTATCACAGAGCTCCACAGCAATAAAACTCCCAGTAATGTGCGGTGTGTATGAACGTATCACAGAGCTTCACAGCAATAAAACTCGCAGTAATGTGCGGTGTGTATGAACATATCACAGAGCTCTACAGCAATAAAACTCGCAGTAATGTGCGGTGTGTATGAACGTTTCACAGAGCTCCACAGCAATAAAACTCGCAGTAATGTGCGGTGTGTATGAACGTATCACAGAGCTCTACAGCAATAAAACTCGCAGTAATGTGCGGTGTGTATGAACATATCACAGAGCTCTACAGCAATAAAACTCGCAGTAATGTGCGGTGTGTATGAACGTTTCACAGAGCTCCACAGCAATAAGACTCGCAGTAATGTGCGGTGTGTATGAATGTATCACAGAGCTCCACAGCAATAAGACTCGCAGTAATGTGCGGTGTGTATGAACGTTTCACAGAGCTCCACAGCAATAAGACTCGCAGTAATGTGCGGTGTGTATGAACATATCACAGAGCTCTACAGCAATAAAACTCGCAGTAATGTGCGGTGTGTATGAACGTTTCACAGAGCTCCACAGCAATAAAACTCCAGTAATGTGCGGTGTGTATGAATGTATCACAGAGCTCCACAGCAATAAGACTCGCAGTAATGTGCGGTGTGTATGAACGTTTCACAGAGCTCCACAGCAATAAGACTCGCAGTAATGTGCGGTGTGTATGAATGTATCACAGAGCTCCACAGTGCAGAATCATTGTTCACTTTCTAATTGAAAAGTGAACAATAGTGCTGCAATATGGATAAGAAAATTAAAAAATCTTTCTATTTATTTTTGCATGAAACTTTTTATAATTCTTTATGTATTTATATGAACCCTGGTCATGTTTGCTATCATTGTAAAAGCCATGCTCGGGCCTTTCCAATACATTGCCCTTTAGCTTCTATGGGTCCAGAGATAGCAGGGTCCAAGGGACCCCTGTATCACCTCCATAGAGGCTACGGCATTCACTGCCCAGTGGGAAGGGATCACCCACATCTGACATCATCACGCACATACACGATGACATCAGTGGGCGGAGATAGATCCCGCCCACTGATCTAAGGCGTCAGCTCCCTGTGGGAGAAGTCTGTGATCAGCACCAGGCTGGCTCCGATCAGCAGAAATTCCACTGTATGGCTGCAGACGTCCTTTGCATCCTAACAGAGGAGCGTCTGCCATGCCTGTAGGTGCTGGTACTGAGTACCAGTGCATACCAGAAGAAAAAACGCACCTGGGCCGGCCTGGTCGAGGTCCGTGTTGGGCGCTTCTTGCTGCGGCCTTTGACAGGGTGGAAAAATGCCGCCCTGGAGCAGCTACACCATCCGACTTCATGGACGGGCTGGCCCTGCACAGCGAGTAAATACACGCAGAGGCCTCGCACTGTGGATGTGCTGTAGGGAAGCACTTTTACTAGGGATGTGCGTTTCGGGTTTCGGAATTTCGGAATTTTCACGAAATTTCCCGATTCATGTTTTCGGATGCGGCCGAATTTCCAAAAAATTTTAGATCCGAAAATGGCAGATCCGAAAAGTTTTCTGAGCCGAAACTAAATATTTTCGGAATTTTCGAATGGACTTGAAATGTGTCAAATCGAAATTTATTGCTTTGAAACGAGGAGAACAGACGTTCCGAAAAAACGAAAATTTCAGAAATTACGAAAAGTCAATACAAAAAACGAGAAAAGTGACCCGAAAATACGAAAAACGGTCGAAAGTCCGAAAACATGTACAATTCCGAAAAACGAAAATTTCCGAAATTACGAAAAGTCGATACAAAAATGAGCAAAGTGACACGAAAATACGAAAAATGGTCGATATTCCGAAAAAATGTACACGAAAAATGAATCGAGCCGAACCGAATCTAATCGAAAAGTTTAAAAATCCGAAAAATCGAACCGAATCGAACCGAAAAAAAAAAAACGGTGCACAAGCCTAACTTTTACACAGAAGGCTCTCTCTGCTGGCCAAAAATCGCTACTACATCTCATTTTAGCTTGAGCTCTGTGGTCTCGGTGTAGAATTTACAGATGCACAATTGAAAACTGTTTTTTTTTTTACCCCTTCTATTTATTTTTCAGTGTTAACCCCTTCACCACCAGTTGATTTCCCAGAAATCCATTTCTAGGAGCCAGTTGATTCAGGGGGGAAAAAAATCTTTATTTCATTAATTATAAAGTATCCCAAAATATAAGGAACACATGATTTACTGCACTAGTCCCATGTGGCAGACAGACCCCACCATCTGCTGGCCAAAAGGAGCTACTGCAGCTGGAGCTACGTGCATCAGAAAGTGAAGAACTCCGTGTCACACCAGATATTTACTTGTAAAAACTGTTGTAGCACCTCAGTTGTCATCCCAGGGTACTAAAACTTTAGGGGCGATTTCTGGAGCCCTAATTAAATTTGTTTGCAACAAATTAATTAGTTTTGCAATGACACATTATAGCTCCAGATTGTGTTACCGCGACCTTGGGCTGACGTGACTGCTGCTGATCGTGTAAACACAATCTTGGTAGTGGAGGGGTTAAGAGTATTTGCAAAAGTGCTGGAATGCAGAAATGTATATAGAAAGTAAAACAAATTCAGTGCACTTCCCTTTAACCCCTTCGGTACCAGGTTCGAGTATACTCAATCTTTAAAGGCCTTCAGGAGCCCTGATGTCGAGTGTGCTCGATGTGGGTTAAATCTGGAGCAACGCAAAGGAAAGTCATCCATTGGAAACTGAATCTGTTTGCAAATGGGTTGCAGAAGCTGCCCCTGAAACTTCAACACATTGGACATTATTTTCCAGTCATTGTAAAAGGTTTGAGATCCACATTTCCTTCATAAAACTATGGAGCGCAAGCTGTAATGTGACTGTAGTAGCACTTTATTGCCAGCAGAGGGAGCTCTGTCTGTTAAGAGGGCTTAACTGCATTGAGACAGTGGGCGGCTCTATATGTTTTCTCTCTGCGGGTAACGTAAAGTCGTTTACCCATAAAACACCAGGTCCTGCCAGTGGTTTTATGGAGAAAACACTCATTTGGCTATTGAAGGGGTTAACATTGTTTGAAAGATATTTTTTTTAAAAATCATAGAATTTAGCAAATAAATGAAGGCGATTGGTTTAAAAAATGTGATAATACACTGCATAATCCTGCCACAACGTCAATGTACCCCATCCCTGCAGGTCCTGTCATTCCCGACCTAATGCCTGCTCTTACAGGATTAACCCGAATCCTTCCTGGTTACATTAATCCTCTAAAATCAAACAAATGACGTCTGTGACAGATCTCAGTACCCCGACTTGTCACATCTGTCAACACCGCTTCCTTGCCGGACCCTCCGTTTTCTCCCCAGGCAGACTCTCGTGCCTTTCTCCAGTCCTCAGACGAAGCTTAAGAACCAGGACAGGTAGAGAGACTGCTAGCAGCCCCCAGCAATAAGATGAGGCTGTATATCTCGGGGTTTTCAGGGTCAGAATGGAAGTCGTTTAATTGGGGTACAGGCACACATATTTATGCGGTCAAACATGTTTTTTTACCGTTAGAACCTGTTGGGAGACATAACTAGACTAAAACAGATAATGGGATAAACATTCGCACAACATTCCTAGGCAGACAGGACAATACAATACAATTGTGATTGGCAAACAGATAATAAGGCAGTGTTTGCCTGACAAAGCAGATTAGCCAACTACTCTAATATAAACAGATATTAACACATTCCTGAGACAGGGTATGTTGGAAGTCTAATCCTATTGGCAGATAACAGATAGACAACAACATTATTCTTGCATAACACAGATTACACAAACATTCTGCACACAAGAGACGCCAAGGAAATGGTATAGAACACAAACTATTGACACAGCCCATCCAGCTTCAGGTGTTGACTTTTTAACTGCCTGATTGCAATCAGCCTGCCCTATATAACAACTATACCAGGCTCCATTTGAGCCAGGCTCTTGTGACATTCACAAGTGACAGTCTTAAGTGGACGCTTAGAGTTGATTCCTGGAGTTGCGGGACTGGAGGAAGGAACTGCAAGGCCCACTTTTACTCTGGGTAAACGCAAGTCTATATCATGCTTTCTCTCACGCTTCTCCTCTTTACTTCTACCTTTCTCCTTAAATGGAACTCCTGCCCCTCTACCACCGACCCCTACACTATCTGCATCTCTCCCTCCCTCCTCGCGTCCCACATGATGGCCTCACATGAGCTCCTTTGTTTCCTCAGAACATGGTCTCCCTCTAACTCTCGTGCTGCCAATCACTCCCACAAATCCCATTCCCACCTTCTCTTTCTCACCCTCCTGCTGTTACTCTATTCAGGTGACATATCCCCTAACCCTGGCCCCACAACACATCCAATACTTCCCTCTCATCCTATCTCCATCGCACATAAATCACCTCCCTGCAAGCCCAGCAACCTCATTCCCATAATCCCTCAGCGCCTGTCCTCTTTCTCCTGCGCCCTCTGGAACGCTCGCTCTGTGTGCAACAAACTCACAGCCGTCCATGACCTCTTCCTTTCAAACTCCTTCAACCTCCTAGCTTTAACTGAAACCTGGCTAACTCCCTCTGACACGGCCTCCGTTGCTGCTCTCTCACATGGCGGTCTACACTTGAGCCATACCCCAGACCGGGTGAGAGAAATGGTGGCGGGGTCGGGCTCCTGCTCTTTCCCACCTGCACCTACCAGCATCTCCCTCCACCCCCATCCCTCTCCTTCTCCTCCTTCGAGACACACTGCATCCGCCTGTTCTCTCCTCTGGCTCTCAGGGTGGCAGTCATCTACCGCCCACCGGGACCAACCTCCCAGTTCTTTGACCACTTTGCTACCTGGCTTTCTCACTTCCTGTCTTCTAATCTTCCATGCCTAATTCTCGGGGACTTCAACATTCCCATTGACGATCCTTCCGCTCCTGCTGCCTCCAAACTTCTTTCACTCACGTCCTCCCTTGGACTCACACAATCCTCCCTCCTCCCTACCCACAGCGATGGTCACGTTATTGACCTGGTCTTTTCCAACCTCTGCTCCATTTCTGAGTTCAAATGTCGCCCTTTCCCCATCTCTGACCACCACCTTCTCTCTTTCAACCTATCTGGACTTCCTAAACACCCTGCTCCCCCACCCGCACACACACTCGCAGAAATCTACATGCTGTGGACCCCCATCAATTCTCCAACCTACTTCACCACCTCCCTCATACCTCATCCTTCACCTGCCCTGATGCTGCCACTAATCACTACAACACTACGCTTATCTCTGCTCTAGACACTCTTGCTCCTCTTCGACTCTGCAAGGCCCCACGCCGCCAGCTTCAGCCCTGGCACACCCTCCAAACTCGCTACCTGCAAAGATGCTCCCGCACCGCAGAGCGTGCCTGGAGGAAATCCCGCTCTGAAGCTGATTTTGTTCACTTCAAGTTTATTCTCCGGTCATACACCTCTGCCCTCCACTTGGCCAAACAATCCTTCTTCTCATCTCTTATATCTACGCTGTCCTCCAACCCTAAACGGCTCTGGTCCACCTTCAACATCCTCCTCTACCCACCTGCACCTCCCCCCACAGCTGCCTTCAGCGCTCAAGACCTGGCAGACTACTTCCTCAGTAAAACTCTAACTATCAGAAGCAACATCCCAACACAAGATAGTTATCTGCCACCTCCACTCCCACAGGTCCCCTCTGCCGCTTCCTCCCAACCACTGAGGAGGAAGTCAATTCCTTATTGTCCTCCTCACATCTCACCACGTGCCCGCTCGACCTCATTCCCTCACATCTAATTCCTCCCCTCTCCTCCTCCCTCACCCCTGCTCTCACACACATCTTCAACCTATCTCTCTCCACTGGCTCCTTTCCATCCGCCTTCAAACACGCGCTAGTTACCCCTTTACTAAAGAAACCATCCCTAGACACCAACTCTCCATCCAACTACCGCCCTGTATCCCTGCTTCCCTTCACATCAAAGCTCTTAGAAAAACTAGTCTTCAACCGCCTCTCCCTTTTCCTGTCCTCCAATTCCCTACTTGACCCCCTGCAATCTGGCTTCCGTCCGCTACACTCAACTGAAACTGCCCTCACCAAAGTCACCAACGACCTCCAAACTGCTAAAAAAACACGGCCACTATTCTATTCTCATCCTGCTTGACCTCTCGGCTGCTTTTGACACTGTTGACCACCCCCTCCTTCTACAGACCCTCAACTCTCTGGTCTCAGTGACACTGCACTTCCTTGGGTTGACTCCTATTTATCCAACAGGTCCTTCTGTGTGTCCTTTGCTGGTAACTCCTCCTCTTCATTGCCTCTATCTGTTGGTGTACCTCAAGGCTCTGTCCTTGGTCCTCTGCTCTTTTCCATCTACACCTCCTCCCTGGGCAAAATCATCAACAGCTTTGGCTTTAATTACCACCTCTACGCTGATGACACTCAGATCTACCTCTCTACCCCTGATCTCTCTCCCCCTGTCCTTTCAAAAGTCAGTGACTGTTTATCTGGCATCTCCTCCTGGATGGCCTCCCACCACCTAAAGATCAACATGTCAAAGACTGAGCTCCTACTTATTCCTCCCTCTAATGCCTCCCCACCTCCTGACTTCTCTATCACGGTGGAGGGTATCACCATCTCCCCATCAAACCAAGTTCGCTGTCTGGATTACACTGGACTCTGCTCTTTCCTTCATCTGCCACATCCAGTCTCTTTCCTCCTCCTGCCGATACCAACTGCGTAATATTTCCAGAATTCGGCCATTTCTTACCGCTGTCACCACAAAACAACTCATACACGCCCTGGTAATCTCCCGACTCGACTATTGCAATAATCTCTTATCTGGCCTCCCTCTGTCCCGCCTCTCCCCCTACAATCCATCCTGAACGCCTCCGCCAGGCTAATTCACCTCACCCGCCGCTCTGTCTCTGCCGCTCCCCTCTGCGAGTCCCTTCACTGGCTCCCCATCCACTGCAGAATTAAGTTCAAAATCCTTATCCTTACCTACAAAACCCTCACTAACTCAGCGCCCCACTACCTGTCCTCACTAATCACCAAATACACCCCAGCCCGCTCCCTAAGGTCAAACAGTGACCTGCGCCTAGCTTCTCCCCGCATCACCTCTTCCCATGATAGACTGCAGGATTTCTCACGCGCAGCCCCCACTCTCTGGAACGCTCTCCCTCGTACTGTCAGACTTTCCCCTAACTTCTCTTCCTTCAAACGCTCCTTAAAACGTTCCTATTTAGGGAAGCCTACCACCCAACTCACTGACGCAACCATCCATCACTCTCACCTTGCAGTCCTCTCCTCCTGTTTCCAACCCCAACCCTCCTAGATTGTGAGTTCCTACGGAATAGGGCCCTCATCTCCTCCTGTACTGTTTGTCAAATGTTGTTCAATGTATTGTAACCCTGTCTGTACTGTGCTTATTGTACAGCGCTGCGGAATATGCTGGCGCTTTATAAATAAATAATAATAATAATAATAATAATAGAACATCAGTCCTGCACCCTACAAATATACCTCCAGGTCTATGCACCCCAAGTCACACGTCTATACACTTAAATCACAACGTCAAAATGAGCTTTTCAGGACATATCTGGAACTTGAAGTATACATTCAGATTTTTTATTTTTTGCAGGCAGGATTGGAGTAAAAACTCCTATTTTCACCATAAATAAATCTCTGCTGATTCGCCACAATCTCTTTTATTTATTTTTTCTGCTATGAATCCGTGTCAGCTGCAGATGACGCCGGACCGTCGGCCTCAGAGGCTGGAAATGACTTTTATTGTGAAATGCGCTCCTCTATGACATCGTGCGTAATCAAAGATCTGGCAAATTCTCAGCGTATAGATGATTTGTTTTGCAGCAGTAATCAAAAAGTGATCATCCTGCTTCTTTTAACCGCCCCCCCCCCTTGGAACTCTGCGCTGTCTGCGCTGTCTGCTCTGATACTGTAAAAGCTGCCTGGTCTTGTCTTGTTTAGACTATCAGGGTTATTCAAAGAGAATTGAAAAGTCATTGAACGTTCGGTGACTTTTTGTTCTCTTCAATTCGGTGCGATTTGGCGATCCCTTTTCGGCGACCCTGCAGTGTATTCAGCAAGCACCACAGGGCCGTCATAGTGCAGGTAAAAGCCGCCTCAAACCCGACGAACACTCACCGCAAAACCCGGCGAACGCACACCGAAACCTGAAAAAACATCTGCATTAACCCCGCCGAACACGCCGGAGAAACCCGAGCAGCTGCCGATCACAGCGCAGAGCAGCCGCCGGAAAAAGCCGACACCGCAGACAAATGGAGTGAAAAAAAAAACAGTTTGCTTGAATGTTTGAAAGTGAAACGCTGTTTGCAAAGAAACTACTGAGCGAAAATGTCTGAAATTTACATATAAAATCCAATGAATGATAATAAAAAGGGCTGTTACAGAAAAAGAAAAAATGATTAAAAAAAAAACGGGGGAGGCGGAGCTAGCTGTGGAAGCGAGCAGCAGCATTTTGGAGGAGCTCTGTGTCTACCACGGATTTTATTGCTTTTTTCGCCGTTTGCACTGCCCTGTGAGCTTCCCGTTGGCTAGAGGGATCCTGGAGAGTTGAGGTACCTGATTTAGCCCTGAGTTTCGTGCCCGGGGACAGATTGCTGCCGGCAGCGCGATTTGGGCCTAGTCACCGCGGTCATCTTGGAAGCCTACTCGAGGCGTATTGAGATTCCCTCACCGCCCTGCGACCTCGTGCCAGCCAGCATCTCGGTACCATGCCTACCGGTCGTTCCCAGCGACGGCCCCCCGACAGAGGGACATTCGGGATGTTTTGCGAGGTGGGTCCGCTTTTACGGGACTGACTGCTTCTTCCTCCCTCCCCCCGGCTATGGCTCCTCGGAGGCTGACAGCGACTATGAACCTCAGGGGGGTATTACTGGGATGCCCTGGCTTGCCCCGCAGTCATCGGCGTCTGACTCCCGACCCCTCTCGGCGGCTGCTAGGAAACGGGCACAGAAGAAGAGAAAATCAGCAATGCGGACATCGTCCGGGGCAACGCCGGACACAGAGGATATTTTTGATGGGGACCCGACTGAGATTCCCCTTACCTCCGCCAGTAATAGTGTGACCTCGGATCATCGGTCTGCAGTGGGGACTGGACTTCGACAGCAACAGGTGCAGGAGGAGGACAACCATCTCCCCTCCACGAAGGGGGATCTCCGCAGGATCTTGGAGGAGCTTCGGGTGATACGTGAGGTGTGGCAGCCTGAGGTGGCGGCGGTCCGCACGGAGATAGCGGCGATGTGCTCAGTGAAGGTGGTACAGGAGACGACTTCTGCTGTGACAACGGAACTAACTCACCTGTCTGGTCAGGTTGCTGGTTTGCGATACCAAGTCGAACTTCTGACACGCTCTGTGGAGATGCTTGAAACGAGACACAGACGCCGAAACATCAGGGTCAGGGGTGTCCCGGACTCTATTACCTCCGACGCTCTGCCGTCCTACGTGACTCGTCTTGTGCTTCAGGTCACGGGGCTTCCCCCTGACACACCTGACATGCTTGGGTCGGTGTTTCGGGTCAGGAGACCTGCAACGAACCCACCTGGGGCTCCTCGAGACGTCGTAGTGGCCTTCCGTGAAGTGGCTTTCAAGGTCAAGGTTATGTCTGCTCCGGGCGCGAGGGATCCCGTACGCTTTGAGGGCTCCACTCTGGCCCTGTATCATGATCTCCCATTCCAGACCCTGATGGCTCGCAGGCGTTTTCGTGAAGTGACATCAGTTCTTCGCCGACAGGGTGTCCGATATCGCTGGGGTCTGGCAGGAGCTTTGGTGGTGACCCACGCAAATGTCCCCTATACCATCACGGATCCCGCGGTGGCTTGGATTGACCTTGCGGCTGCGGCCTCTCACCAGATCCTCCGGACCCTCGACCGGATTGAAGGCTGGTTTCTATGCCCTCTACCTCTCCAGGTCTGAGCTTTACTGAATTACACCCCCTCCCCTGCATTTCTCTTATATGCTTACGTGTCCCTGGTCTCTAGCTTGGCCTAGTGCCTGGACTTTCAGGACGGTTCGTAATTTGTTTTGATCAGTCCCAGCCTGCATTGCATAGGGCTTTTGCTTTTTTGCCCTCACATGGTACTTTCTGCCTTTTTACTTATTTTTACCGCCCTGTCCTTCTTTGCGACGCATGTTTTTTGACCAGCTGACCGTAGTTACCTTGGCCGGCCTTAAGTGGCTGCATTTATATATGTTTGATTTCCCACCTTGATGAGACCCCCCGTCTAGGGGATGTTTCTGCTAACATATTGCTATCCTTAGATTTTTTCGATTCGCTGTTTTTACGATGAACACTTTTTTGGCCATGTGTGGTTTCCGTTGCTTGTTATGTCTTCTTGTTTGGCCCTGCGAGGTCATCCATTATTTTACAGTATGATGTAATGCTGACTTATTTCAAAATAAAAAACTTTAAATTTAAAAAAAAAAAAAAAAAAAAAAACGGAAAAAAAATTTCGCAAAAAAATCATGAAAAATGACTAAAAGATCCTAAAAAATCTATAAATAGACTCTTTACTGCAGAATATTATAACCAATAGTTTATTAGATATTGAATTAAAACGGGAATATTTTTAACATTGAAGCCTATGGGATTCGCCTGAATAAACTTGCCGAATGAAACCACTGAACAGCAGGGCAATTTGGCAACTTTTCTCTGCTGTTCGGTGTCTCTGAATAGATGAAGCATTGCTTCTCTATGGGGATTTCACTGCCCTCGAACAGGCAGCGAACAGGCACCGTATGTGCAAATAATTCGCCAACATTTGGCGAACTGCCTGCTCTCTGAATAGCCGAATGGCCAGGAAAGGTAACCGTACGCTGAATTTCACTGTTTGGTTCCCTTTCGCCAGCAATTCGGATCTCTTTGAATAACCCTGATTGCGTATTACATAATAATTTAGTAATATAGGATGAAGAACAATCCTCGTCCTATAATTCCTCAAAATCCTATATTTTAATCCAATATAAAATAACATAATAATAATAAGTACATCATAATATATTCCGCTTTCCCAAAAGCCTCCAACTTGTTTTCCTAAATATCAGCTAGAACCTCTCTCCAGGCAGAAAATTCCATATTCTTATATTATTGTTCGTGGAATGAAAAACACTTTCCTTCGCTATATGCAAAATCTATTTTTTCCAAGTCTAAATGAATGATCTTTTCGCCTTTGATCGGCTGTATTACTGCACTGCACCTGTGTATGTACATCATTGGTTGAACATGTCACATAGACAGATATGTGTCCTGGGAAGTCTTCCATCAGTCTTCAAAAATGATGCAATCGCTATGGAAACCAGCTGGAGGTTCCTAATGGTTTTTTTCCAGTTTTAGAACTGTTCAAGATCAAAGAACTGCAGCAAGTTTATTCCAATATTTCTGCTTTACGTCCATGGGGGGATTTGTTTGTTTAAAGAAAGTCAATGCTCGGGTCCTATGAACCTTTTTTTGTGGGTATCCCCACTGGAGAGATATTGGTCTACAGAAGAGGTCAACAACCTTGGCCCTCAAGATGCGTTGGAACTACATCTCCCATGATAGTCAGCCACTCATTATGTTGGCTGAGCATCATGGCAGATTTATTTCTAAAGCATCGCTGGTCTATTGGGTACACACCAGTCAGGAAACGACTGGCAAGGGAGGCAGGGTGGCAAGTGCCCTCTGGGCCACGGTCAACAATGTGCTGTTTGGGGTCCAGGTCAAAGCGTATCCACATCCTTTTTCCCTGAGTGACCATTAGGCAAATGCACCAAGAGGTTGCACAAAGATCTTGTAAGATGCATGGAACCGGGAAATTCATTCCCCGTCTCTCAGACTGCTGATCCTCCGGCTCACCAGGGGAAAAAAAAAAATCAGTCTGATCAGGATTGATTTCACTCGAATGAAACCACCAGGGGCAATAAATGGAAGCCGATAGCACGGAGAGAAACGAGGTGAGGGTTTTGTACCTTGCGGAAGATGAGACACGTGTTTCCTTATGTGACACGCAACTGTTATTGTGGGAAATGGAGGAGAAAAGATAACCTGAGGGGTGAGGAGCGGGATGCAGAGATCTGAATACTCGCGCCCCTGGCAGAGTTAGGTTTAATAAAACGCACCGGATTGAAAAGTCGCCATTATCTCATAAAGGAGGAGAACATTACGGTAAAGTCAGCAAATGATCGACCGACCGACCATCCTGCAGCAGAGGACATCAGCACAAATTCTAAGGAGAAAATCCAATATTTGTAGATAAATATTACAAAAGATAGAAGAAGAAGAAGAGGTTCTAAAAGCCAGGGCTGCGCAGCAGGTGTCAAACAGAGCGAGAGATAGGTTACATACGGATAAAAGCGGCCGACGCGTGGCGGGAGATACATTACAATATATCAACAATAAGCAGTTATAGGAGAGGTTAATAATTAATAGCTCATTATCCGCCTGCTCGCGGTGCTGCTGCCGGACGAGTCCAGGAGACAAGGCACGGTATGGAAATGATCCCATGAGCATCGCATCGCACGAGGAGCTCATTATACTACAGATACTGAGCGCACGCGTCACACCGGTCTATTTGTATCAATGTAATACTTTACAGGAACAGGCTGAGAATTCCGTGTGTGGAATGTATGGGAGCAGATGTGTTCTGGTTTTGGGATTCCTGGGAATTCTGGGATATTTGCATATTATACTGAGATATCTTGCAGATGGGACCAAAGTCTAGACATGGAAATCCATGTGTGTCCCACACACCCTATACACACCTTATACACACACATTATACACACCCTATACACAACCAATACACACATTATCCACACCCTATACACACCTTATCCACACATTATACACACATTATCCACACCTTATACACACATTATACTCACATTATACACACCTTATACAAACCTTATCCACACATTATACACACCTTATCCACACATTATGCACACTGTATACACACATTATACACACCTTATGCACACCTTATACACACATTATACACACATTATACAAACCTTATACACACCTTATACACACATTATACAAACATTATACACACCTTATACACACATTATGCACACTGTATACACACATTATACACACCTTATGCACACCTTATACACACATTATACACACATTATACAAACATTATACACACCTTATACACACATTATGCACACTGTATACACACATTATACACACCTTATGCACACCTTATACACACATTATACACACATTATACAAACCTTATACACACATTATACACACATTATACAAACCTTATACACACATTATACAAACCTTATACACACCTTATACACACATTATACAAACCTTATACACACCTTATACACACATTATACAAACCTTATACACACATTATACAAACCTTATACACACCTTATACACACATTATACACACCTTATACAGACATTATACACACCTTATACACACTTTATCCACAGCCTGAACAGCGTTTTATATTTCTAATCATTTTATCCCCGGTCACATGAGGTCTGGGGGTGTTTTACCCTTTTGGCATCATGTCATAAAAGGTTATTCAAAGCGACGGACCTACCACCGAAGTGCACCGAACGGTGAATTTTATTGTACGGTGCAATTTCGTGACAGTTCATCTATTCAGCAAACTGTCAATTTGCCAAATACTGGCGAATCGACGATGAAATACAGTGCAGTTCGCCACAGTTCGCTGCAACTCAGTGATCTTCGGCATCAGTGAAATTGTCCCATAGAGAAGTAATGGTTAATCTATTCACATAACGCCGAACTGCACCGAAATATCAGTGAAGTGCCCAGATTTTCGGTGATTAAGTTCGACAGGTTTAAACAGGTGAATCCCATAAGTTTGAATGGAAAAAAATATTATCGCTTTAAAATTTAAAAAAAAAAAAAACGTTTATTCTTTTCATTTTCAGCAAAAAGTCTTTTTATTTATTTATATATTTATTAGAACATCTTTTTGTGTATTTTTTTTTTAGACAGAATTTTTGATTCCCAATCTTTTTAAAGGGGATGTTTTTTATTTTGTACCAGATCTTTCTATTATTCAGACACATTTTAATGCATTTTTATTGCTTTAAACATCGATTAGGACAATAGGAGTGATCTGGGGGGGGGTTTCTGCAGTTCAGCAGTCTTCTTCATTGACGCTATCTTCAGCGCGATATGGTGACCCTGTGGCGAATAATGAATTGACCGAAGGGTTGGCAAAATGGAATTGCACTAAAATTCCAGTGCTTCGTGAACAAGTTTTCAGATTTCGGAACATTTTAGATTTCGAAATTTCATATTTGAGGATCCTCAACTTTCCACCGGTCTCTACTAAATTATTTTTAGATAAAAAAATAAAATAAAAATGTACACCAATACACAGCTTACAGCTTAACCCCTTCACTCCCGAGATCGAGATAACACAGGTCTTCAGAAGCACCATCAGGTGCCCAATATCGAGTTATCTCGATCTACAGTTGTGCAATGAAATCTATTTGATGCGAACGAGTTTTGTTTGCCTTTTGGCTCCAGAAGTTGCCCCCAAAGCTTTAGCCCTAGGGGCATAATGCTCAAGGTGCTAAAACTGGACAAAATCAGCTAAAGAATGTCCTAATCAGACTTTCAGCAGCCGATGCAGGCAACCTCGAGCAGCAACTCTACCTGCAGTAACTCCTTTTGGCCAGCAGGTGGCCAAATAGGTTACTACAGTAAAGAATACATTGAGAATATTCCCAAATATTTCTTACTGTATCATTAATTAAAAATGACAGTAACCAATGGCTTTCTAGAAAGTCAATGTGTTTGTCTTTTTTTGGAAAATCACATTTCGGTGCTCTCTCGTTCACTGCACTTCGGTGAGATAAATTCAACGACCCTGCTGTGAATTCAGCATTCCCCAAAGTGCGGTGAATCGACTCACCGAACGCATCCTCAAACCGCTGCTAAACCGCCAAATCAATTTGAAAATCCACCGCACAACAGCTGAATCAATCCGAAAAACCGCCGAACGCAGACGCAAACCCGCAGAAAAAAGCAGACAGTCTACCAAATCGATCCACAAGCAACCGCTGACTGGCTGACCAGTCACTGGAAAAAGCCAACAAGCCGTCAAACAGGCGTAACATTTTTTTAAAACTATACAAAATTAATTTTAAAAACAAATAGTGCATGAAAATGCCTGGGAGAATAATGTATAATGTCCTATGAATAACATTAAAAAGGTCTGTTACAGAATTATATAAAAAACACACCATGTAAAAAAAAGAAAATCAGAATCAAAAATTTTGCCGAAAACTTTTTCCTAAGACAGCCTAAAAAAAAATTAAAAAATAAATAAAGAGACTTTTTGCTGCAAATGAAAAGAATAAATGGTTGAATAGATATTTCAGTTTAACAGGATTTATTTTTTTTTGCATTGAAACCTGTGGGATTTGCCTGCTTAACCCTTCACTACCAAGTGATTTTCCAGAAAAACATTGTGAGAAACCAGTGTTTTTTTGTAAAATAAATTCTAATTAATTATACATTAATAAACAGTTATTAAATAACCTATTTGCCAGTAGACGGCGCCATCTACTTCCAAACTGAGTTACCGAGGTTTGAGCAGCAGGTGTATGTTTTTTTTCCCCTGCATCGGCTGCAGAAAGCCCGATATTTCAGAGCTTTGAGCGGCTGATTTTACAGTTATAGCTCTTCGGGCATTAGACTTTGGGCTAAAACTTTGGGGGCATCTTATGCAGCTCAAAATCAAATGAAACTCATTTGATTTTGGGATGCAGATCAGCAGACCGAGAGATCCCTAAATCGGGTCAGCAGATGGTGCCAATGAAGCCCGAGATATCTCAATATTAGTAGTGAATGGGGTTATACCTGTCGAATGAGACCACCGAAAAGTAGGGCATTTCGACAACTTTTCACAGCTGTTTGGTGTTCTCTGAATAGATTAATCATTATGGGGAATTTCACTGCTGCCAAAGATCACCGTATTTCGCTGGCAATTAAAATCACCAATACTTTGTTCTATATGTTTATAAGGGAATACAAGCATAGAGGGGAAACACAAACATATAAAGGAAACAAAAACATATAAAGAGAATACAAGCAGAGAGAGGAAACACAAACATATAAAGAGAATACAAGAGGAGAGAGTAAACACAAACATATAAAGAGAATACAAGCAGAGAGAGGAAACACAAACATATAAAGAGAATACAAGCAGAGAGAGGAAACACAAACATATAAAGAGAATACAAGCAGAGAGAGGAAACACAAACATATAAAGAGAATACAAGCATAGAGAGGAAACACAAACAGATAAAGAGAATACAAGCAGAGAGAGGAAACACAAACATATAAAGAGAATACAAGCAGAGAGAGGAAACACAAACATATAAAGAGAATACAAGCAGAGAGAGGAAACACAAACATATAAGAGAATACAAGCAGAGAGAGGAAACACAAACATATAAAGAGAATACAAGCAGAGAGAGAAAACACAAACATATAAAGAGAATACAAGCAGAGAGAGGAAACACAAACATATAAAGAGAATACAAGCAGAGAGAGGAAACACAAACATATAAAGAGAATACAAGCAGAGAGGAAACACAACATATAAAGAGAATACAAGCAGAGAGAGGAAACACAAACATATAAAGAGAATACAAGCAGAGAGAGGAAACACAAACATATAAAGAGAATACAAGCAGAGAGAGGAAACACAAACATATAAAGAGAATACAAGCATAGAGAGGAAACACAAACATATAAAGAGAATACAAGCAGAGAGAGGAAACACAAACATATAAAGAGAATACAAACAGAGAGAGGAAACACAAACATATAAAGAAAATACAAGCAGAGAGAGGAAACACAAACATATAAAGAGAATACAAGCAGAGAGAGGAAAACACAAACATATAAAGAGAATACAAACAGAGAGAGGAAACACAAACATATAAAGAGGAATACAAACAGAGAGAGGAAACACAAACATATAAAGAGAATACAAGCAGAGAGAGGAAACACAAACATATAAAGAGAATACAAGCATAGAGAGGAAACACAAACATATAAAGAGAATACAAGCATAGAGAGGAAACACAAACATATAAAGAGAGTACAAGCAGAGAGAGGAAACACAAATAAAGAGAATACAAGCATAGAGAGGAAACACAAACATATAAAGAGAATACAAGCAGAGAGAGGAAACACAAACATATAAAGAGAATACAAGCAGAGAGAGAAAACAAAAACATATAAAGAGAATACAAGCAGAGAGAGGAAACACAAACATATAAAGAGAATACAAGCAGAGAGGAACACACAACATATAAAGAGAATACAAGCAGAGAGAGGAAACACAAAACATTATAGAGTACAAGCAGAGAGAGGAAACACAAATATATAAAGAGAATACAAGCATAGAGAGGAAACACAAACATATAAAGAGAATACAAGCATAGAGAGGAAACACAAACATATAAAGAGAATACAAGCAGAGAGAGGAAACACAAACATATAAAGAGAATACAAGCAGAGAGGAAACACAAACATATAAAGAGAATACAAGCAGAGAGAGGAAACACAAACATATAAAGAGAGTACAAGCATAGAGAGGAAACACAAACATATAAAGAGAATACAAGCAGAGAGAGGAAACACAAACATATAAAGAGAATACAAGCACAGAGAGGAAACACAAACATATAAAGAGAATACAAGCATAGAGAGGAAACACAAACATATAAAGAGAATACAAGCAGAGAGAGGAAACACAAACATATAAAGAGAATACAAACAGAGAGAGAAAACACAAACATATAAAGAGAATACAAGCAGAGAGAGGAAACACAAACATATAAAGAGAATACAAGCATAGAGAGGAAACACAAACAGATAAAGAGAATACAAGCATAGAGAGGAAACACAAACATATAAAGAGAATACAAGCAGAGAGAGGAAACACAAACATATAAAGAGAATACAAGCAGAGAGAGGAAACACAAACATATAAAGAGAATACAAGCAGAGAGAGGAAACACAAACATATAAAGAGAATACAAGCATAGAGAGAGGAAACACAGACATATAAAGAGAATACAAGCATAGAGAGGAAACACAAACATATAAAGAGAATACAAGAGGAGAGAGGAAACACAAACATATAAAGAGAATACAAGCATAGAGAGGAAACACAAACATATAAAGAGAATACAAGCAGAGAGAGGAAACACAAACATATAAAGAGAATACAAGCAGAGAGAGGAAACACAAACATATAAAGAGAATACAAGCAGAGAGAGGAAACACAAACATATAAAGAGAATACAAGCAGAGAGAGGAAACACAAACATATAAAGAGAATACAAGCAGAGAGAGGAAACACAAACATATAAAGAGAATACAAGCAGAGAGAGGAAACACAAACATATAAAGAGAATACAAGCAGAGAGAGAGGAAACACAAACATATAAAGAGAATACAAGCAGAGAGAGGAAACACAAACATATAAAGAGAATACAAGCAGAGAGAGGAAACACAAACATATAAAGAGAATACAAGCAGAGAGAGGAAACACAAACATATAAAGAGAATACAAGCAGAGAGAGGAAACACAAACATATAAAGAGAATACAAGCATAGAGAGAGGAAACACAAACATATAAAGAGAATACAAGCATAGAGAGGAAACACAAACATATAAAGAGAATACAAGAGGAGAGAGGAAACACAAACATATAAAGAGAATACAAGCAGAGAGGAAACACAAACATATAAAGAGAATACAAGCAGCAGAGAGAGGAAACACAAACATATAAAGAGAATACAAGCAGAGAGAGGAAACACAAACATATAAAGAGAATACAAGCAGAGAGAGAAACACAAACATATAAAGAGAATACAAGCAGAGAGAGAGGAAACACAAACATATAAAGAGAATACAAGCAGAGAGAGGAAACACAAACATATAAAGAGAATACAAGCAGAGAGAGGAAACACAAACATATAAAGAGAATACAAGCAGAGAGAGGAAACACAAACATATAAAGAGAATACAAGCAGAGAGAGGAAAACACAAACATATAAAGAGAATACAAGCAGAGAGAGGAAACACAAACATATAAAGAGAATACAAGCAGAGAGAGGAAACACAAACATATAAAGAGAATACAAGCAGAGAGAGGAAACACAAACATATAAAGAGAATACAAGCAGAGAGAGGAAACACAAACATATAAAGAGAATACAAGCAGAGAGAGGAAACACAAACTAAAGAGAATACAAGCAGAGAGAGGAAACACAAACATATAAAGAGAATACAAGCAGAGAGAGGAAACACAAACATATAAAGAGAATACAAGCATAGAGAGAGGAAACACAAACATATAAAGAGAATACAAGCAGAGAGAGGAAACACAAACATATAAAGAGAATACAAGCAGAGAGAGGAAACACAAACATATAAAGAGAATACAAGCAGAGAGAGGAAACACAAACATATAAAGAGAATACAAGCAGAGAGAGGAAACACAAACATATAAAGAGAATACAAGCAGAGAGAGGAAACACAAACATATAAAGAGAATACAAGCAGAGAGAGGAAACACAAACATATAAAGAGAATACAAGCAGAGAGAGGAAACACAAACATATAAAGAGAATACAAGCATAGAGAGGAAACACAAACATATAAAGAGAATACAAGCAGAGAGAGGAAACACAAACATATAAAGAGAATACAAGCAGAGAGAGGAAACACAAACATATAAAGAGAATACAAGCATAGAGAGAGGAAACACAAACATATAAAGAGAATACAAGCAGAGAGAGGAACACAAACATATAAAGAGAATACAAGCAGAGAGAGGAAACACAAACATATAAAGAGAATACAAGCAGAGAGAGGAAACACAAACATATAAAGAGAATACAAGCAGAGAGAGGAAACACAAACATATAAAGAGAATACAAGCAGAGAGAGGAAACACAAACATATAAAGAGAATACAAGCATAGAGAGGAAACACAAACATATAAAGAGAATACAAGCAGAGAGAGGAAACACAAACATATAAAGAGAATACAAGCAGAGAGAGGAAACACAAACATATAAAGAGAATACAAACAGAGAGAGGAAACACAAACATATAAAGAGAATACAAGCAGAGAGAGGAAACACAAACATATAAAGAGAATACAAACAGAGAGAGGAAACACAAACATATAAAGAGAATACAAGCAGAGAGAGGAACACAACACACATATAAGAGAATACAAGCAGAGAGAGGAAACACAAACATATAAAGAGAATACAAGCAGAGAGAGGAAACACAAACATATAAAGAGAATACAACAACAGAGAGAGGAAACACAAACATATAAAGAGAATACAAGCAGAGAGAGGAAACACAAACATATAAAGAGAATACAAGCAGAGAGAGGAAACACAAACATATAAAGAGAAGTACAAGCATAGAGAGAGGAAACACAAACATATATAAGAGAGAATAAACAAGCAAGAAGAGAGAGAGAAACACAAACATATAAAGAGAATACAAGCAGAGAGAGGAAACACAAACATATAAAGAGAATACAAACAGAGAGAGGAAACACAAACATATAAAGAGAATACAAGCATAGAGAAGAAAACACAAACATATAAAGAGAATACAAGCATAGAGAGAGGAAACACAAACATATAAAGAGAATACAAGCAGAGAGAGGAAACACAAACATATAAAGAGAAAGAATACAAGCACAGAAGAGATGAAACACACAACATATAAAGAGAATACAAACAGAGAGAGGAAACACAAACATATAAGAGAGATATACAAGCAGAGAGAGGAAACACAAACATATAAAGAGAATACAAGCAGAGAGAGGAAAACACAAACATATAAAGAGAATACAAGCATAGAGAGGAAAACACAACATATAAAGAGAATACAAGCAGAGAGAGGAAACACAAACATATAAAGAGAGTACAAGCAGAGAGAGGAAACACAAACATATAAAGAGAATACAAGCAGAGAGAGGAAACACAAACATATAAAGAGAATACAAGCAGAGAGAGGAAACACAAACATATAAAGAGAATACAAGCATAGAGAGGAAACACAAACTAAAGAGAATACAAGCAGAGAGAGGAAACACAAACATATAAAGAGAATACAAGAGGAGAGAGGAAACACAAACATATAAAGAGAATACAAGCATAGAGAGGAAACACAAACAGATAAAGAGAATACAAGCATAGAGAGGAAACACGAACAGATAAAGAGAATACAAGCATAGAGAGGAAACACAAACATATAAAGAGAATACAAGCAGAGAGAGGAAACACAAACATATAAAGAGAATACAAGCATAGAGAGGAAACACAAACATATAAAGAGAATACAAGCAGAGAGAGGAAACACAAACATATAAAGAGAATACAAACATAGAGAGGAAACACAAACATATAAAGAGAGTACAAGCAGAGAGAGGAAACACAAATATATAAAGAGAATACAAGCATAGAGAGGAAACACAAACATATAAAGAGAATACAAGCAGAGAGGAAACACAAACATATAAAGAGAATACAAGCAGAGAGAGGAAACACAAACATATAAAGAGAATACAAGCAGAGAGAGGAAACACAAACATATAAAGAGAATACAAGCAGAGAGAGGAAACACAAACATATAAAGAGAATACAAGCAGAGAGAGGAAACACAAACATATAAAGAGAATACAAGCATAGAGAGGAAACACAAACATATAAAGAGAATACAAGCAGAGAGAGGAAACACAAACATATAAAGAGAATACAAGAGGAGAGAGGAAACACAAACATATAAAGAGAATACAAGCATAGAGAGGAAACACAAACATATAAAGAGAATACAAGCATAGAGAGGAAACACAAACAGATAAAGAGAATACAAGCATAGAGAGGAAACACGAACAGATAAAGAGAATACAAGCATAGAGAGGAAACACAAACATATAAAGAGAATACAAGCATAGAGAGGAAACACAAACATATAAAGAGAATACAAGCATAGAGAGGAAACACAAACATATAAAGAGAATACAAGCATAGAGAGGAAACACAAACATATAAAGAGAATACAAGCATAGAGAGGAAACACAAACATATAAAGAGAATACAAGCAGAGAGAGGAAACACAAACATATAAAGAGAATACAAGCAGAGAGAGGAAACACAAATATATAAAGAGAATACAAGCATAGAGAGGAAACACAAACATATAAAGAGAATACAAGCAGAGAGGAAACACACAAACATATAAAGAGAATACAAGCAGAGAGAGGAAACACAAACATATAAGAGAATACAAGCAGAGAGAGAAAACACAAACATATAAAGAGAATACAAGCAGAGAGAGGAAACACAAACATATAAAGAGAATACAAGCATAGAGAGGAAACACAAACATATAAAGAGAATACAAGCAGAGAGGAAACACAAACATATAAAGAGAATACAAGCAGAGAGAGGAAACACAAACATATAAAGAGAGTACAAGCAGAGAGAGGAAACACAAACATATAAAGAGAATACAAGCATAGAGATGAAACACAAACATATAAAGAGAATACAAGCAGAGAGAGATGAAACACAAACATATAAAGAGAATACAAGCAGAGAGAGGAAACACAAACATATAAAGAGAATACAAGCAGAGAGAGGAAACACAAACATATAAAGAGAATACAAGCAGAGAGGAAACACAAACATATAAAGAGAATACAAGCATAGAGAGGAAACACAAACATATAAAGAGAATACAAGCATAGAGATGAAACACAAACATATAAAGAGAATACAAGCAGAGAGAGGAAACACAAACATATAAAGAGAATACAAGCAGAGAGAGGAAACACAAACATATTAAGAGAATACAAGCATAGAGAGGAAACACAAACATATAAAGAGAATACAAGCAGAGAGAGGAAACACAAACATATAAAGAGAGTACAAGCAGAGAGAGGAAACACAAACATATAAAGAGAATACAAGCAGAGAGAGGAAACACAAGCATATAAAGAGAAAACAAGCAGAGAGAGGAAACAAGACAAACATATAAAGAGAATACAAGCATAGAGAGGAACACAAACATATAAAGAGAATACAAGCAGAGAGAGGAAACACAAACATATAAAGAGAAACGTACAAGCAAGAGAGAGGAAACAAACAATAAAGAGAATAAAAGCGAGAGAGGAAACACAAGCATATAAGAGAGTACAAGCAGAGAGAGGAACACAAACATATAAAGAGAATACAGCAGATAAGGAAAAACACAACATATAAAGAGAATATCAAGCAGAGAGAGGAAACACAAGATATAAAGAGAATACAAGCAGAGAGAGGAAACACAAACATAATAAAGAGAATACAAGCAGAGAGAGAAAACACAAAGCATATAAGTAGGGATGTGCGTTTCGGGTTTCGGAATTTCGGAATTTTCACGAAATTTCCCGATTCGGGTCTTTCGATTCGACCGAAATTCCGAAAATATTTAGACCGAAAAAACAGCCCGAATCGAAAAGGTTTCCGAGCCGAAACGAATTTTTTTCGGAATTTTCGAATGAACTTGAAATGTCATCGAAATCTATTGCTTTGAAACGAGAACAGACTTTCCGAAAAACGAAAGTTCCGAAAAAACGAGTTCCGAAATACGAATGTTCCGAAATCCGAAAAGTGTTCCGAGCCAAATCGAAAAATTTTCGGATTTTCAAATGGACTTGAAAAAAGTTGAAATGTGTCAAATCGAAATTTATTTTCCCTCTATAGTCTATTCATGATTTCAGTTCCATTCGGGATTTCGGTTCCTTTCCAGTCTGACATCGTAATCGTATTATTTAACTATTATATCTGTTATATCGCTGATTCTGTAAAGTTTGTATGTGTAAAATGTAAATGCGTTTATTTTTTTCACTGATCCGATAGGAATTGTCGTATTTGGGTCAGATCCGATTCGACCGCGGTCGCGCATGCGCGAACGCACGCGGAGATCGTAACTTTATTGAGCAAACTTTTATTGACAACTTTTTGAACAAAATATTGTTGTTATTATTATTCATCAAAATGGCCGCTGCAAGCAGTAGCACCTCATCATCAGCAGATTCGTCACCAGCAGCACCCACGAAGAAACGAGCCACAAACATGTCATTTGAGGAGATGTTGGAGCTTGTGCGCATTTTCGATTACAAGGATTATGACTGCAGTAAGGGCCCTTACCGCAGGAAGTGTAATGCGAGGAAGGATCGAATCCTACAGAAGCTACGCGCCACCATTTTGGAGAGGTTTGGAAAGGAACGCACGAAGGACCAGCTGAGGAAACGCTGGTCGGATTTGAAGGTTCGAGAGCAGAAGCAGCTGAGGCGCATCCGGCGCATCATAGCGAAACGTAAGTGTCAAGTTATATTGTAAAGCGCTGCGCAAACTGTTGGCGCTATATAAATCCTGTATAATAATAATGTGCTTGCATGTGCTAATGTGCACAGAAATACGTTGATTTATCTAGTCCTTTTTTCATGCAATGTGATTGTGTATAGCTTTGCGTTTTCACGACTCGCCATACAAGCATTTTTGCCATAGCTCTTCCTTTTTGTGATTTTACGTATTCGTGAAAATTGTGATATTTGATGTATGTAGATGAAGTTACAATGCTGGATTTCTTTTGGCACTGTGTGTAGTCTGTAGTGTGCTGGGGGGGGGAGTTGTGATTGAGCGAAGCATACGAGATGACCCGCAGCTTGCCCAATATTGGCTCCCACCTGCGCATCAATAAAAATCTCTGCGTCTTTGCTAAGTGTTAGGATGGGACATGTAGTTCTTCTGAAGGTGCATCCAACAGAGCTGCGTTCAATACAGCCTCAGCAGCTGCTGCAGCAGTGTCACTGAATGCTTTAGATGCAAATTTCAAAACAAAATGGTGGATTTCTGTTGTTTCTGCAATATCCAGTTTTTATTCGCAGAAACTGAAAGTGAAACTGAGGCTGAGGCCTTCTATAAAATAACTAAAAGCAGTCGCACAATGCGCTTTGTACGCACACAACACAAATAATAGTTTTTATTGAATAAACGTAATGTTTACTTCTGAAAAAAATATATAAATGAACGGTAATATATGTCTGTGTGCAATATATGTATGAGATGGGAGTAGTGGGGGGGGGGGTCAAGCTGAGGCCTGTTCAATACCTCAGCCGCTGCAAGTGCTAAGTTAGCAACTTGCCATTGAACGCCGTTCAATCGCGCTCAGCATGCTAACCTAGCACTTGCAGCGACCCGAGGAGATGCTGAGTGTGACGTTTTAAAGATGGCCGCCGCCATGAAGCAGTAACAATGCCGTACAGCAAGATGGCCGCCGCCTCCAAGCATGTAATAATTCCATACAGCAATGTTAATTTTGCGGTTTGTTAACCAAAGCACAAAATATTTATTTATTATTTCCCCCTGCACATAGACATATATTACAGTTCAAATTATATATTGTTTCAGAAGTAAACATAACGTTTATTCATTAAAAACGATCATTTGTGGTGTGTGTTATACAAAACGGAATTGTGCTGACTGCTTCTCTTTATTACATTTTGTCCGAGTGATCCGAAAAACAATCTGAATTTTTCATTAAGAAATCATCGGCCATTTTGGATTCAAAATTCGCATCCAAAGGGTTCAACGACACTGCTGCAGCAATTCAGCAGCTGCTGAGGTACTGAACAGGCCTCTGGTAGTGGGGTAGTGGAGGGGGTGTCGCAATACTTTCGGCAATATAGTGTATAGATATACCATTTTTTCCAGTCTGCATTATTTACGTGTTATTTTTTGAATCTGGCAGAAGACAGGAAGAAGGCGCCGAATCTGCCCCGGCGGGCACCAGTGCCCCGGAGGAGGAGGAGGAGCCACGGGCATCCACCAGCGCTGGTATATACTGTTTTATTTTGCAACGACTTTTGGTCAAAAACAGAAACATTTTTTGTTTACTGTATTTTAATTAAATTTTTTTATGTATAGCACAAGAGGAGCAGGAGGAGGAAGAGGAGGAGGAAGAGGAGGAGGAGGAGGAAGAGGAAGAGAGGGAGCCAGAGGCCGCCAGTCCAGGTTTGTTTTTTTTTACTGTTGTATTTTGCATCGACTTTTGTTCAAAAATAAATCAGTTTTGTTGTTTACTGTATTTTTTATTTCTTTAATTTCTTACATATAGCCCTGGATATGCTGACGGTGGTCGTGGGGGATCAGTCGGAGGAGGAGGAGGAGCCTCAGGAAGCTGCCAGCACTGGTATATACTACTGTTATATTTTTTCAAGACTTTCAGTCAAAAATAGAAACCTGCTTTACTTACTGTATTTTCCTTCTTTCATTTATTGGATATATAGAAGGAGAAGCCAGACCTCGGGACTCGGAGGCAATTGGTCTGCAGCTTCGCCTGGCAGTCCGGACACTGGACAACGTCCAGGAACTGCTGTGCAGGTCCTCCGTGAGCAGCTAGTGACCACCGCGGACATGCTTGAGCGGCAGTAAGAAGAGCGACAAGTGCCTCAGCTGCTCCTGCTCGCCTGCTTTGGGTCGGACCAGCGTTTTCTGATCTGGTCCTTCGTACCGTCCTTCCCAAACACTCTAGGATGGTGGTGCGCGTAACTTCTCTGTTCCGATCCTTTCTCAAATTACTCTTCCTGCGTAAGGGCCCTTACTGCAGTCATATTCCTTGTTATCGAAGATGCGGACCAGCTCCAACATCTCCTCAAATGCCAGTAATTATTATCGCCTGGCTTAGACTGGAAGATGTTTGTTTGTATGTTTGTTTGTGTTGTTTGTGCCCCCGTTGGGCAGTTTGCCATCCTTCCCCATGTAAATAAATTTTCTATTTTTTTATATATTTTCCTGTTGTGTGCGTTGCTTTACGTTAATAAGTTAATATGTATTGCTTGGTTTCCAGTCCACACTGTTAAAATCATATGTACATAAATTTATTGACATTTCTATGGACCCTTTGTCATAAATTTGTCAACATATTTGTGGCCATGAATGTGACTGTGTAATTTTCACCCAAAAAAATATAACAAGTCCCCTTTTCAATTTTTTTTTAACAAACGCAACTCATAAAATATAACCGCAAACACTCGCATGATAAAATGTGAAAAAAACAACTTTACACCTTGTAAAACAAACATTGAAAATTCTAATTTTATTGCATTTTTTTTATAATATACAGACAGGACATGACGCATACATATGATAATGATATATTATGAATCATCTGCCGAGTCTGCCGGAAGAAGAACGATATATAACATGTCTGGGTCATATTATAAAAGAAGGCTTCAAAACGCGTTTAAACAAGAGGAGCGAAACTGTTAAAAATGAGCTCAGCAGCAGACCGCAGTGCCGCACACAGGCGCGAAGGGAAGCCGTGAAATGCCTCAGCAGCGAAAGGGTTAATTTTTTTTTTGTCTGAAACCTTTAAATCATTTTATTTTTTTTTTAATTTCAGATCATTTTGATCAACTACTTTTTCCGTTTTAAAAACTTTTTGTTCTGGTTTTTATCTTTAACCACTTCAATGCTAAGGACGCGCTCAGCGCGTCCTCAGCATTGCCCCTGGTATGCGGAGGACGCGCTGAGCGCGTCCTCGCATTGGGGTCAGCGTTCGGCCGGGTTCCGGCCGATCGCTGGCCCCTCCGGTGCGGGCTGACATCCTGGATGTCAGCCCGGCATCCGGAGCAGTGGCCGCCAGCATTATGTGTCATCGCGCCCCGCGATGACACATAATTCAGGCGCCCCCCCCGCATGTGCGGAGGAGGCGCCTGAAAGGGAGGGGGGGGAGGTCCTTCGGACCTCTCTCCCTCCCGATCGGCGGCTCACAGGGGCTTAACCCAGGCATCATTTGGAAGGGCACAGCCTGCCCTTCCAAATGATGCCTGGCATTAACCCCTGGGGAGCTGGATCGCAAATCGGCGCTGAAAAGCGCCGATTTGCGATCCTTCCCGGGAGCTGGCCGACATCTTGGATGTCGGCCAAGCTTCCGGGAACTCCCCCAGAGGACTGGCGTCATCGTGCGCAGCACGATGACGCCAGTCCTAGCATTAACCCCTAACTGCCACGAACTGTGGAGATAGGGAGTTCCAATGAACTCCCTATCTCCCGATCCGTGGCAGTTAGGGGTTAAATTTTGATATCGTTGGATCGGCCAGAGCATGGCCGTTCCAACGATACCAAACATGAAAGTAAAAAAAATGTAAAAAAAAAAAAAATAAACACTTTTTTTTTTTTTTTTTTGTTTTGTTAATGCAGCAATATTGTTCCATTTCAATTATAATGTGAACAATGATGCTGCATTAACGATTTTTGTATGCGGTGCGTTTGTTAAAAATGGTGTCATTTTCCCCAAAAAAAAATGTAACGAGACCCCATCTCTAATTTTTTTAACAAGCGCACCCCATACAAAATATAACCGCAATTGCTCGCATGTTAAAATGTGGAAAAAAAACACTTTACACGCTGTAAATTGAAAAATACATATTTTATTGCATTTTTTGTTATAATATACAAACATGACATAACGTATACATATAATAATGACATATTATGAATCTGCCGAGTCTGACGGAAAGAACGATATATAATATGTCTGGGTCATATAATAAAATAAGCTTCAAAACACGTTTAAACATGATGAGCAAAACCGCTAAAAATGACCTCAGCACAGGGGCGGGAAAAGCCTCAGCAGCGAAAGGGTTAATTAAAAAAACACGATAGAATCGCCAGAATTATCGTATCGACATAATGAATTATTGGATCCGAAAAACAAACCAAAATGTATTATAAAAAATATATAAAGTAGTATTAAAAAAGTAACCATAGTAGTTTTCATCAAAACGAATAGAGTTAGACAGCTTTGAAACGAGAACAGACGTTCCGAAAAACGAAAAATTGGCGATATGCCGAAATGTACAATTCCGAAAAAACGAAAAGTTCAGAAATACGAAAAGTTCCGAAAAAACGAAAAAAATTGGCGATATGCCGAAAGCCATGTACAATTCCGAAAAACGAAAATTTTCCGAAATAACGAAAAGTCGATACAGAAACCTAGTGAGGTTACCCGAAAATACGAAAAATGGTCGAAATTCCGAAAATAAATGTACCCGAAAACCGAATCGAACCGAACCGAATCGAAACAGAAAGCAGTCGAAACGAGCCGAATCGAAAAGTTTGAAAAATCGAAAAATCGAATCGAATCGAATCGAAAAAAAAATCGGTGCACATCCCTAATATAAAGAGAAAACAAGCAGAGAGAGGAAACACAAACATATAAAGAGAATACAAGCATAGAGAGGAAACACAAACATATAAAGAGAATACAAGCAGAGAGAGGAAACACAAACATATAAAGAGAGTACAAGCAGAGAGAGGAAACACAAACATATAAAGAGAGTACAAGCAGAGAGAGGAAACACAAACATATAAAGAGAATACAAGCAGAGAGAGGAAACACAAACATATAAAGAGAATACAAGCAGAGAGAGGAAACACAAACATATAAAGAGAATACAAGCAGAGAGAGGAAACACAAACATATAAAGAGAATACAAGCAGAGAGAGGAAACACAAACATATAAAGAGAATACAAACAGATAAAGGAAACACAAACATATAAAGAGAATACAAGCATAGAGAGGAAACACAAACATATAAAGAGAATACAAGCATAGAGAGAGGAAACACAAACATATAAAGAGAATACAAGCAGAGAGAGGAAACACAAACATATAAAGAGAATACAAGCAGAGAGAGGAAACACAAACATATAAAGAGAATACAAGCAGAGAGAGGAAACACAAACATATAAAGAGAATACAAACAGAGAGAGGAAACACAAACATATAAAGAGAATACAAGCAGAGAGAGATGAAACACAAACATATAAAGAGAATACAAGCAGAGAGAGGAAACACAAACATATAAAGAGAATACAAGCATAGAGAGGAAACACAAACATATAAAGAGAATACAAACAGATAAAGGAAACACAAACATATAAAGAGAATACAAGCAGAGAGAGGAAACACAAACATATAAAGAGAATACAAGCATAGAGAGGAAACACAAACATATAAAGAGAATACAAGCAGAGAGAGGAAACACAAACATATAAAGAGAATACAAACAGAGAGAGGAAACACAAACATATAAAGAGAATACAAACAGATAAAGGAAACACAAACATATAAAGAGAATACAAGCAGAGAGAGGAAACACAAACATATAAAGAGAATACAAGCAGAGAGAGGAAACACAAACATATAAAGGAAACAAAAACTCCAACACTCTGCACTCTTGTATCTAAAGGTTTGTTCCTCCACCCACAAAGAACACAATGAGTCCTTGTCAGATTAAACATTATTTAGTACATAACGTGATGAGATAATTGATGAATTACTGTCCATTCTATTTGTTAGGTTACATCAATTTTAACCCTGCATGGACCAGAAACCCCAAATCACTTAACACTAGTGTCTGAAAGCCGGTATACTTTGCAGAATACTTGGTTTTATAAATCTGATACATAAATATTTCTGTGTTTTAATGCCTGCAGCGACAGGACATTTCTGTTAGGATGTGGTAGACAATACCCTAATTTCAATTTGTTTCTCATAGTTTTATGTTCTGGGAGGGGGTGTTGCTCTATTATGATTAATAGATGTATGTTTTGTTATAAATATATCAATGTCAGCGCATTGTCCGTGCCGCACGTCTAATAAATACATATACGTTCGCTGTGCGGCTGGAATTGGAGGAAGAGAATTTCCTGCAGATGTCTCATTATTTATGGAGTTTAAACACCTGAGCGCGGAACATCAAAGCGTCTGTGCCCTCTTTATTCATGCGTCGCTGGAGAGTTTGTTGTTTTTTTTTTGATTATTACATAACGATGTTTTTTCAGTGTATTCTGTAAATAGCATCCCGGCCTTTGAACTGACTCTCTCTCTCCAGGCAAGTGAATCCTTTTCAGCCACAAGGGCAGAAACAGTTTATGCATTAGGTTATTAAATTTTTCATGCGAGACATTGACGTCTCCGGCAGAAGCATTTCTCTTAAAAGGCAATTTGCAGTGCATTAGGGTAAAGCCCTGCATGTCGCGTAGCACAGATAACCGAGCGACGGCTTGCACGCACTCCGGCCGCTTTATAGAGTGACAGAAAGATACTGGATCTACAAGGAGGAGAAGGTTCTAATTCTTTAAGACAAATCATTTTTCTGAAAAAGTCAAATATACTGTATATATATATATATATGTGTGACTTTCGTCAACTGGACTTAGTGTGCATGGACCTGGAGATTTATTTGGGAGGTTCAGGCTGGGTCACTTCTGTGTGATTTCTATGCCTTCTCTTGTGTGCATTAGGGATGAGTATTCGGTTCGATTCGAACGTGAGTTCGAATCGAACATCGGCCGTTCGAGTGTTCGGCGAACGCCAAACATTATGGGATGTTCGCAGTTTGTTCGACCGCGGACATTCCATAATAAAAAATGCATCCACAGGTCTCCTAAATGTACCGGCGGCTGCCGGTACATTTAGGAGACCTGTGGCTGTGGCCCCCATATCTCACCTGTCCTGCAGCTGCCCCGGCCTGACGTACCCCGGTTCGTCAGCTCCTCCGATCCGTCTGGCCATGGCTCCTCTCTGCCCCACGTCTTCATGCTGAATGATCTGATTGGGCAATGTCCTGCACCTGACCTGGACTTTGCCCAATCAGGGCTCTAATTCAATATTGAGCCCTGATTGGGCAAAGTCCAGGTGAGGTGCAGGACTTTGCCCAATCAGAGCTCAGCATGAAAATGAGGCATGGGGCAGAGCTTTAACCAAGCTCTGATTGGTTAAAGTCGGTGCAAGACTTTAACCAATCAGAGCTTAGTTAAAGCTCATCTTCATGCTGAGCTCTGATTGGGAAAAGTCCTGCACATGACCTGGACTTTGCCCAATCAGGGCTCAATATTGAATTAGAGCCCTGATTGGGCAAAGTCCAGGTCAGGCGCAGGACTTTGCCCAATCAGATCATTCAGCATGAAGACGTGGGGCAGAGGAGCCGCGGCCAGACAGATCGGAATAGCTGACGGACTGGGGACCAGGAGGCCGGGACAACTGCAGGACAGGTGAGTTTTGGTTGCTGGGGGCCGCAGCCACAGGTCTCCTAAATGTACCTGCAGCCGCTGGTACATTTAGGAGAACTGCGAACACATTTTGCGTGTTCGGCCCCCATAGGTTTACATTAAAAACACCTCACATGAAGTCCCGGACTATAACAATTACCAGGTAATTCAAGATCACCAAGAGAAAGTAGCACAGTTGCAAGGTGCAGCAAGGAGAATTGCCGCCGAAGGCTGGAATCCACTCCGTGGGTTTGGAGCAATCAGAGAATGGTTTGGATCCATCTTGAGATTTATTTCACAGATTGGATCCATGATACTCATGCTAGTGATGATCTTGATTGTAGGGATACTGATATACCACATAGGGCTATGCTTATGGCCACTGTGCAAGACAGCACTGACACCCACACGAACTCAAAAGATACCACTGATAATTCCACAGGGTATGTTTCCGATGAAGAAGGGTCCCCTAAGGTATGAAGGATTTCAGAATAGCGGAGTGTGATGGCTACAAGCATCAGGAAAAGAACCTGAGGCTTGAGCCAAGGGGGGAATGAAGTGGAATCAGGCTGAAAGATGGTCGCTACTATGAGCCAGGCAGCCATCTTGTTCAGAATATTGGTTCACTAGTAAATAGAATAGATTTTATTAGATGTGAGAAACGAAGCTTACATAGAATTTTAGGAATGTGTGGTAGATTAGGGAACTAGCAATAAAACGAGGCAGAATCCGGCCAGTTCTTGGCACGGAGAGACAGGAAGATGAATGAATGGGGCAAGGTCATGGAGACTTGCAGAGAAACAAAGAGATCATAGAGAACAGACCAGGCCCCAAGCTATCTCAAATAAACACAGCCGGTAGGGAGGAGGGCACAGCCCAGAGAAAACACAGCAGCAAATCACGGACTGTCAAACTAACATGAAGTGTATCAATTTATTGCTAATATGTGGAATTTCTTTGTACTAACGATGGGAGGTATTAACCCACGTGGGGTGGAATAAAGTGTCATCGGGAGGTGGGCTAATTGGGATGTACCTAATTACATATTTTTGGGTATAAGACCCCTTGTAAGGGGGGGAGACGGGGCTCACTCTTTGCGATTGAATCCTGTGTGAGCACTTGTGTGACGACACAATAAAGTTTGCCTTTCCTGAAGAGACTCGTGTTCAGACAATCCTTGCTTGTGTCCGGTCCGGTGCCGTGTTGAAAGTGAACCTGATTGACTCCGGTAACATTTTCACAAGGCTTCCTCAGCTGGCTAACTTTCAAATGGCCATATTGCTACTTATATATCTATTCTTATTTACTGCCAACCAATCACAACCGTCTAATTTGGCGGGAGATTAGTGCAACCAATAGAAGTATGACTTTCAATATACAAATCCAATCCTAGCCATTTTTTTTTGGCGGGAGATTGGTACAGCCAATAGAAGTATAACCTTCATTATGCAGATCCAATCCTAGCCATCTAATTTGGAATAAGATTAGTGCACCCAATCAGAATATAGCTTTCGTTATGCAAATCCTAGAATAATAGCAGATGACATCACGCTTTGGAAAGAGAAGAGTATTTTCCATAGCGTCCTAAGAATCAACACCATCTACGGATTTAGGGGGGCAAAGCCCATCTCTCCCACCATCTAACTTAATAAAGATGAGTGGAGGATGAGGCTAGAATCATAATTTGCGTCCTACTGCATGAATCGTGACCGGCTCTGAAAATGAAACCCCGCGCATGCGCATTGACACCCGGAGGCTCCCTGACTAACGTGGATCACAACAGGATCTCACGCAATGCGTATATAGAAGAAAATGAAAACAAAAAAAACGTAAACATCGGGTGTGAGACATCTGGCGATCCACCTTCATTTATAAGGAACGGCCATGTGTGGAGTAACTCTCAACAACAAATAACATCCCGTATACCCAAGCCCCAATTCACCATGACCGGACTCCACGCAGATAGCCGCCCCACAATGGCTCTGCAAATCACAGAAGGTCGGCCATGGCGGACTGCAGGGCAATAGATGAACCAAAAAATTGGCCCAAAAATATGTATTGACATAAAATAGGCAGCAGAAAGTAAAATATTTGGCCATAATAAAATATACATATAAATATCCAAAACATTCTGGTAATATATAGAATCATAATAGACAATTATAATGAATAAAAATAAAAGGATAAAATTACAGAACTAAAATGAATAGAGATAAAAAGATAAAAAATTACAAAAAATGACATAACTCAAAATCTGCATTTAATCCTGAAGGGATTATTGTGTTAAGAGTGTATATCCACTTCATCTCTGCACAATGAATCTTTCTATTAAAGTCTCCCCCTCTCCAATGGCGTTCTAACTTTTGTATCGCAATGAATTCCATACCCTCCGGAGATTGACCATGAACACTCTTAAAATGTGCTGATACTGCATGGGTTTCTAGGCCTTTTAGTATGTTGTATATATGCTCTCTAATTCTGATTGACAGCAATCTTGTGGTATGGCCTATATAATGTAATCCACAAGGGCATGTAATTCTATATATGACGTTTTTTGTTCTGCATGTGAGAACTCCCTTGATGTTATATTGTTTGGTGTTACTCACAAACTGGGAAACAGTTGACTTCTTTAATTTCAAATTAGTACATGCCGGACAGAGCCCACACCGATTGAAACCCTCTTTTAGATTGAAGAAATTTTTGGTTTTTATTCCTGGATTTTTGTGGCTTTTCACTAAGATTTTTTTGATATTGCTCGCTCCCCTATTTATCTATTTGGGTTTATCTCCAATAAGGTCCTTTAGGATTGGGTCTCGTTTGAGTAGATACCAATTTTTTTCTAATAATGTGATGTACAGTTTTAGTGTGTATATTAAAATCGGTAATAAACATAATATCATTATCATATGAACTTTCATTTGACTTATATTTCAAGATGTCCTTCCTATCTAGAGTACCAATTTCATCGATAGTCATATCAAGAGATTCATTCCTATAGCCCTTTTCAATAAAATCCGATTTGAATTTATTTGCTTGTAGGGTGAATTGATCTATTTCTGTACAATTCCTTCTCAATTGCTTAAACTGTCCTTTAGGGACACCCTTTAGCAAATGTTTGGCATGGCAGCTTGTTTGTTCAATATAACTGTTAACATCAATTTGTTTAAAATAGGTCCTAGTTTTAATACTGTTATTTTCAATATAGATATTAAGGTCCAAGAAATTGATAGATGTAGTGCTGATGTTACAATCAAGGATTATACCCCAATCATTTTGGTTAAGGTGCTGGAAAAAAAGCTGCAAAGATTCCTCATTTCCCCTCCATAGGATAAGGATATCATCAATGTATCTTTTATAGAGGACCAGGTTCTGCGCCCAGACACGCCCCCATGGACAAACTGGTTCTCCCAGTCCGCCATGAATAAATTTGCGTAGCTGGGCGCGAACCTGGTCCCCATGGCAGGACCCTTAACTTGCAGGTAGTGCTGATCTTCAAATCTAAAGAAATTACAGTTGAGAATAAGCTCAATGCCTTTTAAAACAAAATCTGCATGGTCTTTTGTTATGGTCGGGTCATTCCCCAAAAATTTCCGGACAGCGTCACAGCCTCTCATATGGGGTATCACACTGTACAGAGATTGAACATCACATGTGGCCATAATAAGGCCTTCCTCCCATGTGACTTCCTGTAGTATCTGAAGGACATTAATACTGTCCCTGAGATAAAGACTTCACCATGGGTTGTAAGATGGTATCGATATATCTAGACAGATGACTAGTGGCTGACTCAATGCCCGCTATAATGGGGCGGCCCAGAGGGTTGTCTGCATTTTTGTGAAGTTTAGGTAGCCAGTAGAACACAGGGGTCATGGGGAAATTGACAAAGATATAATTATTCTCTTTCTCATTGATCACTTCTGATGTTAACCCACTTTCCAATAAAGATTTAATATCGTCTTGTACTTTCTGGGTGGGATCATAATTGATGGATTTATATGTGTCTATGTCTGATAAAATTCTCATGGCTTCTTGATGGTAATTAACTGCAGATAGAATAACTATCCCCCCCTTATCGGCCGGCTTGATGACAATTTTATCATTTTCACTCAATGTTGTGAGGGCTTCTCTTTCTTTCTTAGTAAGATTTTGCTTTCCATGTTCTGTTGATATTTTATCAATCTCTGACAGAACTACGTTCTCAAAAGCCTTAATTGGATCTGACAACATATGTTTAGGATAAAAAGTGGATGTATTTTTCAATGTGGTATATCTTCCCATATCCACTGTTCTCTCTAAAGGGGTCTTGCTAAAGAACTTTTTTAAAACATAATTTTCATTTGAATTTTTGTAAATCCACATAGGTGTTAAATTTATTGAGGTTCTGGCTCGGAGCGAATTTCAGACCTTTTTCTAAAACCCAAGTTTCGTTATCTTGCAGAGTAACACCACTTAAATTGAAAATGCCCACGGATTTTATCGTCGTCCTCTTTTTTCTTCTTTGAAGTATCCTCCTTCCTCCTCGTCTACTCCTTCTGGATCTTCCTGAGTTCTTCTTTTTATTGATCGACGGTTCAATAGAATATCTGGTTCTAAAGGGACATTTCTTTTGTCTATATTTGATGGTGGGTCCATCGACGGTAGCCGAAAAACCTCTTCCTCATATAGAGCATCGTACCTATTTGACAGAGGAATGGAGGCTGGGTCGCCTCTTCCACCAGGAGCTCTAGTGATATAACCTCTCCTGTTTTGGGCATGGTGGTTTCCCCTGTTGTTGGAATGATCATATATATAAGATGGTCTTAGCATAGATTTTTCATATGGAGGGGCACTAGGTCTAGGCGACATCCATGAGTCTTGCCTCCATGACAGACGTCTAGATGTATCCCTCCTCCATGATTGTCATCGGGGTTTCTTAACCTGTTGCCATCGTGGTCTCTGATTATGAGATGTGAAATTACGCAACTGATCCTCTTTAACAGGAAGGTCTGTCTGTCCAAGATTACTATCAATATTAGTCGGATGAGTAGAGGATTTAGGTAGGTTCTTATTTATATTACCATAATTGTGTATCTCTCCCTTTTTATAGTCATCTTGATCTCTTAGGAACTTTCTTTTTTTAGTCATCAAAACTTCTTTTTCTTTTTTAAAAACAAGTTCTTCCAACATATTAAGCCATCGAATACACCTAGAACCAGGAGGGTTCTATTACATGTGAGTGCTACTACCTCACCTATATATATGTGTTATCATACATAGGTTGCACTATGATGTACTTTTTGTGTTTTCTCTGAGGAACATTATAAGAAGAAAATTCTGAAAAACTACGAATGGGACATTGACCTCATCCTGTGAAGGACATTGACATCGCTACACCATTCTTTATTTTGTCGATATTTGTGATGGTTGAGTTACAAGGACCATAGGTGTATGAGCGATCTCCTACATTGATTCATTTATCAGCGCTGCCTAACTTTTTTCTGTTTACTGTACCCACTTGTTTTTGTGTGTGTCGCTGATTATGACCTCCTTACCTTTAAGGCAACAAGTGGGGAGAAATAAATAACCATTTCTTGAATGGTGAGGATATTGATATACATCACAAAGACAGTGTAGAGAATATTGTGTCTCTTAAACGATGTCTAATTCGGGAAGTCAATACGAAACTAGAGGTAACTACTCTAGAAAAATATTTAAGTGATAAAATTAGTCCGCGGGGATTAAGATATGAAAAGATGCCCACACACAATAAAAATAACCAACCCTTTATGGATGGATGGCTTAATATGTTGGAGGGTTTCGCCACAAGGACTATGGAATATATTATCGAATTCAGGAAGAACCAACTTCCGGAGTTAGATAAGGAAATCAATGCTCTGGTTGAAAACATTACCAACCAGATAAGCTCTGATAACCTTACCTCCCTCACTCAGGAACTAGAAGAACTTGTTTTTAAAAAAGAAAAAGAAGTTTTGATGACTAAAAAAAGAAAGTTCCTAAGAGATCAAGATGACTATAAAAAGGGAGAGATACACAATTATGGTAATATAAATAAGAACCTACCTAAATCCTCTACTCATCCGACTAATAATTTATTTTTTTAGGGGTGGGGCCACCCGGCGGGCCGCCGCCCCCTGGAAGGTGCCGCCCTAGGCCTAGGCCTTGTTGGCCTAGGCCAAAATACACCAGTGCCGGAGGGTATGGAATTCATTGCGATACAAAAGTTAGAACACCATTGGAGAGGGGGAGACTTTAATAGAAAGATTCATCGTGCAGAGATGAAGTGGATATACACTCTTAACACATTAATCCCTTCAGGATTAAATGCAGATTTTGAGTTATGTCATTTTTTGTAATTTTTTATCTTTTTATCTCTATTCATTTTAGTTCTGTAATTTTATCCTTTTATTTTTATTCATTATAATTGTCTATTATGATTCTATATATTACCAGAATGTTTTGGATATTTATATGTATATTTTATTATGGCCAAATATTTTACTTTCTGCTGCCTATTTTATGTCAATACATATTTTTGGGCCAATTTTTTGGTTCATCTATTGCCCTGCAGTCCGCCATGGCCGACCTTCTGTGATTTGCAGAGCCATTGTGGGGCGGCTATCTGCGTGGAGTCCGGCCATGGTGAATTGGGGCTTGGGTATACGGGATGTTATTTGTTGTTGAGAGTTACTCCACACATGGCCGTTCCTTATAAATGAAGGTGGATCGCCAGATGTCTCACACCCGATGTTTACGTTTTTTTTGTTTTCATTTTCTTCTATATACGCATTGCGTGAGATCCTGTTGTGATCCACGTTAGTCAGGGAGCCTCCGGGTGTCAATGCGCATGCGCGGGGTTTCATTTTCAGAGCCGGTCACGATTCATGCAGTAGGACGCAAATTATGATTCTAGCCTCATCCTCCACTTATCTTTATTAAGTTAGATGGTGGGAGAGATGGGCTTTGCCCCCCTAAATCTGTAGATGGTGTTGATTTTTAGGACGCTATGGAAAATACTCTTCTCTTCCAAAGCGTGATGTCATCTGCTATTATTCTAGGATTTGCATAACGAAAGCTATATTCTGATTGGGTGCACTAATCTTATTCCAAATTAGATGGCTAGGATTGGATCTGCATAATGAAGGTTATACTTCTATTGGCTGTACCAATCTCCCGCCAAAATAGATGGCTAGGATTGGATTTGTATATTGAAAGTCATACTTCTATTGGTTGCACTAATCTCCCGCCAAATTAGACGGTTGTGATTGGTTGGCAGTAAATAAGAATAGATATATAAGTAGCAATATGGCCATTTGAAAGTTAGCCAGCTGAGGAAGCCTTGTGATACTTCAATGTATTGGTGAAACGCGTTCTGGTTTATTTGTTCTATTTATTTTATTAAAAGTTTTAATTCTGCCTTGGAGCTTCTCTTTATTTTTGAGAATCTCTATATCATCAACTACCAACACGGAACTTCAGCTCTATTTGAATTCCTTTGGTCCAAGTGAATCTATTACATCATCGTTCTTGGAATCTTGATTGGGATCCAGTGATTCTTCCTGGAAAAGGTGATTGGGAAGCCAACAATATCCCTACAGCGAATACACCTAGAACCAGGAGGGTTCTATTACATGTGAATGCTACTACCTCCACCTATATATATGTGTTATCATACATAGGTTGCACTATGATGTACTTTTTGTGTTTTCTCTGAGGAACATTATAAGAAATGTCTCCTCTTTTCATACAGACTGCCGCCCCAAGCAGTTGTTTATGGATAGATTTAAAGGAAAAGCATTTACCGTCATTTGAAATGTCATTTTTTGGTTTTTACATATTTCTATACATCCTAGAAATCCGCCACTTCACGGGCAGGTTATGGGGACCGCCTAGGCACGATATTTGAAGGAATTTTTCGTTTTTATTTTTAACCCTTATTTCATGGAAAACTCACTGTCCCTTTAAAAACGTTTTTTTTAAACATTTTTGTCCTTGTTTCCTGTCCCCCAGGGCACTACCCGGACCCCCATACACCTTTTATGGCAAATATGTAGCATATATGCCCTCTTGGAGGGCACTCTAAAAAACCGAATTTTCAGCCCCATTGACTTGCATGGGGGTTCGGGTTCGGACCCGAACAAATGGGAAGTTCGGGTTCGGGCCTGAACCGAACTCGAGGGGTGTTCGGCTCATCCCTACTGGTCATTATGGATTACGCTACCTGTTACCCTGAAGCTAGTCCCAAAGCCAGATGGGAGTTGGAGGTTTTGCAATGATTTTAGGAAGCTCAATTCAGTGAGCAATTTGACACTTATCCTATGCTCCGGGTAGACGAACTTATAGACCAACTGGGCACAGCTCGTTATTTGATAACTTTGGACTTGACCAAAGGGTATTGGCAGATTCCACTGACAGAAGGCGCCAAGGAGAAGACCGCCTTCGTAACCCCTGAGGGTTCGTTTCAATATAAAAAGATGCCTTTTGGATTACAAAATGCACCTGCTACATTTCAGAGAGCTATGGACAAACTTTTGAGACCCCACCAACAGTATGCTGCAGCATACTTGGATGACATCGTAGTACATAGCACTGACTGGGAATCTCATTTGCCTCGAGTCCAAGCTGTCTTGGAAACTCTCCATAGAGCAGGTATCACTGCTAATCCAACAAAATGTGCCCTGGGGTTAGAGGAAGCCAAATATTTAGGTTACACGATTGGTCGTGGAGTCATAAAACCCCAGCTAAACAAAGTAGAAGCCATTCAGGAGTGGCCACGTCCTACCAGTAAAAAACAAGTCAGAGCTTTCCTTGGGATAACGGGATACTACATGAGGTTTATCCCAAACTTTGCAACTCTTGCAGCCCCGTTGACAGACCTTACCAAAGGGAAGAATTAAATGGTCCCCAGAAGCCGAGGAATCTTGCCAGGTCCTGAAGGGGGCTCTTTGTGCACGGCCAATCCTCTACTCCCCTGATTTTTCCAAGGACTTTGTAGTCCAAACTGATGCATCTGATGTTGGTCTAGGGGCAGTTTTGTCACAGGTACATAATGGTGAGGAACACCCTGTGGTGTACTTAAGCAGAAAACTAACCGATCATGAACAGAAATATGCAGTGATTGAGAAGGAGGGTTTGGCTATTAAATGGGCATTGGATGCCTTAAGATATTATTTATTAGGGCGCCAGTTTGATCTGGTGACTGACCATGCTCCCCTCAAATGGATGGCACTAAAAAAGGAGACCAATAGACGTGTGAATCGTTGGTTTCTGGCATTGCAGGACTACAGCTTCACTGTGAAGCATCGATCGGGTAAAAAAATGGCCAATGTAGATGCTCTGTCCAGAGTCTACGCTTGTGTAGCTGACAGTGTTCCACCCAGGGGGTTGAAACAAGGGGGGAGGGTATGTAACAGGGCGTCATGTAGAGAGCAAGGAAAGGTCCTGTCCGGGGTTTATGTGTCACCCAGATTTCTCTCTTACACCTTTCCGGAACCTCTAAGCACCTGGTTTTGCACTTTGCCTCAGTGGCAATTTAGTGCAGGTGAGGCAAACAGACATCGCTCTGGAGTCTGGGGAGCAGACGGTCTCTATCTGCTGGAGCACGAGGTTGGTCATGCTAGTTTGCTGGAGCCTGACAAACACTAGGTTTGCACAGGTTGTTAGTCAGGACTATTGTGTGTTTAGTTAGTGCCGGGACACGGCTAGGAATTTTCTTTGTCTTCTGAAGTATTTATTTTTTAGCAATATACAGTGTGGTGTATAACCTGTGGGTCGCTGCAATAAATATACCCCCGTTTGAAGGAAAGTCACTGGTCTGGTCTCTGAACCTTTCAAGAGTGCTCACCCCAGAGAGCAATTGCACCCGCTACCTGTTTCCCAGCTCACTATATATATATAAAATCAATGGTATAGCAGAGCGTAGTGATTCCTTTTTTATTGGACTTACATTACATTTAAAAGAAAAGCTTTCGAGACTGTTCCTCTCTTCTTCAGGTCTGGAAGCTATACTGAGCAAAATCATGGAATTGAACATTAAAGGACACAAGGGTGGGGGGTTAGATGATGTAAATAGTGAGTAAAATAGTATGGTCAACAAGGGCAAATAAACACGTGAGAGATCTTAGGCCCAACAACAGAGATCATATCATGACAACTTAAAAGAAAAAAAACAGGGAAGGCAGAAAAAGCAAAAAACAAGAAATAATAAAACACAAGCCAGAATTCTGAATGTGATGTGACGTTAAGATAATGGGTAAAAAAGCCGGAGTCTACATTGAGTCCTTCCTTTCTGGTGTTAAATATGTGATAATTTTGTATTTCGAATGTTTTACGTTCCTGGGAGTCTTTAAAATTTCCTTTGAGGATTTTAATCCTGAGGTTTTGGATAGAGTGGCCTGTCAGATTAAAGTGATGTCCCACCTGGGTACAATATTTATTTTCCTGATGGTTCTGATAATATCTATAATATAATTGAGTAAGGCTTGGCGTGTCCGTCGCCAAGCCTTACTCTGCGCATGCGCGCGCAACCAGCGGCGGTTGGTTGCGCGCGCATGCAACCGCCGCGGCACGAGCCGGCTGTGCGCTCACCGCGGCGGTTACAAGATGCACACAGCAGTCGGGTAGAGGCTGCACTCGCAGCCTCTACCCGGCTGCCGCGCGCATCCATCCCCGAGCGGCGAAGGGAAAGTTCCCTCGCTTCCGCTCTTTGAAGGACCCAAGCCGTGGTCACGTGACCGCGGCTTGGGTCCTTCAACGACCGGAAGCGGGGAAACTTTCACTTCGCCGCTCGGGAAGGTAAGTATGAGGAGCTCATGGGGCGGCTGTCCGAATGCCGATAGAGCATTCGAACAGCCGCCCCATGTCTGGTCTGGGGGGCATATAGCCATGAGAGGTGGGGGGCAAATATCTGAGAGGTGGGGGGCAAATATCCATGAGCTGGGGCATATATCCATGAGAGGTGGGGGCCAAATATCCATGAGCTGGGGCAGTATCCACGTGCTGGGGCAGTATCCACGAGCTGGGGCAGTATCCACGTGCTGGGGCAGTATCCACGAGCTGGGGCAGTATCCACGTGCTGGGGCAGTATATCCACGTGCTGGGGCAGTATCCACAAGCTGGGGCAGTATCCACGAGCTGGGGCAGTATCCACGAGCTGGGGCAGTATCCACGTGCTGGGGCAATATCCACGAGCTGGGGCAGTATATCCACGTGCTGGGGCAGTATCCACGAGCTGGGGCAGTATATCCACGAGCTGGGGCAGTATATCCACGTGCTGGGGCATATATCCACGTGCTGGGGCAGTATATCCACGTGCTGGGGCATATATCCACGTGCTGGGGCAGTATATCCACGAGCTGGGGCATATATCCACGAGCTGGGGCATATATCCACGAGCTGGGGCAGTAAATCCATGAGCTGGGGCAGTATATCCACAATAGACTGCCCTCTGGGCAGGCTTTCCACCTTGTATGTTAATAATTGCATAACAATAATAACAATCATAATTATATATCATAGATTGAAGCAGCTGTATAAGTTGCGCAATTTAAAATAATATATAATAATAATTATATAACAGATATATAATTGATAATAATAATAATGACAATAATAATCATAATAATATATCGCAGATTGAATCAGTCATATAAACTGTGTAATTTAAAATAATATATAATAATAATTATATAACAGATATATAATTGATAATAATAATTGTATTATAATAATAATAATGACAATAATAATCATAATAATATATCGCAGATTGAATCAGTCATATAAACTGTGTAATTTAAAATAATAATAAAATAATAATAATGTTAAAATAATAATGATGACATAAATATTCATAATACTATATTGAAGACTGACTCACTTGTATAAGCTGTATAATTCAAATGAATAATAAATCATAGATATATAATCGATAATAATTGTATAATAATAATAATAATAATGACAATAATAATCATAATAATATATTACAGATTAAATCAGCCATATAAACTGTGTAATTTAAAATAATAATAATAAAATAATGATAATGATATTAACATTCTTAATACTTTATCGAAGACAGACTCAGTCGTATAAATTGTATAATTCAAAATAATAATCATAGATTGAATCAGCCAAATAATTTAAAATAATACTAATATATAATAATGTTATATCATAGATAGAACCAGTATATTAGTCCAGACGCCAAACTCCCCAGAGAACTGCAGGATACAATGATAGTCTTTAATACTTCAAACAACGTGCATCCATAATGGTTTACCTTGTTACTTTGCTATCATATGGGCTCCCCCTAGTGGATGCATTAGGTACTGGACCAATGGACTGGCTGAAGCTCTAGAATCCTCCTCAGCACCAGGACTAACTCTACATGACACCGAGGTGAAGTTCCTGTTGTATGCAGATGACCTCCTATTACTGTCACCAACAGAGAGAGGTCTACAAGACAGCCTGGAAGTGCTGGAAAAATACAGTGCGGCTTGGGAACTACCCATCAACCAAAAGAAAACAAAGGTCATGGTTTTCCAAAGGAAGAACGCAAAAACCAAGAGTTCCTCTTTCACACCTAATGACTACACTCTTGATGAAGCCAAGAGCTACACATACCTCGGCCTAGAAACAAACCGATCGGGAAGTTTCAAACCAGCCATAGAGGCCCTAAGAGACCAGGCGTGTAGAACCTTCTATGCCATCAGGAGAAAACTCTACAAACTAAAACCGCCTGTAAGAGTCTGGCTTAAAATCTTTGATAGCGTCATCACTCCAATCCTCCTTTATGGCAGTGAAGTATGGGGCCCCATCACCTACCCTGACCAACCCAAATGGGACACCAGCCCAACAGAAATATTCCATCTGGAATTCTGCAAGCACCTCCTCCAAGTCCATCGGAGCACCTCTAACAATGCTTGCCGGGCCGAGCTGGGCAGACTCCCCTTACTTCTTGCAGTACAGAAGAGGGCGCTATCATACTGGGACCATCTAAACATCAGCAGCCTCAACTCATACCACCATAAAGCCCTACTGGCCAACAAGGACCATCCAAAACCATGTGGGCTGCAACAACTCATATCCACCCTGATCATCCAAAACCCCCATGAAGGCAACCTGACAAAATATCAAATAAAGGCCCTAATTAACGATTCCAGGGAAAACTATATCAGAGAATGGAGACATGATATAGCAAACTCCCAGAAACTCACCATTTACCAATCATTACAGAGGGAATACAAACTGGCCCCATACCTGGAGGTACTACAAGACCCCAAGGACAGACAGATCCTGAGCCGGTACAGACTGAGCGCCCACAGTCTGGAAATCGAATCAGGGCGGCATAGACAGACCTACAAGCCCAGGGAGAATAGACTGTGTCAGCATTGTGACCAGGGGGCCCTGGAAGATGAGGTCCACTTCCTCCTACAGTGCCC
>CM019066.1:41206468-41298968 GCA_009667805.1 Leptobrachium leishanense | reverse complement strand
ATACGCACAAATAGCAACCTTGATCCTACCCCAACCCTAAAATAAGCACAAATAGGAACCTTGATCCTACCCCAAACCTAAAATAAGCACAAATAGCAACCTTGATCCTACCCCAACCCTAAAATAAGCACAAATAGCAACCTTGATCCTACCCCAACCCTAAAATACGCACAAATAGCAACCTTGATCCTACCCCAACCCTAAAATACGCACAAATAGCAACCTTGATCCTACCCCAACCCTAAAATACGCACAAATAGCAACCTTGATCCTACCCCAACCCTAAAATACGCACAAATAGCAACCTTGATCCTACCCCAACCCTAAAATACGCACAAATAGCAACCTTGATCCTACCCCAACCCTAAAATACACACAAATAGCAACCTTGATCCTACCCAACCCTAAAATAAGCACAAATAGCAACCTTGATCCTACCCCAACCCTAAAATACGCACAAATAGCAACCTTGATCCTACCTCAACCCTAAAATACGCACAAATAGCAACCTTGATCCTACCCCAACCCTAAAATACGCACAAATAGCAACCTTGATCCTACCCCAACCCTAAAATAAGCACAAATAGCAACCTTGATCCTACCCCAACCCTAAAATACGCACAAATAGCAACCTTGATCCTACCCCAACCCTAAAATACGCACAAATAGCAACCTTGATCCTACCCCAACCCTAAAATACGCACAAATAGCAACCTTGATCCTACCCCAACCCTAAAATATGCACAATTTATTTATTTATAAAGGATTTTACCAGGAAGGATACATTGAGATTTCTCTCGTTTTCAAGTATGTCCTGGGTTCAAGTACATTGAAGTGTTACATTTACAGAAATACAAAGTAATACAATGTAAGATATTAACAACACAAATATACAGATTAACAGAAAATAAATATGTAGGAAATATAGTCACTAGGTTACATGTTTACAGGTGCATTCTGTATTGAGGTATGTTAACAGAGAAATTTTGAGTGACTTAAGACTGGTGGAAGATTTGATGGTGTCTGGGAGGTTATTCCATAATTGTGGTGCTCTGTAGGAAAATGAGGACCGAGCCACTGTCTTTTTGTATTGTGGTATTGCAAGTAAGGTGCTGGTCCTGGATCGGAGGTTATAGGATGATCCTACCCCAACCCTAAAATATGCACAATTAGCAACCTTGATCCTACCCCAACCCTAAACATATACTCCAAACCTATAAAAGGCACAAATAGCAACCTATGGAGGATTGCGCTATGCAGCCCCGTTGAACGCGCGTCAAAGCGTTTCGACAAGGAGGCTTTCAGGATGTCCACTGTGGAGTGCCCCGTCGAAACGTCACAACACTGCGACGGACGCCAGGAGGCACATCGGTACGGGCGCATATATTGCACTTGTCTGACCCCGGCCTAAGCCATCGTCTCACCAGGATTCTCCCACTAATCCCGATGGCCAGTACATGTCTGGTTACAGATAGATAAAAATAGGTGGATATAGAAAGATAAATAGATTGTTGTTGCTCTTATTATTTTTTGTTTGTTTTGTGTGAGATTTCAGAGATTCCTACGACTTTTATTTTGACATTTTTTAAAAGAAAACATTGGGACATGGAAGAGTGTCACCAACCCCCCCCCCCCCCGCACTCCGTGTGAGCCAGGTGTTACATCACAGATGGCTGGAGATCACGAGGTAGAAAGGGAAAAGAACATTTCATTAATGTCACATTTACTCACATCACTGGAAACACAAAGTTGCGATTTCACAGTGAAATCAACCAGACTTATACTTTAAAAGATGAATGGAGACTCTCCGCTTCCTAGCAGTGAAATTCTCAAACAGAAATCACCTCTTTTTCCAAATATGTTCTTTAATAATAAATGACTTTATCTATTCCATGGGACACTCTGGGCACTGAAAAGAAAGTAAAGTGTTTGCAAAGGTTTTGGTAAATGTCGCATCATAAAAAATCCACAAAATGGAAACAGGAGATTAAAAAAACAATCTGACTTAATATCTTCATGTTACATGCAATTACATCAAATGAAGAAAAAAACCAACAGCAGCATGTGTTTTATAAGGTGTTTTATAATGTGTTTTATAAGGTGTTTTATAATGTGTTTTATAAGGTGTATTATAAAATGTTTTATAAGGTATATTATAATGTGTTTATAATGTTTTATAAAATGTTTTATGTGTTTATAAAGTGTTTTGTAATGTGTTCATAATGTGTATTATAAAATGTTTTATAAGGTTTATTATAATGTTTATAATGTTTTTTATAAAATGTTTTATGTGTTTATAATGTGTTTTGTAATGTGTTTATAATGTGTTTTATAAAATGTTGTATAATGTGTTTATAATGTGTTTTATAAACTGTTTTATAATGTGTTTTATAATGTATTTTACAGTTGTGTTCAAAATTATTCAACCCCCAATGCTGTAAAGGGTTTTAGGGAATTTAGTGACATTTGTAATTGTATTCAGAATGAAATCCTACAAGGACTTTTTAAAGAACCATATGCAACTAAAATGACATCAATTGGTTTTGTAATACAGTAGTAAATGTTTCTTTTGTGAATTCTTCATTGACACAATTATTCAACCCCTTAAAGACTACCACTCTGAAGAACAGAGGTTCATTCAAGTGTTTTCAATCAGGTATTGAAAACACCTGTGGATGTCACGGAGCAGCAATAAAGCATAATAAGCACCAATTAGGCAGCTTTAAAATGACTGTGATACTCAGCTCCTTCTAGACTTTTACTGGTGTGGTTACAAACATGGTGAAGTCAAGAGAATGGTCCAGGAAGACAAGAGAAGAGGTGATTACTCTTCACAGGAAGGGCAATGGCTATAAGAAGATTGCAAATATGTTAAACATACCAAGAGAGACCATAGGAAGCAACATTCGCAAATTCAAGGCAAAGGGCACTGTTGAAACGCTACCTGGTCGTGGCAGAAAGAAGATGCTGACTTCGACTGCTGTGCGCTACCTGAAGCGTAGAGTGGAGAAAAGTCCCTGTGTGACTGCTGAGGAACTGAGAAAAGATTTGTCAGATGTGGGTACTGAAGTTTCAGCTCAGACAATACGGCGCACACTGCGTAATGAAGGCCTCCATGCCAGAACTCCCAGGCGCACCCCCTTGCTGTCTCCAAAGAATAAGAAGAGTCGACTGCAGTATGCCAAAAGTCATGTGGACAAACCACAGAAGTTTTGGGATAGTGTTCTGTGGACTGATGAAACAAAATTAGAACTGTTTGGGCCCATGGATCAACGCTATGTTTGGAGGAGGAAGAACAAGGCCTATGAAGAAAAGAACACCTTGCCTACTGTGAAGCATGGCGGGGGGTCAATCATGCTTTGGGGCTGTTTTGCTTCTGCAGGTACAGGGAAGCTTCAGCTTGTGCAAGGTACCATGAATTCTCTTCAGTACCAGGAGATATTGGATGACAATGTGATGCAGTCCGTCACAAACCTGAGGCTTGGGAGACGTTGGACCTTTCAACAGGACAATGATCCCAAGCATACCTCCAAGTCCACTAGAGCATGGTTGCAGATTAAAGGCTGGAACATTTTGGAGTGGCCATCGCAGTCACCTGACTTAAATCCGATTGAGAACCTCTGGTGGGACTTAAAGAAAGCAGTTACAGTGCGCAAGCCTAAGAATGTGACTGAACTGGAGGCTTTTGCCCATGACGAATGGGCGAAGATACCCGTAGATCGCTGCAAGACACTTGTGTCAAGCTATGCTTCACGTTTAAAAGCTGTTATAACTGTAAAAGGATGTTGTACTAAGTACTAAGATTGAATGTCACTTGGGGGTTGATTAAAACTGATAATGATGTGAGCACAGAAAAGACATTTGTGGTTATTTAATTATAAATGTTATGTTATATTTGTCTGACCTACACGTGCCTCTTTGATTTAATTGTAAGCAAGATGACTGAATGATCAAAATCAATGTCAAACTGTCCAAAACACTCAATTTCAGTGGGGGTTGAATAATTTTGAACACAACTGTATGTGTTTATAATTTGTTAATAATGTGTTTTATAAAATGTTTCATAAGGTATATCATAATGTGTTTTATAATGTTTTTTATAATGTGTTTTATAGTGTTTTTCATAAAATGTTTTATAATGTGTTTTATAAAATGTTTTATTAGGTGTATTATAATGTGTTTAGAATTGTATTTTATGCTTGCCTTAATTTTTAAATCTCCCTACATTTTTGTTAGAAAAAAATCTTCTGTTCCCCCCTCCCCATGCATGGTAACACAATGTGCTTTTTTACATAACCTTATACTCTCTTCACAGCACACAGAGACTGCACTGCTTTTTAGAGAAGGTTAGGAGGTGGGTACTGGCGCTTGCATTAGCAAACAGATGTTTAGTTCCTCATGGAGAAAGATTGATTGTAGTTTCCTCAAAAAAGAGAAAAAGCAACGTGTAGACTGAATAAGTATACAATTAAAATATGCAAGGAGAGTTACTTACATGGTCCTGTGCCCTTTTGGAAAATGGCACCAAACATATAAGCGGCCGGTGAATTAGCGGGACACCGGTTCCCCCTTAATGATCTCTTATCAGCAGTTCTTAAGAGCGATAATTTCCTTCACTGCCTCCAACAAAAGATGAAATCGTTGGCATAAAACTACTCGATTTATTGAATAAAACAAATTACAATAAAAACACCGCAAACGCGTTTGGCTAGATACAGCTTCATCAGTGGTTCTTACCCTACCCATCCAACCTCCCACCCAGGGCAGGTGCCTAACTTCAGGTCTCCTTTCCAGCTGTCTCCACTTCTCTCTCTAATTACTCTCACTAAGCCCAGGCTTCTGGTTCTTCCTATGCTGCCCTGCTAACCATCTGTTTCACCTACCCCAGTCCCTTAGATTGTAAGCTCACGGGATTTCTGACTGAGCACTTGGTTTAAAGTGCTGTACCACCTGGACAGTTATCCTAGGGGCAGGGTCATCTCTTCATCATGTGTCATGTACGTCTCCTGTTTGTGCTTCTCTGTTGTAAAGCGCTGCGGAATATGCTGGTGCTGTATAAATGCCTGTAACTGTAACTATAATGTGTTTTATAATATGTTTTATAAGGTGTTTTATAATGTGTATTATAATATTAGCGGTTAGTCAGAGAGCACCAGAATGTCACCAACATTTCGGTGCTCTCTTGATCCCCGCACTTTGGGGAATCAAATTCCCCGACCCTGTGGTGAATTCAGCATTTACCGCAGGGTCCCCGAAGTGCAACGAATCAGCCGCCGAATGGATCCGAAAAACCGCCGAAAATCTGCCACAAATCCGCCGATAACCCGCTGATACGATCCGAAAAAATCGAATTGATCCGAAATGTGGTAGAAAACCCATCAAATGCGTCCAAAAAAAGCCAACAATCCACCGAACACAATGCCAACCAGCCGTAGCAAAGAGCCAACAAGCCGAAGAATGGGATAAAAAAAAAAAAAGATTGAAACTGTCAAATTTGAAACGCTGTTTGCAGAAAAACTACTTAACAAAAATGTCTGGAATTTACACATAAGATCCTATGAATGATAATAAAAAGGGCTGTTACAGAAAAAAATGCTATTTTAAAAAATAAATAGTCATCAGAAAATAAAAATTGCAGAAAAAAATCACGAAAAAGGCCTAAAAAAATCCTGAAAAAAAAAATAAAGAAATTTTTTGCTGAAAATTAAAAGAATAAATGGTTTAACCCCTTGGGGACCAGGCAATTTTACCATTGGCTGTCTGAAAGTGCTCGCTGCTGTTTTTACATTTCTGCGCTGTTTGTGTTTAGGTCTAATTTTCGTCTTACTCGCTTATGCAACCCACGCATATTATACACCTAGTATAGTACGTCCTAGGTCCTTAAGGGGAATTTTCCCTAGGACGTACTATGTACGTCTTTGGTCCTTAAGGGCTTAATAGATATTGAATAACATTGAAACCTATGGGATTCGCCTGAATAAACCACCGAACAGCAGGGCATTTCACTGACATTTCTCTGCTGGTCGGTGTCTGTGAATAGATTAACCATCGCTTCTCTATGGGAGATTTCACTGCCGTCGAACAGGCACTGTACTTGCTGGCAGTTCACCAAAATTTGGCAAACTGCCTGCTCTCTGAATAGCCGAATGGCCCCGAAATGTCACTGTACAGGGAAATTCACTGTTTTGGTGCAATTTCGTGGCCAATTCGGTGCTCTATGAATAACCCCTAGAGCAGGGCTCAAAAATTCAAGTCCCAAGCTACTAACCAGGCCATAAGAGTTACTCGCCACCAGTTGCTCCACCTAAACCCTACCCAGTTCTTAACTCTGCCCCTAAACACCCCTTAAATTATCTTATGAAATTACACTGTTAAAGGTTTTATTTAGAATATAGGTACAAAAAAATGAATACCCAGCCATCAGACCCCAGATACATGTATACCCAGTCATCAGAGCCCAGTGTTAGCAGAGCGAGGAGGCAGGGAAGCTCCTCTTTACCCCCTGCCTTTACCCCTGACAGAGACGAGCTGGGTCAGGTTAGACAGCTTATCCCTGCCATCATGCAGCCTGGGGAAGGTGGGCTGCACGGTGGCACTGCCGGATTACGCAGTGCAAAATAATTTATTGTGCTGCCTGTGTGTGCATTTCCACTCGCCCTCCCTCAATTTTTACTCTCCAAATGCGAGTAGGCGAGTGGAAATTTTGAGCCCTGCCCTAGAGAAAGAAGAGAGAAGACAAGAAAGGAAAGATGGAGAGTGAGGAGAGGCAGAGATTAAAAGATGAGAGGAAAGATGATGAAATGATGAGAGAAAAAGAGAAAGAAAAAAGAGTAAGAGAAAATGAAGAGAGAAAGGAAAGATAGAGGGAGACTGAGAGAAAGAGAAGGAGAGAGGGAGAGAGAGACAGAGAGGAGAGAAAGAAGTGAGAAAGAGGGACCGAGAAAGAGACAGAGCGGGAGAGAAAGGGAGGAAGAGAGAGAAAAAGAAGAGAGAGAAAAGAACAATAATGAAATGAGAGGAGAAAGAAAAAAAATATGAAAAAGTGTAAGAGAAAACAAGGAGATAAAAGAGAGAGAGAACAAGAGAGAGATAGAAAGAGAGAGAACAAGAGAGAGATAGAAAGAGATATATAAAGAGAGAGAGTGATAGATAGAGAAAGAGAGATACAGGAGAGAGGAAGGAAGGAGGCACAATGTTAAAAGACACAGTTCATCTCTTTATACGTCTCAAGTAATATTTGCTTAGAAAGGCAGCGCACCGCTTCATCAAACACCCCATGCCCATGTGGAGTGCGTCTGGGGACAACCTCGCCATCTTTTTGCCTGGTGGTCTGATTGACCAACACTAAGATAGATGGGGATAATACACTGGAAAATGTATACCCCACCTTATGTAGCACAAAGACCACCAACCCACAGAGCTACCAGAGAACATCACAATCTACATACGTCTTCCCCATGGGCCCTGCTCACCACTTCCAATGGTTCCTGGGCTAGAAACAAAGTTTTCTGTGTTCGGCCCATTGGGCTGAGTCCTATGAGGTAGGGTACAAGGGTATGGACACTCGTCTGAACAGGGCTGCCATAAGTAATCGTAGGGCCTGTTATTAAATCACTTCTCAGGGCCCCCCCCTCACCTCAGTGACCCCATACCAACTTGTTAAAAATAGATCATTGCACCTGCTCTCCTGATGGTCTGGTGAGAGAGCTCACATGATGCAGAATGTGCTAATCTATCCCTAAGCGATGAGACAGTGAATCAAAGTGCTTTGATCAGCCTCAGATACCACGGCCCACCGGGTAATTTCACGGTATAACAGTGGGCCAGTCCTGGGTGGTTCTTACATATCTGGCACTTAGGCAAGTTGCACAGGGTTTGGCAAGGGTCAGCGTCCCCTGAAGCCATTGGGCCCCCGAACTTATTATGGACTGTCACCCCCCCCCAATACCCAGCAGGTACCATTAATTCATAGAAAATGGATAAAATCCAGGTAAAGTATCCATGTAATTGGGCAGACTAGATGGGCCGAAAGGTTCTTATCTGCCGACATTTTTCTATGTTTCTATAATAAAAATGATGGAGCAGATAACATGATTTAATGTATAAATGATCATTTCCGTGTGTCTGTTCCGGTACTGATAGCGCAGTATGATCTCCCAGCACACAAGGATTAGAATGTTTTACTGAAAGCTGGATGAGTCCACGCGGCGCAAGTTAATTGTCCGGTCCCGGGACGCATTGCCCTGCTGATCATCACGCCATCAGCAGGAATCGTGACACTTAGCGCTGAGCAATTTTCCCAGTGGGACCCTTCTGTTTATACCAGATTAGTAACTCACCAGCTGGCATTGATTGATTAACACCCGGGTGTTTAATACTGCATTTATTCACAAGCTGCTGAGCGGAAAATATTAATTATCGCTCCGGTGACTGGAGACGCGCATCCTGGCTGTCTGCAGCATTATACGTGGTCTTACAGGTAGATTCTCCAGTCATTTCTTATGCATAAAAAGAGACACTCTGCTCATACCGTGGACTTGTGGTGCAGGGTGTTTGCAGCATAATCTGTGTTATGTAAGAATGTCATTATCTATTTGTCTTTTGTTATGGTCCATGGGTATCTGTATATCGGCCTTATATTTCAGGAGTTGTTAATCTTCTTTGTTAGGCAAACACTGCCCCGTTATCTGTTTTAAACTGTAATTTGTTTGTCAATTACAATTGCCATTGTCCTGCCTTGTTTAGAAATGTTGAGCACATGGTTATTCCATTATCTGTTTTAGTATAACTATGTCTCCCAACAGTTTCTAGGGGAGGTGTTTGTGTCTGTAACGACCCATGTTTGACCGTATGAATATATGTGTCTGTCCCCAATTAAAAGAGTTCAAATCTGGCAAAGAAAGACCCCCAGATCTACAGCTTTCTCTTATTTCTGGGGGATGCTAGCAGGCTCTCTACGTGTCCCGGTCTTTGAGTTCTGTTTGAGGACTGGAGAAAGGCACAGAGTCTGGCTGGGGGGGAACAGGGGGGTCCTGAGATCTGTTACACTGAACAATTTACATTTATAAAAGGGTCAGGATGTGAGGAGTGTCCCCCTTTCTCCCAGCTCCCCCGATCTGGTGAAATTGCTGGGTGAAGTGAAGGAGTCCCCCCCCCGCCCAGTGTCACTAGCAGCTGGGGTTTTGGATTTCCCGGCTGCCGGTCTCCAGATCGGTCACTAGCGATGTCACACACAGAGAGCGGCAGACATCACCCTCTGAGACCAATCGCTGTAGCATTAGGAAATCCAGTTCCATAACCCAGGCCAGTTCACCCATTAGGCCCACTAGGCAGTTGCCTAGGGCGCCACTTGCATGGGGGGGTTGACAAATGTTTTTTTCCCTAGGGTGGCAAAAATCATTGCACCGGCCCTGTCCTAAACACCAGGAGGGATAAGGTTTCGAGACCAATCGCTGTAGCAATAGGAAATGCAGTTCCAAAACCAAGGCCAGTGCATCCATTAGGCCAACTAGGCAGTTGCCTAGGGTGCTACTAGCAAGGGGGTCACCAAAAGTTTCTTTGCCTAGGGTGGCAGAAACCATTGCACGGCCCTATTCAAAACATCTGGAGGGCTAAGGTTGCTGAGCCCCACGATATGGTCTTCTTGGAGAGGTTCCCAGCTTTCTATTTCTGTCTTGGGAGTCCTAGATGCCGCCACTAAGGTTTGCACATGCAATCAATAGAACGAAACAGAAACATGTGAAAAAAAAAGAGATGCCAGCGCTGTCATCTAGTATCCCTATCAGCCTGCTCACTCGTTTTATTGTTTTTGATTATTGCCGACTCGGTGGGTTTTTACACTGAAGTCTGGATTCATCAAAAAATCCCATCTGCATCTCATCACGGCAGTGTGACTTTACCAGGGGTCAAAGGTCAGCCCGGAATTAAACAGCCACATAATGTCAGGGAGATATAATGCCTTGCACTGCTCACTTAATTATCTATGGATCCATGTACGCAGCGCGCCGTTACATCGATCAGCTTTTGGCTTGGTTGTTACCATCCATTAAACGTTCCAAGAGGTCCACATTGGAATGTCCTGAACGTAAAATCCATAGAGCTTTTCACACATTCTGTTTATGGAGTAAGATTTATAAGATTTCCTTAATTCTATAAACGCAAAACACCAGCCAATAAAAGCTTCCCGTGAAACATTAACGCAAACATTCCGTCGGAATATCCAAAGTGCTACGTTTAGGCGATATGCACCCTAAGCCCGAGACCTCCTCACGGGGAGCGACTACTAATTGTTATCTTATTGCTGATCCCAGGCTCTTTTCTCAAGTTGCTTAGTCTGGAGAACCTGCATCAATTCTGCTTTGGCTGACGCGTTTCGACGCAGGTAAGAGGTTGAATGTCATTTAATAAGTGTGCTCCTTGACCTTTATCTGTTGTCTGTAGTTATCTGTACCAGGGGTATATTTTAGGTCGGTGTTGCCCTAGACACTCCAAAAAATAAATAAATTGACTACATGGCAATCACAAAAAGAAACTTAAAGGGATACTGTAAGCACTATGACCACTCATTGCAATTTGAGTGGTCACAGTGACCTGAGTGTCCTCACTGCTCTCCCCACTCTCTGGTTGGGGTTCAGAGGGCTAATTCAATCCTCCAAATGCAGAGGATTTGTCCGAACCAGAACCTAAGCGTTGATCTCAGGTTCCAGCATTTTAGGACCTTCAGGGTCTAGTTTCCGACGATGGCTCTATGTCTTCCTGGCATTGGGACGCACATTGGACCGGCTGGACGCTCAAACATCAAGAGGGGGATAGAGTATCATTTGAAGTGTAAATGCTGGATATTCATGGACCGGAGTATTTTTAGGAGCAGATACAGAGATTTTAAGTATAATATTTAGATTAAAAAGAACAGTCCTGCTTGAGAAAGACTTCTACACCAAAACTCTGGGGAATCCAAGGTCACCGTCTACACGTTTGAGCTTCACAGGCAAAATAACTGCTATAATATGAGCTGTGCTCTTACCTTGATGTGTATTAATACCCTGCATGGCCAAAAAAAAGAGTCCCAACCTGGATAATCCATTGGATAATTACTGCAGTGATTAATATGTTTCAGCAAAAAACGAGGTCATGTGACTCCCTGAATACACTGAATGAGCAGGTTTTCCCCATCAATGGGTTTTTTCTCCCCTGATGGCACAGCGGGCATATTCCAAGATGGCAATGCCAGGATTCATTGGGCTCAAATTGTGCAAAAGTGCATTTCCACAAATGGATTGGCCACCGCACAGTCCAGACCTTAACCCCATTGAGCTTAATCTTTGGGATAATGTGCTGGAGAAGACTTTACGCAGCGCTGCGACTCTCCCATCATCAATACAAGATCTTGGCCACAAATTAATATCACTCTGGACGCCAATAAATGCTGTGACATTGCATGAGCTTATCCACACGATGACGCGGCGAATGCGTGCCGCAATCACAGCAAAAGGCGACACAACCACATATTACAGCGTGTGTTTTATTTTGGCCTGGCAGTGTGTACATCTGTGGTCTGATGTAATAATATATGTTTATTAATATAATTGTGAGTTCCCACGGGAATAGGGCCCTCGTTTCCTATTGTACCGGTTTGTCAATTGTTGTTCAATGGATTGTAACCCTGTCTATATTGTGCCATTGTACAGCGCTGCGGAATATGCTGGCGCTAAGTAAATAAAGAATAATAATAATAAATAATATAATTATAATTAATAGCAATAAATATAAATAATTAATACAATTATATTATTTTTATTATTAATTATAATTATATTAATTATTTTTATTTATTGCTATTAATTATAATTATATTAACTATTTTTATTATTAATTCTATAAATAATTTTTTATTATATTATTTAATATATTATTAATTACAATTATTTTAACTATTCATATTTATTATTATTAATTCTATTAATTATTTTTTATTATCGTAATTATTATTGTTATTATTAATTATAATTATATTATTTTTTATTATTAATTACAATTAATAATAACAACAATAATTAAGATAATGAAAATTATTACTATAATTATAATAATAATAAATATGAATAGTTAATATAATTATAATTAATAATATATTAAATAATATAATAAAAATTTATAAAATTAATAATAAAAAGTTAATTATAAATAATAATAATAATAATAAATAAAAATAATTAATATAATTATAACTATTTTTATTATTAATTATATTAAATATTTTTATTATTGCTATTATAATTATAATTATTTTTTATTATTAATTCTATAAATCATTTTTATTTATTATATTATTTAATATATTATTTATTACAATTATATTAACTATTCATATTTATTATTATTAATTATTATATTCATAATTTTTTATTATCTTAATTATTATTGTTGTTATTAATTATAATTATATTTAATAATAACAATAATTAAGATAATAAAAAATATGAATAGTTAATATAATTATAATTAAAAATATCTGAAATAATATAATAAATAAAAATTATTTATGGAATTAATAATAAAAAAAGTTAATATAATTATAAATAATAATAATAAATAAAAATAATTAATATAATTAATTTTTATTAAGATGGACGTCCATGTAAAACAAATAAAGAGTAACATTTATTTATTTTTATTTATTTATAAAGGATTTTACCAGGAAGGATACATTGAGATTTCTCTCGTTTTCAAGTATGTCCTGGGTTCAAGAACATTGAGTGGTTACAGTTGTTACAGAAATACAAAGTAATAAATGCAAGATATTAAAACACAAATATACAGATTAGCAGAAAATAAATATGTAGGAAATATAGTCATTATGTTACATGTTTACAGGTGCATTCTGTATTGAGGTATGTTAATAGGGAGCTCTTAAGTGACTTTAGACTGGGGGAAGATTTGATGGTGTCTGGGAGGTTATTCCATAATTGCGGTGCTCTGTAGGAAAATGAGGACCGAGACACTTTCTTTTTGTATTGTGGTATTGTAAGTAAGGTGCAGGTCCTGGATCAGAGGTTATAGGATGAGGGAACTGCTGGGGGAAGCAGCCTATTCAGGTAGGGTGGCAACTTCCCAGAAAAGCTCTTGAACACCATGTTGGAAAGGTGAAGGGTGCGTCTAGATTCCAACGACGGCCAGTTTAGTTCTTTTAACATGTCACAATGGCGGGTCATGTAGTTACATTGTAGCACAAAGCGGCAGAATGGGTTATACAATGTAGTAAGTTTCTGGAGGTGCGTTTGAACAGGTCTTATATGTTCTCATTTAACAATAATAACATGAATAAAGTTATTTGTAACAAGATAATGTGGTGTCTCCTTGTTTTCTTGTATTACCGGAAAAGAAAATGAGTGAGATTTAATTGTGTAATCAGCAAGTAGATGCATCCCCGCTCAGATCTCATAATGTTTGAGCTCGATGGTGCCATTACAGAGAAGACTATGCCGTATGCAAATCAGGCTGTTATCACCCTAAACAGCGGCCAGAGCTGAAACGCCAAGGACGTCATCTCTGCACAAGAGGTGCCGCAACCCCCCATGACGATCATCATCATTCAGATCGATATAATCCAACATAAATCTATTTTTTAGTGAACAAACAACACAGTTTCACACATTTAAGTTAAATCTGCCGTGCAGGCGTCCCGTGCGCTGGAGGTTTGCGGCCCCTGATAATATCGCTCAGACTCGTTGCAGACCATCAGGCTCTTCAGTTCTTGGAACCGGTCTCCAAAAAAACAACTTGTGCTCGCTGGGCGCAACGCGGCATTTAACGCTCTCAGAAACCCCTCTGCCGCGCTGCGCCTCCTGTCACCTATATATGTGCGCAGCGTATGTTATCTAAGCGTATCTGTACGTTCACGTGAGCAGGATCCATTATTCTCAATGCAATCAGTGACTCTGCGTGACATCCAGCCCCTGCAGACTCCGTCACCGTCCCTACCTTTGCTTTACACCGATTTTTTATTTCTTTATTGTTTTGCCACTTATTTTCTGCCAATAACTTTTTTCTCGCCGCATTGATAAATCGTTTTCCCATCAGGAGCCGCCGCCACCGCGGACACCGCCGCCGCTCCGAGGTTTCATTTTAAAAATTTCAACATAAACAGCGAATGTTTTGTCATTTATATTTTGTCTTTTTAATTTTCTGCATTTTTTTTTTTGTCAATGAGGAGACAGAAGCAAGGTCTTTGAAATGTCTGTAAAAGAATGGGATAATTTATTCAAATAATAAATAATATTTTGCATTGTGTTACCATATATGGCATAAGCACCACTTACCAAACATAACGGGCATTTTTTTTTAATTTTTTTAAATAAGACGATTTTAGCTAAACTAATTATTTTCTGCCTACAAGGAGTTAACTCTATTCAGGAGCTTTCTTTCTGCAGACGCAACTTATCTTATTCGTTCACGCCATGGAACGGGTTTCTGCTGTTCTGTGCAAGGGAAGAAGATTGATATCAGGTTACAGAGTGAAAAGTCAGGAAGACGGAAAGTTCAGCTGGAAAACACAAAAGATCCCTCCGCTTCTCTATTTTTCAGCAAAAAAAAGCAATTGTTCCGCAGACATTTAAAAGCTTTAAAGAAGATCCTGCTGTATAATATATTTTAGGACAAGTGAACACTACAAGGTTTTTTTTTAATGTGGGTTTTTCCATGTTGTTCATAGAAAATATGTATTTTTTAATTACTTCAAATATTAAGAAAAATGGTTAAATGATATAGAGTTACCAGATTTTAATATATAAAAAAATTAAGACATACATGTCATGTTGTCACAACTGTACACAGCAGAAAAAAATTAAATAATTTGCTGGAGTTAGGGCTAGAGTTAGGCTAGGGTCAGACTGAGGCAGTGCGAACGCGCGTTCTGGCGCACTTAATCACGGCCGTGCTAGCAGCAGATGCCGGGCAATGACGGCCAATATACGAAGTACGGTCGCACAAAAGTCCGGCTGCGCAACGCAAGTGGAAAATGAACGCATTTTTTCGAGAACGTTAAACCACTAGTACTGACGTACAGAGTGCGCTGCGTCCGCTAGCGGCGTGTGTGCGTGATTAGGAGACGTCAGACGCTGCTAATGTCCGGCCAACATAACGTCCAGATGCAAGAAGTGTTTTATTGATGATCCGTACAAAATCACGGATGAAACTGCGCATAGTATGACCGCTATTGCGTATTCCGTGAAAAAATACGTCCATTCTTCGAACGCACATTTTCACGGTCAACGTGAAAAATGCGTTAGTCTGACCCTAGCCTTAAGGTTACAGTTTCTGCATGTCTTTATTGTTAGGGCTAGGCTTAGAGTTAAGGTTACAGTTTCTGCATGTCTTTATGATTAGGGTTAGAGGTAGGTCTAGGGTTAGGAGTTTCTCTGTTATATGATTAGGGATAGGGCTAGAGTTAAGGTTACAGTTTCTGCATTTTTATGAATAGGGTTAGGGTTAGAGTTAGGGCTAGTAGTTTCTCTATGTTATATGATTAGGTTTAAGGCTAGAGCTAGGTTTAGAGTTAAGGTTAAGGTTACAGTTTCTGCATTTTTATTAATAGGGTTAGGGTTAAAGTTAGGGCTAGGGTTAGTAGTTTCTCTATGTTATATGATTAGGTTTAAGGCTAGAGCTACAGTAGGTTTAGAGTTAAGGTTAAGGTTACAGTTTCTGCATTTTTATTAATAGGGTTAGGGTTAGGGCTAGGGTTAGTAGTTTCTCTATGTTATATGATTAGGTTTAAGGCTAGAGCTAGGTTTAGAGTTAAGGTTAAAGTTTCTGCGTTTTTATAAATAGGGTTAGGGTTAGAGTTAGGGCTAGGGTTAGTAGTTTCTCTATGTTATATGATTAGGTTTAAGGCTAGAGCTAGGTTTAGAGTTAAGGTTAAGGTTACAGTTTCTGCATTTTTATTAATAGGGTTAGGGTTAAAGTTAGGGCTAGGGTTAGTAGTTTCTCTATGTTATATGATTAGGTTTAAGGCTAGAGCTACAGTAGGTTTAGAGTTAAGGTTAAGGTTACAGTTTCTGAATTTTTATTAATAGGGTTAGGGTTAGGGTTAGGGCTAGGGTTAGTAGTTTCTCTATGTTATATGATTAGGTTTAAGGCTAGAGCTAGGTTTAGAGTTAAGGTTAAGGTTACATTTTCTGCATTTTTATGAATTGGGTTAGGGTTAGAGTTAGAGCTAGGGTTAGTAGTTTCTCTATGTTATAGGATTAGGTTTAAGGCTAGAGCTAGGTTTAGAGTTAAGGTTAAAGTTTCTGCGTTTTTATGAATAGGGTTAGGGTTAGAGTTAGGGCTAGGGTTAGTAGTTTCTCTATGTTATATGATTAGGTTTAAGGCTAGAGCTAGGTTTAGAGTTAAGGTTACAGTTTCTGCATTTTTATGAATAGGGTTAGGGTTAGAGTTAGGGCTAGGGTTAGTAGTTTCTCTCTGTTATATGATTAGGTTTAAGGCTAGAGCTAGGTTTAGAGTTAAGGAACGAAAGAAAAATGTAGCAGCCATTGCATACGTGGAAAAATGGCCAAGAAACGGGCATGGAAGGATTAACTCTTTGTGACTGGTGAATGCTGGCGCGAGCATCCCGTCGCATTAGGGTGCGCACACATGGAACGATCATTAACTGAAAACTAAAGCTTAGAAGATTTTACACAAAATGCACATTTTTCATTGGAAAGAGGACCTCTACACCAAACATTAGGGTGTGCCTGGGCACACCAACACACCCCGTGAGTACCTATGCTGGTGAAATAAGTATTTTTGTAGCCAGAATGTGTATGGGATCGATGCCAGATATAAGTCTTGATGTACAAGGCGTTTGTTTGAGTAAAGTTACCCATAGATGTGACTTTCCGAGCCCCTTGGAGGATGTGTACAGGACGTGCACAGAGAACTTGGCAGGAATTTACAGTAGGCTTGGCTATCTTAAGTATACAAACCTCTACGTAAAGATAAGCCCACCTCAGAGTGTCATGCTCCCTGTCGCTGACTGCACCGTGCTTGCCATTTATATCTAGGCAGCACATGAAAAGTGCTGCTCACGCTCAGCACAGGTATTCAGACCTGAAACAGTTAAGCACCGAAACACATCACACCACACCTACCTACCCTCAATAAAGGGCCACTCTTCGCTTCCTTCGGGGCCTCAGCATTGTCACTCTGTATACTCAGAGTATAGACCTCTTCCTGATCTGCTCCTGATACCTGTGAATAGACCCTGCATAACTACTTGACCACTGCTTTCTGGATTATCTCATTTGTACCTCGATTGGATCCCTCCTGTGTCCTGTCTACAGCACCCTTGTGTCTTCCCATGGTACCTCCCAAGCGTCACCGAAGTGTCGTGATACCTTCAGTCTCATCGTGTCCCCTCTCAAGTATACACCAGACCCCCGCTGTATTCAAGACTCCTGGTGGTAACCTCTCCTATTCATCCACCCTGGTCATCCCTCTGCAATCCCTGCTTCTCACCATAGCTTGCTGGCTCCACCCATCTTTGTGTGTTTAGTGTATTCATCCACATACTGGGCTCATACCCGCAAAACCAGTACAGCTCCGGTGCTGTTCATGACACAGAGATACACTATATTGCCAAAATTGTTTGCTCACCTGCCTTGACTCGCATATGAATTTACTGTAAGTGACATCCCATTCCTAATCCATAGGGTTCAATATGACGTCGCTCCACCCTCTGCAGCTATAATAGCTTCAACTCTTCTGGGAAGGCTGTCCACAAGGTTTAGGAGGGTGTTTATGGGAATTTTTGACCATTCTTCCACAAACGCGTTTGTGAGGTCACACACTGATGTTGGACGAGAAGGCCTGGCTCTCAGTCTCCGCTCTAATTCATCCCAAAGGTGTTCTATCGGGTTGAGGTCAGGACTCTGTGCAGGTCAGTCAAGTTCATCCACACCAGACTCTGTCATCCATGTCTTTATGGACCTTGCTTTGTGCACTGATGCACAGTCATGTTGGAAGAGGAAGGGGCCAGCTCCAAACTGTTCCCACAAAGTTGGGAGCATGGGATTGTCCAAAATGTCTAGGTATGCTGAAGCATTCAGAGTTCCTTTCACTGGAACTAAGGGGCCAAGCCCAGCTCCTGAAAAACAACCCCACACCATAATCCCCCCTCCACCAAACTTTACACTTGGCACAACGCAGTCAGACAAGTACCATTCTCCTGGCAACCGCCAAACCCAGACTCGCCCATCAGATTGCCAGATGGAGATGCGCGATTCATCACTCCAGAGAACGCGTCTCCGCTGCTCTAGAGTCCAGTGGCGGTGTGCTTTATACCACTGCATCCGACGCTTTGCATTGCACTTGGTGATGTATGGCTTGGATGCAGCTGCTCGGCCATAGAAACCCATTCCATGAAGCTCTCTGCGCACCGTTCTTGAGCTAATCTGAAGGCCACATGGAGTTTGGAGGTCAGTAGCGATTGACTCTGCAGAAAGTTGGCGACCTCTTCGCACTATGCGCCTCAGCATCCGCTGACCCCGCTCCGTCAGTTTACGTGGCCTACCACTTCGTGGCTGAGTTGCTGTCGTTCCCAAACACTTCCACGTTCTTATAATACAGCTGACAGGTGACTGTGGAATATTTAGGAGCGAGGAAATTTCACGACTGGATTTGTTGCACAGGTGGCGTCCTATCACAGTTCCACGCTGGAATTCACTGAGCTCCTGAGAGCGACCCATTCTTTCACAAATGTTTGTAAAAACAGTCTGTATGCCTAGGTGCTTGATTTTATACACCTGTGGCCATGGAAGTGATTGGAAACACCTGATTCTGATTATTTGGATGGGTGAGCGAATACTTTTGACAATATAGTGTATGTGTGAAGCTCTAGTGGCTGGTTAAGTTTCTTTTACTGGATGTTACCTCGTTTCTTGGAACCCTGTGATGCGATCTTTATTATGTATTCATCATTGCTTTGTACGTGATTTCCGCTGTATTATGATCGCCGCGTCCTGTGATCTATGATTGGCTGAAAAGTGCCGCAGTGTGACGTGTAATCGGTTTCCTATATATTGAATGTAGCCCTTCAATGGAATTCTAACCTGCATCTCGTGTTGTGAGTTATTCGAGCTCTATTCCCTATTGAGAAACTGGTTGAGACAGTGATTGGCAGTCAAGGGGTTAAGGTGTACCCTGCCATATATATGGTAGGTTAAAGAGTAATCACTCGATAAGGTTTACAGCGGACACATTCCAACACGTATTAAATCTGATCTTTTTACGTCCTGAATGGTTCACAATCACGCGTTTCACTTTTGTAATTATCTCGGATCTGGACCATCCCGTGACTTTAAAGCTTTATTGAGCAACATTAGATTTAACTATCTACCAGATCATTATATATATATATATAAAGAGAAAATATATTACTTCTTACTTTCAAGGTGCCCAGAGACGAAAAACAAGGAGACTCAACGCGGTGTGTGGCGCTCGCAAATTAGCGAAAACGATTCCTTGCAGGTTCATCGAGCATTTAATATATTAGCGGCTATTACTGTCACTGACTTTTTTTCCATGTTTTTCTCTTTGCACACTTCACTTGTCTTATGCTTGGGCAAGGGATCATTATTTACTGACTGGCTGCAGGATACACTGCTTTTAGTGATGAATGTACAGTATAAAACACGTGGGATAATAAGCATTGTTACAGTTTCAGTATTTATATAACATATACGCATTGAGCCAGTCGTCCAGTGAGCTTACAATCTAATGGACAGAGGTAAGTGAAACAAAAAGGAGTAGTGGGAATGTGAAGCAGGAGGCCAGATAGAGTATAGCAGACTGCATGGGGAAAGATGAAAAGTTTGAGCTTGATAAGCATTACCATAAAACTGGAAGCAGCCAGAAAGGAGAGTTATAAAATTGGAACAAGGACTGGGTGGGAGGGACAGCAAAGGAAAACAGAAGTAACCATTGAAGTAATAATCCCACCGCGTGTCTCTTGTTACAGTTATATGTGCTCTTAAAGAGGGTTACTTCTTCTTTTGCATTATTTAGTTTTATGAGAACACACACACACACACACACACACACAGAGCTCCCTATGACAGACACATACAGAGCTACATGACAGACACACACAGAGCTCACTGTGACAAACACACACACACACACACACCACAGAGCTCCCTATGACAGACACACACAGATCTCCCTATGACAGACACACACAGAGCTACATGACAGACACACACAGAGCTCACTGTGACAAACACACAGAGCTCCCTGCCAGAGACACACACAGTGCTACGTCACAGACACACACAGAGCTCTCTATGACAAACACACACACACACACAGAGGAGAGCTCCATATGACAAACACACACAGCTCCCGTGACACACACACACAGAGCTTACTTTGACAAACACACACACAGCTTACTGTGACAAACACACACACACACAGAGCTCCCTGTGACAAACACACACAGAGCTCCCTGTGACAAACACACACACACAGCTCCCTGTGACAAACACACACACACACACAGAGCTCCCTGTGACAAACACACACACACAGCTCCCTGTGACAAACACACACACAGCTTCCTGTGAGAAACACACACACACACAGAGCTCCCTGTGAGAAACACACACAGAGCTCACTGTGAGAAACACACACAGAGCTCCCTGTGACAAACACACACAGAGCTCACTGTGACAAACACACACAGAGCTCCCTGTGACAAACACACACAGAGCTCACTGTGACAAACACACACAGAGCTATAGGGTTCCCACCTGTCCAGTTTTGACCCAGACTGTCCGGGTTTGGAGTCATGTGTCCGCGTTTGACACGCTCTGCCACCCGGACACATGACTCCGAGCCTCGGAGAGGTTATACTTACATTTCCTGCGTTCCCCCGGCGCCGCAGTCTTCTCCTCCCGTCTGTTTTTTTCAGCTTGAAGAGTGATTGGGTGGTCCGTGTCACGTGTCGACCTCTCCGCCTCCTCTGAGCCGCTGTCAAAGTCGCCCAGGCGCAATGGGCTCATACGCTCACGTGACAACGACGTTCATGTGGTTGCTCGTGCGGCTCCTACTCCTCCCGGCCGGGCAGTGACGGTGCTGCGTGCGTGGTCTCGCTACTCTTCATCCTGGATCGTCGATCTCGCCAGGCCAGCAGCTCTCCATCCATTCTCACGCCGCCGGTCAACTCAAGCAGGTACTGAGCCTCTGACTGAGACGCCGACAGGACGGTGAGTAGCAGAGTAGTCTAAGCCCATATACCAGTCTGCCTGCCAGTGCCATACTACTATCATTGTGCCATAAGCCCTTAAGAGTGTGCCATAACAGTGTGCCAGCCTTTCCAGTCTGCCATGCATAATACCAGTGTGTGCCATATTACCAGTCTGCCAGCCATATTACCAGTCCGCCAGCCATTTTACCAGTCTGCCATGCTTAATACCAGTGTGTGCCATATTACCAGTCTGCCAGCCATATTACCAGTCCGCCAGCCATTTTACCAGTCTGCCATGCATAATACCAGTGTGTGCCATATTACCAGTCTGCCAGCCATATTACCAGTCCACCAGCTATTTTACCAGTCTGCCATGCTTAATACCAGTGTGCCAGCCATATTACCAGTCTGCCATGCACAATACCAGTCTGCCATCCATATTACCAGTCTGCCATGCACAATACCAGTGTGCCAGACATTTTACCAGTCTGCAATGCACAATACCATTCTGCCATGCACCATACCAGTCTGCCAGGCATACCAGTCTGCCATGCATAATACCAGTCTGCCAGCCATATTACCAGTCTGCCATGCATAATACCAGTCTGCCAGCCATATTACCAGTCTGCCATGCTTAATACCAGTCTGCCAGCCATATTACCAGTCTGCCATGCTTAATACCAGTCTGCCAGCCATATTACCAGTCTGCCATGCATAATACCAGTCTGCCAGCCATATTACCAGTCTGCCATTCACAATACCAGTCTGCCAGCCATATTAACAGTCTGCCAGCCATTTTACCAGTCTGCCATGCATAATACCAGTCTGCCAGCCATATTACCAGTCTGCCATTCACAATACCAGTCTGCCAGCCATAATACCAGTCTGCCAGCCATAATACCAGTCTGCCATACATAATACCAGTGTGTCATACATAATACCAGTGTGCCTAAATACCATTCTGACATGCCATGCATACACGTGCCATTATATATACGCATAAAGTAAATATATGCATAATGTATACGCTATGAAAAAAAATGGCCACCCAAGCACAACACTAGAATGTTCGGGGTTGGCTTGAAGAAAAGGTGGCAACCCTACAGAGCTTCCTGTGAGAAACACACACACACAGAGCTTCCTGTGAGAAACACACACACACAGAGCTTCCTGTGAGAAACACACACACACAGAGCTTCCTTCGAGAAACACACACACACAGAGCTTCCTGTAAGAAACACACACACACAGAGCTTCCTGTAAGAAACACACACACACAGAGCTTCCTTCGAGAAACACACACACACAGAGCTTCCTGTAAGAAACACACACACACAGAGCTTCCTGTAAGAAACACACACACACAGAGCTTCCTTCGAGAAACACACACACACACCACACACACAGAGCTTCCTGTGAGAAACACACACACATACAGAGCTTCCTTCGAGAAACACACACACAGAGCTCCCTGTGAGAAACACACACAGAGCTTCCTTCGAGTAACACACACAGAGCTTCGAGAAACACACACAGAGCTCCCTGTGACAAACACACACACACACAGAGAGCTCCCTGTGACACACACACACACAGAGAGCTTCCTGTGAGAAACACACACACAGAGCTTCCTTCGAGAAAACCAACACCACACAGAGCTTCCTGTGACAAACACACACACACACAGAGAGCTCCCTGTGACAAACACACACACACACACACACACAGAGCTTCCTGTGACAAACACACACACACAGAGAGCTCCCTGTGAGAAACACACACACACAGAGCTTCCTGTGAGAAACACACAGAGCTTCCTGTGACAAACACACACGCACAGAGCTTCCTGTGACAAACACACACGCACAGAGCTTCCTGTGACAAACACACACACAGAGCTTCCTGTGACAAACACACACGCACAGAGCTTCCTGTGAGAAACACACAGAGCTTCCTGTGACAAACACACGCACAGAGCTTCCTGTGAGAAACACACATGCACAGAGCTTCCTGTGAGAAACACACACACACACACAGAGCTCCCTGTGACAAACACACGCAGAGTGTCTCTGAGACAATGGATCCTGCCCAGGTTTTGGGTCCTCCTCAGTGGATTTCAGGAGCTCCATGCATGATGCTGGTCTGAGATGGAGAGAATCCACATTCAGGTCTATTCACTAATGCTAGGGTCAGACGAAAGCATTTTTCCCCGCGAACGTGAAAAAGTGCGTCCGAACGCATTGACGTATTTTTTCACGGAATGCGCAAAAACGGTCAGACGATGCGCATTTTCGGCCGTGATTTTGTACGGATCGTCAATAAAACTCTTTTTGCGTCTGGACGTTATGTAGGCTGGACATTAGCAGCGTCTGACATCTCCTAATCACGCACACACGCCGCTATGCCGCAGCTGCGCACTCAGTACGTCAGTACTAGCGGTTCAGCGTTCTCAGAAAATGCGTTCAAATTCCACTTGCGTTGCACGGCCAGACTTTTGTGCGGCCGTACATCGTATATTGGCCGTCATTGCCCGTCATTTGCTGCTAGTGCGGCCGTAATTATGTGCGTCAGAACGCACGTTAAAAGTGCGCTGGTCTGACCCCAGCCTAAAAGGTGAAACTCAGGAGAAGAGAAGAAATCCAGAACAAACAGCCGATTAGGAAAGTGAGATAAATGGGAGAATTTTACTGGTTTGGCTATTTTGACCTGGATTTTTCACTTCTCCAGCAATTCTCCTGAGTTTCACCTTTAGTGAATAGACCTGACAGTGTCTGCGAGTAATAAAATGATTTATATACAAGAAAAATGCAATAACGTATACAGTATAATGAAATTCTAATTAAGAATTATAAACGACTTTTTAATTAGAAAATTGATCAAATCGCGATGTGAGTTTGATGTATCGTCTCATTTACAGCAAATAAAAAGCAGAAAAGAATGAGTAACCTTCACGACTTTCATCCTGCGCGCTTCTAAAAAATGCTATATTGACACGTTACACTATTATACACGATTTATCCAGTGAATTCATTCTAGAAAATGATCTCTGAGCAATCAAACAATAAAATCTTCCTTTACCATTTATCTATACTATAAAAGGATAAGCTAAAAACTGTCCGTCGCCAAAACCCTACTGCGCATGCGCGACGGACATTTGAAAGCGGCCGTTAGAACACACAGGTAGCTGCGCGTGCCGGCCGCGTGAAAAAAAAAAAAAAAAAAACGGCACGAGCCGCGCGCAGCTACCTGTGTGTTTTAACGGCCAGATGCCCCGATCCTCCAGCGGTGACCGTCCTCCGGCTGCCGGCGGGCCTCTAGGCTTAGGCGAGCCCCCGGCTCGGTTTGGGCCTACAGGCCCAGCCGAGCCGGGGACTCGCCTAAGCCTAGAGGCCCGCCGAGCACCCAGCGGCAGCCGGAGGTGGTCACCGCTGGAGGATCGGGGCCGAAGTTCCAAAACATACTCCCCTAAATCGGCCCTGAGCTCCAGCGGTGACCTCCTCCGGCTGCCGCTGGCTGCTCGGCGGGCCTCTAGGCTTAGGCGAGCCCCCGGCTCGGTTTGGGCCTACAGGCCCAGCCGAGCCGGGGACTCGCCTAAGCCTAGAGGCCCGCCGAGCAGCCAGCGGCAGCCGGAGGAGGTCACCGCTGGAGGATCGGGGCCGAAGTTCCAAAACATACTCCCCTAACTCGGCCCTGAGCTCCAGCGGTGACCGTCCTCCGGCTGCCGCTGGCTGCTCGGCGGGCCTCTAGGCTTAGGCGAGCCCCCGGCTCGGTTTGGGCCTACAGGCCCAGCCGAGCCGGGGACTCGCCTAAGCCTAGAGGCCCGCCGAGCACCCAGCGGCAGCCGGAGGTGGTCACCGCTGGAGGATCGGGCCGAAGTTCCCAAACAAACACACCACCCAAAATCGGCCTGAGCTCCAGCGGAGACCTCCTCCGGCTGCCGCTGGCTGCTCGGCGGCCCTCTAGGCTTAGGCGAGCCCCCGGCTCGGTTTGGGCCTACAGGCCCAGCTGAGCCGGGGACTCGCCTAAGCCTAGAGGCCCGCCGAGCAGCCAGCGGCAGCCGGAGAAGGTCACCGCTGGAGGATCGGGGCCGAAGTTCCCAAAAAATACACCCCAAAATCGTCCCTGAGCTCCAGCGGAGACCTCTCCAGCTGCCGCTGGCTGCTCGGCGGGCCTCTAGGCTTAGGCGAGCCCCCGGCTTGGCTTGGGCCTACAGGCCCAGCCGAGCCGGGGACTCGCCTAAGCGTAGAGGCCGGCCGAGAGCCTGCTCGGCCGGAGGAGGTCACCGCTGGAGCTCAGGGCCGATGTTGCCTAACACATACTCACCGACATCGGCCTTTAGCTCCTCCAGCGATGGCGGTCCCGCTTGCAGCATCCTCTCTCTCTCCGTTGCTCGCCGGAATGACGTCACGAAAGCCTTTGACCCCGGGGGTCAAAGGCTTTCGTGACGTCATCCTGGTGAGCAACGGAGAGAGGATGCTGCAAGCGGGACCGCCATCGCTGGAGGAGCTAAGGGCCGATGTCGGTGAGTATGTGTGGAACCGGTGGAGGACTCGAGGCCGATGTAGGTGTGTATGTGCCTACACACACACAACACACACACACACCCTGCTTGCTCGGCGGGGTATCCAGCTTAGGCGAGCCCCGGCTTGGCTTGGGCCTAGAGGCCCTGCCGAGCCGGGGACTCGCCTGAGCATGGAGGCCGGTCGAGTTGCATGCTCGGGCGTCCTCCAGGCTCAGGCGAGTCCCCGGCTCGGCTGGGCCTCTAGGCCCACGCCAAGCCGGGGGCTCGCCTAAGCTTGGTCGGCATCCAGGCTCAGGCGAGCCCCCGGCTTGGCTTGGGCCTAGAGGCCCAGCCGAGCCAGGGACTCACCTGAGCCTGGAGGACGGCCGAGCATGCAACTCGACCGGCCTCCATGCTCAGGCGAGTCCCCGGCTCTGCTGGGCCTCTAGGCCCAAGCCGGGGGCTCGCCTAAGCTTGGATACCGGCCGAGTAAGCAGGGTGGGTGTGGAGAGCACATACTCACCTACATTAGCCCTGAGCTCCAGCGGTGACTGTCCTCCGGCTGTCGCAGGCTGCTCGGCCGGCCTCCAGGCTCAGGCGAGCCCCCGGCTTGGCTTGGGCCTACAGGCCCAGCCGAGCCGGGGCCTCGCCTAAGCCTGGAGGCCGGCCGAGCAGCCTGCGACAGCCACCGCTGAGGCTCTGGGCCAATGTAGGGGGACACATACTCACCTACATCGGCCCTTAGCTCCTCCAGCGATGGCGGTCCCGCTTCCAGCGTCCTCTCTCGTCCGTTCGCTTTGTTCGCCGGAATGACGTCACGAAAGCCTTTGACCCCGGGGGTCAAAGGCTTTCGTGACGTCATCCCGGCGACCAACGGAGCGAGAGAGGACGCTTGAAGCGGGACGCGGGACCGCCATCGCTGGAGGGCCGATGTAGGTGAGTATATCCACGAGCGGGGGGGCCATATCCACGAGCGGGGGGGCCATATCCACGAGCGGGGGGGGCGATATCCACGTGCTGGGGCGATATCCACGTGCTGGGGCAGTATCCACGTGCTGGGGCGATATCCACGTGCTGGGGCAGTATCCACGTGCTGGGGCAGTATCCACGTGCTGGGTCAATATCCACGTGCTGGGGCAATATCCACGTGCTGGGCAGTATCCACGAGCTGGGGCAGTATCCACGTGCTGGGTCAATATCCACGTGCTGGGGCATATCCACGTGCTGGGCAGTATCCACGTGCTGGGGCAGTATCCACGAGCTGGGGCAGTATCCACGTGCTGGGCAGTATCCACGTGCTGGGGCAGTATCCACGTGCTTGGGCAGTATCCACGAGCTTGGGCAGTATCCACGAGCTGGGGCAGTATCCATGTGCTGGGCAGTATCCACGTGCTGGGGCAGTATCCATCCACGTGCTGGGGCAGTATCCACGTGCTGGGGCAGTATCCACGTGCTGGGGCAGTATCCACGAGCTGGGGCAATATCCACGTGCTGGGGGTATCCACGTGCTGGGGCAATATCCACGTTCTGGGTCAATATCCACATGCTGGGGCAGTATCCACGTGCTGGGCAGGTATCACGTGCTGGGGCAGTATCCACGAGCTGGGGCAGTATCCACGTGCTGGGTCAATATCCACGTGCTGGGGCAATATCCACGTGCTGGGCAGTATCCACGTGCTGGGGCAGTATCCACGAGCTGGGGCAGTATCCACGTGCTGGGGCAGTATCCACGTGCTGGGCAGTATCCACGTGCTGGGGCAGTATCCACGAGCTGGGGCAATATCCACGTGCTGGGGCAGTATCCACGTGCTTGGGCAGTATCCACGACTTTTGGGCAGTATCCACGAGCTGGGGCAGTATCCACGTGCTGGCAGTATCCACGTGCTGGGGCAGTATCCACGAGCTGGGGCAATATCCACGTGCTGGGGCAGTATCCACGTGCTGGGGCAATATCCACGTGCTGGGTCAATATCCACATGCTGGCGCAATATCCACGTGCTGGGCAGTATCCACGTGCTGGGGCAGTATCCACGAGCTGGGGCAGTATCCACGTGCTGGGGCAGTATCCACGTGCTGGGGCAGTATCCACGTGCTGGGGCAATATCCACGTGCTGGGTCAATATCCACGTGCTGGGGCAATATCCACGTGCTGGGCAGTATCCACGTGCTGGGGCAGTATCCACGAGCTGGGGCAATATCCACGTGCTGGGGCAGTATCCACGTGCTGGGGCAGTATCCACGTGCTGGGGCAGTATCCACCCACGTGCTGGGGCAGTATCCACGTGCTGGGGCAGTTCCACGTGCTGGGGCAGTATCCACGTGCTGGGGCAGTATCAATCCACGTGCTGGGGCAATATCCATGTGCTGGGCAGTATCCACGTGCTGGGGCAGTATCCACGAGCTGGGGCAATATCCACGTGCTGGGGCAGTATCCACGTGCTGGGGCAGTATCCACGTGCTGGGGAGTATCCACGTGCTGGGGCAATATCCACGTGCTGGGGCAATATCCACGTGCTGGGTCAATATCCACGTGCTGGGGGTATCCACGTGCTGGGGCAATATCCAGGAGCTGGGGCAGTATCCACGAGCTGGGGCAATATCCACGTGCTGGGGCAGTATCCATCCACGTGCTGGGGCAATATCCACGTGCTGGGGCAGTATCCACGAGCTGGGGCAGTATCCACGTGCTGGGGCAATATCCACGTGCTGGGGCAATATCCACGTGCTGGGTCAATATCCACGTGCTGGGGCAATATCCACGTGCTGGGGCAATATCCACGTGCTGGGGCAGTATCCACGAGCTGGGGCAATATCCACGTGCTGGGGCAGTATCCACGTGCTGGGGCAATATCCACGTGCTGGGGCAATATCCACGTGCTGGGTCAATATCCACGTGCTGGGCAGTATCCACGTGCTGGGGCAGTATCCACGAGCTGGGGCAATATCCACGTGCTGGGGCAGTATCCACGTGCTGGGGCAGTATCCACGTGCTGGGGCAGTATCCATCCACGTGCTGGGGCAGTATCCACGTGCTGGGGCAGTATCCACGTGCTGGGGCAGTATCAATCCACGTGCTGGGGCAATATCCATGTGCTGGGCAGTATCCACGTGCTGGGGCAGTATCCACGAGCTGGGGCAATATCCACGTGCTGGGGCAGTATCCACGTGCTGGGGCAGTATCCACGTGCTGGGGCAATATCCACGTGCTGGGGCAATATCCACGTGCTGGGTCAATATCCACGTGCTGGGCGCAGTATCCACGTGCTGGGGCAATATCCAGGAGCTGGGGCAGTATCCACAGAGCTGGGGGCAATATCCACGTGCTGGGGCAGTATCCATCCACGTGCTGGGGCAATATCCACGTGCTAGGGCAGTATCCACGAGCTGGGGCAGTATCCACGAGCTGGGGCAATATCCACGTGCTGGGGCAATATCCACGTGCTAGGCAGTATCCACGAGCTGGGGCAGTATCCACGTGCTGCGGCAATATCCACGTGCTGGGGCAGTATCCACGTGCTGGGGCAGTATCCACGTTCTGGGGCAGTATCCACGTGCTGGGGCAGTATCCACGTGCTGGGGCAATATCCACGAGCTGGGGCAATATCCACGTGCTGGGGCAATATCCACGTGCTGGGGGCAATATCCACGAGCTGGGGCAATATCCACGTGCTGGGGCAATATCCACGTGCTGGGGCAATATCCACGTGCTGGGGCAGTATCCACGTGCTGGGGCAATATCCACGAGCTGGGGCAGTATCCACGAGCTGGGGCAGTATACATGAGCAGGGGCAGTATATCCACAATAGACTGCCCTCTGGGCAGGCTTTACAACTAGTTTACAATAATTGTGCAAGAGAAACGGAAAAAAACGGGAAAACCAAAAATACACATTCAGGGTTATCCAAAGAGATCCGAATTGCTCGAGAAAGGTAACCGAATGATGAAAATCAGTGTTCGGTTACCTTTCCTGGCCATTTGGCTATTCAGAGAGCAGGCAATTCGCCAAATGCTGGCGAATTGCCTGCACATACGGTGCCTGTTCGGTGCCTGTTCGAGGGCAGTGAATCCCCATAGAGAAGCACTGCTTCGGCTATTCAGAGAACACAAACCAGCAGTGAAAAGTTCCCGAAATGCCCCGCCATTCGGTGTTTTCATTCGGCAGGTTTATTCAGGCGAATCCCATAGGCTTCAATGTTAAAATTATTCCCGTTTTAATTCAATATCTAATAAACCGTTCATTATAAAATTCTGCAGTAAAGAGTCTCTTTATTTATCGATTTTTTAGGATATTTTAAGCATTTTTCAGAATTTTTTTGAACCCTTTCGCTGCTGAGGCTTTTCCCGCCCCTGTGCTGAGCTCATTTTTACCGGTTTTGCTCATCATGTTTAAACGTGTTTTGAAGGCTTATTTTAGTATATGACCCAGACATATTATATATCGTTCTTTCCATCAGAATCGGTAGATTCATAATATGTCATTATTATCTGTATACGTCATGACCTGTCTGTATATTATAACAAAAAATGCAATAAAATATGAATTTTCAATAATTTACAACGTGTAAAGTGTTTTTTTTTCACATTTTAACATGCGAGCAATTGCGGTTATATTTTGTATGGGGTGCACTTGTTAAAAAAATTAGAGATGGGGTCTCGTTACATTTTGTTTTGGGGAAAATTACACGATTTTTAACAAACGCACCGCATACAAAAATCGTTAGTGCAGCATCATTGTTCACATTATAATTGAAATGGGAACAATATTGCTGCATTAACAAACCAAAAAAAAGAAAAAAAAACTTGTTTATTTTTTTTTTATAATTTTGTTTTAAAATATTTTTTTATTTTTTTTAAAAAACTTTTTTCATACTCATGTTTGGTATTGTTGGAACGGCCATGCTCTGGCCGATCCAACAATATCAAACATTAACCCCTAACTGCCACGGATCGGGAGATAGGGAGTTCCAATGAACCCCCTATCTCCACCATTGGTGGCAGTTAGGGGTTAACTCCAGGACTGCCGTCATCGTGCTATGCACGATGACGCCAGTCCTCAGGGGGAGTTCCCGGAAGCTTGGCCGACATCCAAGATGTCGGCCAGCTCCGGGGAAGGATCACGAACCGGCGCTTTTCGGCGCCGATTCGTGATCTGGCCCCTATGGGGTTAATTCCAGGTACCGTTAGGAAGGGCAGGCTGTGCCCTTCCAAACGGTGCCTGGATTAACCCCCGCAATGCCGGCGATCGGGAGGGAGAGAGGTCCGAAGGACCTCCCCTCCTCCGTTTCAGGCGCCTCCTCCGCACATGCAGGGGGGCGCCTGAATTAGATGTCATCTCGCCGCCGCGATGACATCTAATTGCTCCGCCGGGGTCCCGAGTGCTGGGCTGACATCGACCCGGCCGATCGCTGGCCCAAAAGGGAGGACGCGCTCAGCGCGTCCTCCGCAAGGAACGCTACCTGCACTCAGCGCGTCCTCCGCAAAGGAACACTACCTGCACTCAGCGCGTCCTCCGCAAAGGAACGCTACCGGCGGGTGGACACGCTGAGCGCGTCCTCCACAGCGAACGGGTTAAAGTCCGATTTTTTTTTTTTTTTAAGTTTACTTATTTTTTCTGTAAAAGCCCTTTTTAATATCATTCCCTGGACCTCCTGTGTAAATTTCAGACATTTTCGCTCAGAGTTTCTTTGCAAACAGCGTTTCATTTTCACACATTCATACAAACGGTTTTGCTAATTTATTCACTGCCTCATCTGCGTCTCGGCTGCTTCGGCTGCGTGTGATCGGCTCCCGTTCAGCTGCTTCGGCTGCGTGTGATCGGCTCCCGTTCAGCTGCTTCGACTGCGTGTGATCGGCTCCCGTTCAGCTGCTTCGACTGCGTGTGATCGGCTCCCGTTCAGCTGCTTCGGCTGCGTGTGATCGGCTCCCGTTCAGCTGCTTCGGCTGCGTGTGATCGGCTCCTGTTCAGCTGCTTTGCTGCGTGTGATCGGCTCCTGCTCGGGTTTTTCGATGGTTAATCCAGATGTTTTTGCGGGTTTTCTGCGTGCATTCGCTGGGTTTTGCGGTTAGTTTTCGTCGGGTTTGCGGCAGCTTTTCCCTGCAATTCGGGGACCCTGTGGTGCTTGCTGAATACACCGCAGGGCAGGGGCGGATCCAGAGACTAGTCTCGGGAGGGGCACTTACAGAAAATAAGGTGTTTTAGCAGAGAGCCCGACTCACGAGAATTTACAGAGGGCCCGGCTCACAGGATCTTACAATCTAGAGGAGCAGAGGGCCCGGCTCACAGGAGCTTACAATCTAGAGGAGCAGAGGGCACCCAGGAGCTTACAATCTAGAGGAGCAGAGGGCACCCAGGAGCTTACAATCTAGAGGAGCAGAGGACACCCAGGAGCTTACAATCTAGAGGAGCAGAGGACACACAGGAGCTTACAATCTAGAGGAGCAGAGGACACCCAGGAGCTTACAATCTAGAGGAGCAGAGGACACCCAGGAGCTTACAATCTAGAGGAGCAGAGGGCACCCCGGATTTTACAATCTAGAGGAGCAGAGGGCACCCCGGATTTTACAATCTAGAGGAGCAGAGGGCACCCCGGATTTTACAATCTAGAGGAGCAGAGACCCCCAGCTCACACATGGATTTGCCCCAGCTCAAGGATTTGCCCAGCTCATGGATTTGCCCCCAGGTCATGGATTTTCCCAGCTCATGGATTTGCCCCCAGGTCATGATTTGCCCAGCACATGGATTTGCCCAGCTCATGGATTTGCCCAGCTCATGGATTTGCCCCCCAGCTCATGGATTTGCCCCCAGCTCATGGATTTGCCCCCCAGCTCATGGATTTGCCCAGCACATGGATTTTCCCCCCAGCTCATGGATTTGCCCCAGCTCATGGATTTGCCCCCAGATCATGGATTTGCCCCCAGCTCATGGATTTGCCCCCCAGCTCATGGATTTGCCCCCCAGCACATGGATTTGCCCCCCATCTCATGGATTTGCCCCAGCACATGGATTTGCCCCAGCTCATGGATTTGCCCCCAGGTCACACATGGATTTGCCCCCAGGTCACACATGGATTTGCCCCCAGGTCACACATGGATTTGCCCCCAGGTCACACATGATTTGCCCCCAGGTCACACATGGATTTGCCCCCAGGTCATGGATTTGCCCCAGCTCTCACCTGGATTGTTGCCCCAGCTCCGGCAGGGGTTGAGGGACCCAGATGCCGGCAGCGCGGGAGCGCCTGCCCGATCTTGAACAGTCCGTCCTGTGTGAAGTGGATGCGGCTGTGTGCGTGCGCAGCCGGTCACGCGGTCCGGCCAGTCAGGTGGTACAGAGACTCAGTACCACCTGATTAGCCGGACCACGTGACCGGCTGCGCACGCACACAGCCGCATCCACTTCACAGGACGGACTGTTCAAGACCGGGCAGGCGCTCTCGCGCTGCCCGGCATCTGGGTCCCTCAACCCCCGGGCCAAATCTCGGGGGGGGGGGGCAATTGCCCCGTTGCCCCCCCCCTGGATCCGCCCCTGCGGGGAACCCCTAGCTGCCTGGGGATTTCCCAAAGAAATCCCCTGGTGGAGATAAGGGGTTCGTTTGAACCCCGATATCTCTAGAACCGTGGCTGCTAGGGGATCATAGAGGCCTGAGCATGGCCTTTCGAATGATATCAAACATGACCATGCTCAAAGTAATAAATAAATACATGTTTTTTTTGTGTGTGGTTTTTATTAATGTAGCAATATTGTCCCCATTTCAATTATAATGTGAACAATGACGCTGCACTAATGATTTTTTTTCGAATGGGGTGCGTTTGCTAAAAATCACATAATTCCCCCAAAAATGTAACAAGTCCCCATTTCTAATTTTTGTACAAGCGCACCCCATAGAAAACATAACCGCAGACGCTCATGTGATAAAAAAACACTTTACACACTGTAGATGATTAAAAATTCATATTTTATTGCATTTTTTGTTATAATATACAGACAGGTCATGACGTATACATATAATGATATATTATGAATCTGCCGAGTCTGCCGGAAAGAACGATATATAATATGTCTGGGTCGTATAATAAAATGTGGCTTCAAATCGTGTTTAAACATGATGAGCGAAAGCGGTAAAAATGAGCTCAGCACACAGCAGTGAAATGGCTCAGCAGTGAAGGAGTTAAAAAAAAAATTGCAAAAAAATGCCGAAAAAAATCCTAAAAAAAATTAAAATAATCTATAAATAGACTTTTTGCTGCAGAATTTTATAATGAATGGTTTATTAGAGATTGGATTAAAACAGGAATATTTTTAACATTGAAGCCTATCGGATTTGCCTGAATTAACCTGCCGAATTAAACCACCGAATGGCAGGGCATTAGGGGAACCTTTCACTGCTGGTTTGTGTTCTCTGAATAGATGAAGCAGTGCTTTTCATGGGATTTTCACTGCCCTCAAACAGGCACCGTATGTGCAGGCAATTCGCCAGAATTTGGCGAATTGCCTGCTCTCTGGATAGCCGAATGGCCAGGAAAGGTAACCGAACGCTGAATTTCACTGTACGGTTACCTTTCCCCAGCCATTTGGATCTCTTTGATTAACCCTGTGTGTATCGATAGCACATGATGTGGACAGGTTTATTTTGCGGGTTTTATCCATTTAGGTGGCGTTTCACAGGAAAATATTTTGGCACCACCTTTATTCTTCGAGTTGTCTGTCCCAGCACAGGAAGGCAGTTCCTGGCAGATGTAGCCGATGAGATCAATGTCTAGTCTGGCGGTATTGAAGACATTCTCTGCTGTGGAACAGCACCGATGCAAAGACACGCTGGTCATCCAATGCACCATGTCCCATCTCCAGCCAGCCTGACTTATCACTGGATACAGTTTGGAGTCAGTCGTGATGAGTGAGTGAGGTTGACACTGTGTAACTCTTCCTCACTCAAAATCAAGTCGCACGGTCGTCTTGCACCAGTGTCTCCATCTAAGTCCTGTGGAGACGGACGAACGGCAAAGCAGCAGGTGTGGAGACACTGGACGCTCTAAGTCAATTTTTTTAATTTATATTTTTATTTGTTTACATGTAACATGGTCATGTTTGGCTGTTCCAATGATACCAAACATTAGCCCCTAGCTGCCACAGATAGGGGGATCTAATGAACCCCCTATCTCCCAATCTCCACCATTAGGTGGCAGCTAGGGGTTAACTCCCGAACTAAGGTCATCACACTATGCACCAGTCGGTAGGGGGAGATCCCGGAAGCTTGATTGACATCCAAGATGTTGGCCAGCTCCCGGAGGGGAACACGATCCAGCGCCGAATCGCGATCCAACCCCCAAGGTCAGAATAGCCGATTTGGAAAGTGAGATAAATGGGAGAATTTTGCTGGTTTGGTTATTTTGACCTAGAATTTTCACTTCTCGAAAAAGATCTCCAGAGTTTCACCATTCTCTGAATAACCCTGATAGTCTCTGCCAGAGAACAGAAAAAAAAATTAATTTTTTTATTTGTAAGCATTACATGGCCATGTTTGGTATGATTGTAAAGACCAGACTCTGACCTTTCCAGTCACACCTCACTTAACCGTGCGCGCTGTACAATTCAGAGATGTCCCCGTCGCTCTTCACTGCAGTGCCACGGTCTAGGTTGTGGATGAAACAATGCATTGCATCATCAGCTCCTCACTTGCTGGCAGTGCGGGAAACGAGAAGGTGAGTTAGCGCAGCATCACTGTGCACTTTATAATTGCAAACTGAATAATAGTGCTGCGTTAGAAAAATATTTTATTTGTTATTTTTCTATAAATCTATCCTGGTTATATTTGGCATCAGTGGCGAGAGCGTAATCTGGCCTTTCCAATGATACCTCATATGCCCCTCTAGCCCTTAGGACTCCAGAGATACGTCTAAATCATTGCAAAAACAAACAAAAAAAACTTTTTACATAGCAAGGCGCCCCCTTATGGCAGGCGTCTGCAGGCACGAGCCTACTTTGTCTAGTTATAAATCCAGCCCTATCAGTGGCTCAGGTCTAATGGTGGTATCTTGCCGACCGAAAAAACAGTGAAACTCGACGTCTACCTGGGTGACTGACGCCACCTTTTTTTTTTTTTTTTTGGGAACACACTGCTCACCTCCTTTAGAATTAAAAGGGGGCTAGTTACAGTTACAAGCATTTATAAAAGCGCCAACAAGTTCTGTAGCGCTGTACAAAGGGACAGAATAACAAATATACATACACATTAAACACATGGACAGTAGGAGAGCGGACCATGCTCGAGAGTGTACAAAAAAATGTCGGTGCTCGCTGAATAATTCTAAACATCCCAGCCTACCCTGTCTCAGGAATGTGTTGATGTCTGTTTATATTTGAATAGTTTGTCAATCAGCCTTGTCAAGCAAACACTGCCCCATTATCTGATTACTGTTACAATGGTTTATATAATTACAGTGTTAATGTAACTTCACTCCGTTAGCTAATGTATTCAGGCATTCTGACACGCAGCCTGTGATCACATCACACCGGATTGTTTCATGTCTGGTTTACTTGAGACTGGGGGAAGGGGAAGGGGCAGGGTGTAGTGGTCAGGTGGCGTGTGCGGTTCTGGTATGAGCCCAGCAGGCTGCGACACAGAGGGGAGGCCAGACAGGAATCAAGAAACGAAATAACTTTAATTGAACATAAAAAGGCCTTGGCAGCAGGCACTAGAAAGCACAGAGGATTGCTATAAAGTCCAGGGAGAGTTCTTGACTGGAGAACCAGAGGATTGTGGGCAATGCAGTCCCAGACTGCAGACAGGGCCCACCAAGAAGAAGTCTGGACAGCTGGCAGTGGTACCTGGATCAAAGGTCAGAGACGGAGATGAACAACTGTAATCCACAGGTGGGTTTCCAGACACAGAGGATAGTGGGCTACGCGGTTGAGAGTACCCACTTGAGCAGTGACCTGGAATCTTGACCACAGACCGTGGATACAGCGCAGATGGAGATCGCTGAGAGTCCCTTGCACAGAGATGTTTCCAGGCACAACAGGGTAGACAGATGGGTACTGGATACGCAGGATAAGCTGGTACAGGAAGAGCAGGTTTGCACACCTCCAAATGACCTCAGTCAGGGAGCACAATGCAGAACCACTGCTAGCTGGGTCTCTCTGCCTTTTAAGGAGGCTTAATCACGGATGGGCCTCAGCTGGAACTCCAGAGCTGGAAAAGGAAGACCCAGGCTGGATCTCCATGAGCCTGGTCAAGGTGCTGAGCCTGGCCAAAACCTGGAATGGAATCCAACAAAAAGAGATCCAGGGCAAAGTTCTTAGAGCCAGGCTGTGCATTACAGGTACATCAGCAGTCTTTCAAAGATGGGGCATGACAGTAGTTCAATTCTCCATGGTCAGTATCCCCACCTGGAACTGTATATACAATAAAGGTGTTCAGTCTGTCTGTTCCATTCTAACCCTGAAAGCTCCAGTTCTACAGCCTTGGTTTATTTCTGGGGGATGCTAGCAGGCTCTCTACGTGTACCTGTCTTTAAACTGCGGCTAAGGACTGGAGAAAGGCACGAGAGTCATGAGGAGAACACGGGGGTCCAGCAAGGAAGCAGCATTGGCAGATGTGACCCTGTTGGGGTACTGAGATCTGTCACAATGTATATAATGAACACATGCGTCGCGCCTGCTGTTCTGTCACACGGCCACTAGAGGCCTCCATTTTCCAGCTTATAAGCATGTAGCTCGCGCACGGTGTTACTTGCACCTGTTCATCACTGCTGCAAAGACAGTAACAGCAGTGATCCAGCGAGGGGGAAATGCCTGCAGCGGCAGGCGCGGTGTCCCCAAAACTACAGTACCGGAGCAAACATCGGCTATTCTCTAGTTACTGCTGTTTCAGCGATGATGGAAACAACGGCGAATAAACCTTGGTGTTACCGAGGAGGCGGTTGCCATGGACACCGCAGTGCAAACACGCTGAAAGCTACAGAATTTATGCAGCGCAACAGCAACGGCGGAACACGTGTAGAAAACCCACTGAAATGAACGCAGCGGAATTGGAGGCAGAAACGAAGTCTGGTGGCAGGTCACTAAGCAGCGCATTCACCAGAATGTCTGTCATTGCTGTATTTAAACCATCCAAATAAAACATCCCTATAAGAAAACACTGCTTAGTGAATAAGCCCCATGGCGTTACTTCTTCCTCTTAAAGCGGGATTTCAGTTTGTTTCTTTACTGACCCAAACTGGTAAAGGAAGCATTTTAGCCGTTACAGGAATAATAGAACAGACTCAAAGGGTTAAAGACGAAGCGAAAAAGGGAGAGCAGAGCAATCACTATAGACCATACAATGTAACACACTACCCCCTGCACTAAACCATGCGGTGTAACCCCCCCACCCAAACCATACAATGTAACACACCACCCCCTGAATATGGAGGAACCCCTAAAAACACACCCTGAATATATGGAGGAACCCCTAAAAAGACACCCACACCCCCTGAATATATGGAGGAACCCCTAAAAAGACACCCGCACACCCTGAATATATGGAGGAGCCCCTAAAAAGACACCTGCACACCCTGAATATATGGAGGAGCCCCTAAAAAGACACCCACACCCCCTGAATATATGGAGGAACCCCTAAAAAGACACCCGCACACCCTGAATATATGGAGGAGCCCCTAAAAATACACCCACACACCCTGAATATATGGAGGAGCCCCTAAAAACACACCCACACACCTTGAATATATGGAGGAGCCCCTAAAAAGACACCCACACACCCTGAATATATGGAGGAGCCCCTAAAAAGACACCCGTACACCCTGAATATATGGAGGAACCCCTAAAAAGGGACGCACTAAACAGAATATTGGGATGATTGATTGCAATACTCAGCTCTATCACTAGGTGTCAGTATACAGACTATACACCAGCTGCTAATGACCCAATATATGTTATTATTTTCTGCAGTTCTTGTTAATAAGTTGCAAAGGTTTAACTATTCAGGTGCTGATATAGAAACAGCTGGAAAATGGAATAATCGCAAATTGAGAAACAATAGAGAAAATTAGTCTACATAGTGATTATGGGTGGAATATCACAGTAACACATGACAGGAAACACGTTTAACCTGTTGCGAATATAAATAACCAGGTGTAAAGCCTGCCCAGAGGGCAGTCTATTGATAAGTGTGGTGCATTGTGCTTGGTTCTGTGCTCTGTGCCGTTTATTCTGTTGTGCTCGGCTCTGTGCCGTCTATGGTACTGTGCTCGGCTCTGTGGCGTTTTTATTGTGCTCGGCTCTGTGGCGTTTTTATTGTGCTCGGCTCTGTGGCGTTTATTCTGTTTTGCGTTTATACTGCCCCTGCTCATGGATATATGCCCTAACACGTGGATACTGCCCCAGCTCGTGGATACTGCCCCAGCACGTGGATACTGCCCCAGCTCGTGGATACTGCCCCAGCTCGTGGATACTGCCCCAGCACGTGGATACTGCCCCAGCTCGTGGATACTGCCCCAGCACGTGGATACTGCCCCAGCACGTGGATACTGCCCCAGCACGTGGATACTGCCCCAGCACGTGGATATTGCCCCAGCACGTGGATGGATACTGCCCCAGCACGTGGATACTGCCCCAGCACGTGGATACTGCCCCAGCACGTGGATACTGCCCCAGCACGTGGATACTGCCCCAGCTCGTGGATATTGCCCCAGCACGTGGATACTGCCCCAGCACGTGGATACTGCCCCAGCACGTGGATATTGCCCCAGCTCGTGGATATTGCCCCAGCACGTGGATATTGCCCCAGCTCGTGGATACTGCCCCAGCACGTGGATACTGCCGCAGCTCGTAGATATTGCCACAGCACGTGGATACTGCCCCAGCACGTGGATATTGCCCCAGCACGTGGATATTGCCCCAGCACGTGGATGGATACTGCCCCAGCACGTGGATACTGCCCCAGCACGTGGATACTGCCCCAGCTCGTGGATACTGCCCCAGCACGTGGATACTGCCCCAGCACGTGGATATTGCCCCAGCACGTGGATGGATACTGCCCCAGCACGTGGATACTGCCCCAGCACGTGGTACTGCCCCCAGCACGTGGATATTGCCCCAGCTCGTGGATATTGCCCCACACGTGGATACTGCCCCAGCACGTGGATACTGCCCCAGCACGTGGATATTGCCCCAGCTCGTGGATATTGCCCCAGCACGTGGATATTGCCCCAGCTCGTGGATACTGCCCCAGCACGTGGATACTGCCGCAGCTCGTGGATATTGCCACAGCACGTGGATACTGCCCCAGCACGTGGATATTGCCCCAGCACGTGGATATTGCCCCAGCACGTGGATGGATACTGCCCCAGCACGTGGATACTGCCCCAGCACGTGGATACTGCCCCAGCTCGTGGATACTGCCCCAGCATGTGGATATTGCCCCAGCACGTGGATACTGCCCCAGCACGTGGATACTTCCCCAGCTTGTGGATATTGCCCCAGCACGTGGATACTGCCCCAGCTCGTGGATACTGCCCCAGCACGTGGATATTGCCCCAGCTCGTGGATACTGCCCCAGCACGTGGATATTGCCCCAGCACGTGGATATTGCCCCAGCACGTGGATACTGCCAGCACGTGGATACTGCCCCAGCTTGTGGATATTGCCCCAGCACGTGGATACTGCACCAGCACGTGGATACTGCCCCAGCACGTGGATATTGCCCCAGCACGTGGATATTGCCCCAGCTCGTGGATACTGCCCCAGCACGTGGATACTGCCGCAGCTCGTGGATACTGCCCCAGCACGTGGATGGATACTGCCCCAGCACGTGGATACTGCCCCAGCACGTGGATATTGCCCCAGCACGTGGATACTGCCCCAGCACGTGGATATTGCCCCAGCACGTGGATACTGCCCCAGCACGTGGATATTGCCCCAGCACGTGGATATTGCCCCAGCACGTGGATACTGCCCCAGCACGTGGATATTGCCCCAGCTCGTGGATACTGCCCCAGCATGTGGATATTGCCCCAGCACGTGGATACTGCCCCAGCTTGTGGATACTGCCCCAGCACGTGGATACTGCCCCAGCACGTGGATACTGCCCCAGCACGTGGATATTGCCCCAGCACGTGGATATTGCCCCAGCACGTGGATATTGCCCCAGCTCGTGGATACTGCCCCAGCACGTGGATACTGCCGCAGCTCGTGGATATTGCCACAGCACGTGGATACTGCCCCAGCACGTGGATGGATACTGCCCCAGCACGTGGATACTGCCCCAGCACGTGGATACTGCCCCAGCACGTGGATACTGCCCAGCACGTGGATACTGCCCAGCACGTGGATATTGCCCCAGCACGTGGATACTGCCCCAGCACGTGGATACTGCCCCAGCACGTGGATACTGCCCCAGCACGTGGATACTGCCCCAGCTCGTGGATACTGCCCCAGCACGTGGATACTGCCCCAGCACGTGGATACTGCCCCAGCTTGTGGATACTGCCCCAGCACGTGGATACTGCCCCAGCACGTGGATACTGCCCCAGCACGTGGATACTGCCCCAGCACGTGGATGGATACTGCCCCAGCACGTGGATATTGGCCCCCCAGCTCGTGGATATACTCACCTACATCGGCCCTCCAGCGATGGCGGTCCCGCTTCCAGCGTTTATTATTATTATTATTAATTTATAAAGCGCCAGCATATTCCGCAGCGCTGTACAATAAGCACAGTACAGACAGGGTTACAATACATTGAACAACATTTGACAAACAGTACAGGAGGAGATGAGGGCCCTATTCCCGTAGGAACTCACAATCTAGGAGGGTTGGGGTTGGAAACAGGAGGAGAGGACTGTAAGGTGAGAGTGATTGATGGTTGCGTCAGTGAGTTGGGTGGTAGGCTTCCCTAAATAGCAATGTTTTCAGGGAGCGTTTGAAGGAAGAGAAGTTAGGGGAAAGTCTGACAGTACGAGGAGAGAGAGCGTTCCAGAGAGTGGGGGCTGCGCGTGAGAAATCCTGCAGTCTATCATGGGAAGAGGTGATGCGGGGAGAAGCTAGGCGCAGGTCACTGTTTGACCTTAGGGAGCGGGCTGGGGTGTATTTTGGTGATTAGTGAGGACAGGTAGTAATATTGACCTGACCAAGCTTAGGCGAGCCCCCGGCTTGGCGTGGGCCTAGAGGCCCAGCCGAGCCGGGGACTCGCCTGAGCCTGGAGGACGCCCGAGCATGCAACTCGACCGGCCTCCATGCTCAGGCGAGTCCCCGGCTCGGCAGGGCCTCTAGGCCCAAGCCAAGCCGGGGGCTCGCCTAAGCTTGGATACCGGCCGAGCAAGCAGGGTGGGTGTGGAGAGCACATACTCACCTACATCGGCCTCGAGTCCTCCACCGGTTCCACACATACATCGGCCCTTAGCTCCTCCAGCGATGGCGGTCCCGCTTCCAGCGTCCTCTCTCTCTCCGTTGCTCGCCAGGATGACGTCACGAAAGCCTTTGACCCCCGGGGTCAAAGGCTTTCGTGACGTCATTCCGGCGAACAACGGAGAGAGAGAGGATGCTGCAAGCGGGACCGCCATCGCTGGAGGAGCTAAGGGCCGATGTCGGTGAGTATGTGTTAGGCAACATCGGCCCTGAGCTCCAGCGGTGACCTCCTCGGCCGAGCAGGCTGCTCGGCCGGCCTCTACGCTTAGGCGAGTCCCCGGCTCGGCTGGGCCTGTAGGCCCAAGCCAAGCCGGGGGCTCGCCTGAACCTGGAGGCCCGCCTAGCAGCCTGCTCGGCCGGAGGAGGTCACCGCTGGAGCTCAGGGCCGATTTGGTGGAGTATGTTTTGGGAATTTAGGCCCTGAGCTCCAGCGGTGACCTCCTCCGGCTGTCGCTGGCTGCTCGGCGGGCCTCTAGGCTTAGGCGAGTCCCCGGCTCGGCTGGGCCTGTAGGCCCAAGCCAAGCCGGGGGCTCGCCTGAACCTGGAGGCCCGCCTAGCAGCCTGCTCGGCCGGAGGAGGTCACCGCTGGAGCTCAGGGCCGATTTGGTGGAGTATGTTTTGGGAATTTAGGCCCTGAGCTCCAGCGGTGACCTCCTCCGGCTGTCGCTGGCTGCTCGGCGGGCCTCTAGGCTTAGGCGAGTCCCCGGCTCGGCTGGGCCTGTAGGCCCAAGCCAAGCCGGGGGCTCGCCTGAACCTGGAGGCCCGCCTAGCAGCCTGCTCGGCCGGAGGAGGTCACCGCTGGAGCTCAGGGCCGATTTGGTGGAGTATGTTTTGGGAATTTAGGCCCTGAGCTCCAGCGGTGACCTCCTCCGGCTGTCGCTGGCTGCTCGGCGGGCCTCTAGGCTTAGGCGAGTCCCCGGCTCGGCTGGGCCTGTAGGCCCAACCAAGCCGGGGGCTCGCCTGAGCCTGGAGGCCCGCCTAGCAGCTCCTGCTCGGCCGGAGGAGGTCACCGCTGGAGCTCAGGGCCGATTTGGTGGAGTATGTTTTGGGAATTTAGGTCCTGAGCTCCAGCGGTGACCTCCTCCGGCTGTCGCTGGCTGCTCGGCGGGCCTCTAGGCTTAGGCGAGTCCCCGGCTCGGCTGGGCCTGTAGGCCCAAACCAAGCCGGGGGCTCGCCTGAGCCTGGAGGCCCGCCTAGCAGCCTGCTCGGCCGGAGGTCACCGCTGGAGCTCAGGGCCGATTATGGGGACTATGTTTTGGGAACTTTGGCCCCGATCCTCCAGCGGTGACCGTCCTCCGGCTGTCGCTGGCTGCTCGGCGGGCCTCTAGGCTTAGGCGAGTCCCCGGCTCGGCTGGGCCTGTAGGCCCAAACCAAGCCGGGGGCTCGCCTGAGCCTGAGGCCCGCCGAGCAGCCAGCGGCAGCCGGAGGACGGTCACCGCTGGAGGATCGGGGCATCTGGCCGTGTAAACACACGGGTAGCTGCGCGCGGCTCGTGCCGTTTTTTTTTTTTTTCATTGCGGCCGGCACGCGCAGCTACCTGTGTGTTCTAACAGCCGCTTTCAAATGTCCGTCGCGCATTGCGCAGTAGGGTTTTGGCGACGGACAGTTTTTAGCTTATCCTTTTATAGTATAGATATATAAGGTCTTATGTAGGGATGCACCGATACCACTTTTTTAAGACCGAGTACGAGTACAGATACTTTTGTTCAAGTACTCACCAATACGGAGTACCGATACTTTTATCTTATGTCATGTGACCGCTTTCCAATAAGAACAGACCTCATATAAAGTCCCCAGGTCTCATGGATTTGCCCCCAAGCTCATGGATACTGTCCCCCAGCTCATGGATACTGCCCCCAGCTCATGGATACTGCCCCCAGCTCATGGATACTGCCCCCAGCTCATGGATATGCCCCCCAGCTCATGGATACTGCCCCCAGCTCATGGATACTGTCCCCCAGCTCATGGATACTGCCCCCAGCTCATGGATATGCCCCCCAGCTCATGGATACTGCCCCCCAGCTCATGGATACTGTCCCCCAGCTCCTGGATAATGCCCCACAGCTCATGGATAATGCCCCCCCAGCTCACGGATAATGCCCCCCAGCTCATGGATCCTCCCAGCACATGGATAATGCCCCCCAGCACATGGATAATGCCCCCCCAGCACATGGATCTGCCCCAGCTCATGGATAATGTCCCCCAGCTCATGGATAATGTCCCCCAGCTCATGGATAATGCCCCCCAGCTCGTGGATAATGCCCCCCCCAGCTCATGGATAATGCCCCCCCAGCACATGGATTTGCCCCCAGCTCACTCTCCGCTCATACTTACCTTCCTTTAGCGACGCCGGGAAAGTCTTCGCGCGCTCCTTGGAAGGCCCCCAGCCACGACCATGTGATCGCGGTCCTTTCCAACGAGCGCGCGCGGGGAAACTTTCTTGGCGTCGTCGCTAAAGGAAGGTAAGTATGAGCGGAGAGCAGCTGCAGGGCCTGTCTGAATGCTCTATCGGCATTCAGACAGGCCCTGCAGCTGCTCACTTAGTTTATACTTACCTTCCTGAGCGACGCCGGGAAAGTTTCCGCCGCGCGCGCTCGTTGGAAGGACCCCAGCCGCGATCACATGGTCCCACGTGGTCGCGGCTGGGGACCTTCCAAGGAGCGCGCGAAGACTTTCTCCGGCGTCGCTAAAGGAAGGTAAGTATAAACAAAGTTAGGAGAGCAGCTGCAGGGCCTGTCTGAATGCCGATGGCGGTTGTCTGAATGCTCTATCGGCATTCAGACAGGCCCTGCAGCTGCTCTCCTAACTTTGTTTATACTTACCTTCCTTTAGCGACGCCGGGAAAGTCTTCGCGCGCTCCTTGGAAGGTCCCCAGCCGCGACCACGTGGGACCATGTGATCGCGGCTGGGGTCCTTCCAACGAGCAGCGCCGCCGCGGAAACTTTCCCGGGGTCGCTCAGGAAGTAAGTATAAACTAAGTGAGCAGCTGCAGGGCCTGTCTGAATGCCGATAGAGCATTCAGACAACCGCCCCAGCCCCTCGGATGCCGGCAAGCCGGCTCAATGCCGGCTTCCGGCATCGGAAAAAAATATCGGGGGTACTGCACGAGTACCAAGTACTCCTGCAGTACCCGGTATCGGCACCGATATCGATACTAGTATCGGTACAACCCTAGTCTTATGAATAATAAAAAGGTCTACTATAGGATATAAAAAAACACCATTTAAGAAAAAAATCTGAAAAATTATTTTGCCGCAAAAATTTATATACTTTTTTCTGCAAACGAAAATAAACTTGAATATATATTTAGGAAAAAAAAAAAAATGGGGAATATTTTTTTTTTTACATTGAAACCAATGGGATTCGCTTGCTTAAACCTGCCGAATGAAAACACTGAACATCAGGGCATTTCACGGACATTTCTCTGCTGTTCAATGTGAATAGATTAACCATCGCTTCTCTGCCGCCGAAAGTCACCCTATTTCAATGGAAATTAGCCAATATTTGGCTAATTGACGGCTTTTTCAATAACCGATTGGCCATGAAATGACACAATACTGGGTAATTCACCGTTCGGTGCAATTCCGTGGCCAGTACGGTGATCTTTGAATAACCCGTTATATTTTTATACTAAAAATGAGGAGCTAAAAAACAGCCCTCCTTAGGAGTGATGACTCCAATGCCAATGTTACACCTGGAAAACAAAATTTATAAATATTGCAGCCCAATGTATCAAGAGAAGAACGGGATGGGATGTGGGACATTCAGGGTAATTCAACGAGAATCGAAAAACTCACTCGCACGTTCGGTGACTTTTCGTTCTCTTCAATTCGGTTCCTTTTGCCGATCCCATTTCGGTGACCCTGCGGTGTATTCAGCAAACACCACAGGGTCCCCGAATTGCAGGGAAAAGCTACCGCAAACCTGATGAAAACTAACCGCAAAACCCAGCGAATGCACGCCGAAAACCCGCAAAAACATCTGAATTAACCCGCCGAAAACGCCAGAAAAACCCGAGCAGGAGCCGATCACACGCAGCGAAGCCGCCGGAAAAAGCCCACACCGCAGACAGAGCGAAATGAATAAATTAGCAAAACAGTTTGCGTGAATGTTTGAAAAGTGAAACGCTGTTTGCAAAGAAACTACTGAGCGAAAATGTCTGAAATTTACACAGGAGGTCCAGGGAATGATAATAAAGAGGGCTGTTACAGAAAAAAGAAGTTAAGAAAATAAATAAATACTAATAAAAAAAATAAAAATGCTTAAAATATCTTAAAAAAAAAAATCTATAAAAGAGACTTTTTTCTGCAGAATTTTATAATGAACGGTGTATTAGATATTGAATTAAAACGGGAATATTTTTAACATTGAAGCCTATGGGATTCTCCTGAATAAACCTGTCGAATTAAACCACCGAATGGCAGGGCATTAGGGGAACCTTTCACTGCTGGTTTGTGTTCTCTGAATAGCCGAAGCAGTGCTTCTCTATGGGGATTCACTGCCCTCGAACAGGCACCGAACAGGCACCGTATGTGCAGGCAATTCGCCAGGATTTGGCGAATTGCCTGCTCTCTGGATAGCCGAATGGCCAAGAAAGGTAACCGAACGCTGATTTTCAGCGTTCGGTTAGGCTAGGGTCAGACAAAAGCATTTTTCCCCGCGAATGTGAAAAAGTGCGTCCGAACGCATTTTTTCACGGAATGCGCAAAAACGGTCAGACGACGCGCATTTTCGGGCGTGATTTTGTACGGATCGTCAATAAAACTCTTTTTGCGTCTGGACGTTATGTAGGCTGGACATTAGCAGTGTCTGACATCTCCTAATCACGCAAACACGCCGCTATGCCGCAGCTGCGCACTCAGTACGTCAGTACTAGCGGTTTAGCGTTCTCAGAAAAATGCGTTCAAATTCCACTTGCGTTGCACGGCCGGACTTTTGTGCGTCCGTACATCGTATATTGGCCGTCATTGCCCGTCATCTGCTGCTAGTGCGGCCGTAATTATGTGCGCCAGAACGCACGTTAAAAGTGCGCTGGTCTGACCCCAGCCTTACCTTTCTCCAGTCATTCAGATCGCTTTGAATTACCCTGAATGTGTTGACCATCCATTGGGTCTGTATTCGTGCAATGACGTGATCATCCGATATACAGGTCTATGCAAAGAAAGGTGAAAATCAGGAGAACTGTCAGGAGAAGAGAACAATCTAGACTAAATAGCCTATTTGGAAAGTGAGATAAATGGGAGAGTTTTTCTGGTTTGGCTGTTTTGACCTAGAATTGTCACTTCTCCAGTCATTCTCCGGAGTTTCACCTTTCTTTTGAATAAAGCTGATAGTCGGTCGTCATCCTTCCGATCCCACCAACATGCAGGTGAATCAGCCCTATTCCACTGCCTCTGACTTCCATCGGACTATTTTTGCGACTACATCAGACTAGCGATCTTTCCCATTTCAAAGGGATTCGTAGGAGAACACCAGGCTGATCTGGTAAAATTTGCATAAAACAGATGATTGTATAGTTAAGGCTAAGGTCAGACGAGCGCAGTATTAACGTGCGTTTAGCCGCACTAAATCACGGCCGTGCTAGCAGCAAATGACGTCCAATGCCGGGGAACATACGAAGAACGGCCGCACAAAAGTGTGACCGCGCAACGCAAGTGGTAAACGAACGCATTTTTTCGAGAACGTCAAACCGCTACTACTGACGTACAGAGTGCGCTGCGTCCGCATAGCGGCGTGTGTGTGTGATTAGGAGACGTCAGGCGCTGCTAATGTCCGGCTAACATAACGTCCAGACACAAAAAGGGTTTTATTGATGATCCGTACAAAATCACGGACGGAAATGCGCATCGTATGACCGCTATCGCGTATTCCGTGAAAAAAAATACATCCATTCGTTCGAACGCACTTTTTCACGGACGACGCAAAAAAATGCGTTAGTCTGACCTTAGCCTAAACCTCCAGGCCGCAGCAGGGAAATTGTCCCATAGAGAAGTGATTCAGTTCGACAGACGAAGACCATATGAGTCAGTGTAAAACATATTTTCATTTACATATATTTTTTTTTAATTTAACCATTTCTTTACATGCGCAGGAAAAAGCATTTTCATTTGAGTATCTTTTAGGTGAAAAATCAAAATTCCCAATTTTTCAAAACAGACCGGGCTTTTTTTCCTGGCTGAACGTGGATGTTTTTTTTTCTTCTTCAGTCTGGCTGCTGTCCTTGATGCTGAAAGCTACTTCAGCACCAAGGACAGCCCCCCCCCCCCTGCAGCCTTTGGCATGTTGTGTTTTTTTCCGTGTTCAGCCGGTGTGCTCCTTGGTGCCGAAACCCCATTTCAACACAAGGGGGAGTATTTTTTTCTTCCCCATCTGCGTTCTTTTTTCCTTTTCTTTCGGTGTTCGGTGGCCTGTCCATTTGGCCGACATAGGTCATCCACAGATGCTTCCAGTGGACGACTCAGAAGATCAATTCGCTCGTTCATCTACGAACCCAGTGGACAGTCAGCCTAACAGGTCTATTCAAAGAAATGTGAAACTCAGGAGAATGACTGGAGAAGTGAAAATTCTAGGTCAGAATGGCCAAACCAGAAAAATTCTCCCATTTATCTCACTTTCCAAATCGGCTATTTGATCTAGAGTGTTCTCCTGGTTTTCACCTTTCTCTGAATAACCCTGTAAAGAGACACTTCAGCTGACTTCCTCCCCTACAAATTCCGTTTCTAAAGTCGCACTTTATCCTTCACTAAACAAACTTACTTGGAATAAAATGAATTGCGGAGCGCTTCTGCATTCCAATAAAAAGCGGTTTAATAAAACAATAACAAAGAGCAGCATTCGACGCGTTTCGTGGCATATACCACTTCCTTATTCCAAGTGGATGTGAGGATAACTCGAGTGACCCTGAAGTGCCCACAAAATATCAGAGACCCATGTATCCAATCGCTTGCCATCCTCGCCGAATGCTGACAAAGGCGGACCGACCTGGGAGAAGGGTAACACCCCACTACATGATATGCCGGTTTATACATTGTGTCTAGATTGCTTCATGTAGGGGCCTAATCTGTATATGCAGTGTTTAAATTGTATCACACAATGTTTATCCATGTATCTAGGTTGCTCCCATTTGGTGGTTTTCCACATTATTGCTTAAACACTGTCCCAATCTGATCTATTGGGACAATGGGTTATGTGAATATTGTGTGATAACTGAATGCTAAGGAATGTTTACTGTAAAGGTCTAATCTATCTGACCTAGTGTAATCAGAGTTCATCTTCCAGTGGAATTATGTTCCACTGGTTTCCAGTGGTTTGGTTTATGCAAATGATCCCTGTAGACCTGAGCACAAATACTGGTGTCTTTTCAATAAAGTCAGTCATACCTGTTTGAACATACAGCCTGTCTGGTGTCTCATTCAGGGTACCCACAATCATCCTCAGAAGGCACAGAGCGGCCTTCTGAAAGACTGACCGAACCTCGGGGCTACAGGTCAGGACAGTGAAAGCCTGCAGATCACGAGAAGCTGCTGTATCTTCAGCCCAGAAATGGCACAGATCCCTACCGGCCAGCCCGGGTCTCACAGCAGGCAGAAGCAAGAGGGTCAAGCTGCTCGAGGCGCTGAGGACCGTGTTCCCAGTAGCCGGGCTGACCGCAGCGAGGGTGTCTGGAGAGCAGGACAGGCAAATGAGCGGAGGTCTGTCACAAACCAGCTCACCAGTTTTCTTGAATAAAGGAGTGAAAGTATACCCAATAAATGTACATACAGCAGATCACAGCACTCTCCACCACAACGTGCTAAATAAATCAGAAACAAGAAACAAGAGGAACTGCAGTAAAATAAATACAACCTTTAAAAATTGGTCAATGGTGTAGATGGCACAGCCGGATGAAGAGTGGATTTCAAAAGCTAAAACAATAAATTTATTTTATTTATTTATTTATTTATAAAGGATTTTACCAGGAAGGATACATTGAGATTTCTCTCGTTTTCAAGTATGTCCTGGGTTCAAGTACATTGAAGTGTTACAGTTACATTGTATTACTTTGTATTTCTGTAAGATATTAACAACACAAATATGCACTAACATAGCATAATACTGTAAAAACATTTAATAATATAAAAAAACACAAGGAAGCCACTCACAAACAACGTGGCACACGTTCAAAATGTGTGCATAATAGCATGATTAACACATCCTTATAGTCACCGCCACCGGAATGCGTTCAGTCCACAGAATGGAGACTCCTGGCCAGGGTAGACTCCAAGGAAGCCGATGTTTGTGGTCCAATATAGTTAGGCAGAAAAGTTCTTGCGGACCACCCAGTTTGAACGACCAGAAAATCCAGCTCCTCTTCAAACGATGGACAGCAAGGCGGCAGGCAGTAGACACAAATTAAAGCACAGATCAGCTCGACATGTTTCGTCCGTAGGACTTACTCATGAGCTGATCTGTGTATCACAAAACAAACCTGATATAGACCCTCCTAAATTGTTAAAATTAGCATGGATGAAAAACACCTATGGAGTCCGGGGGAGGACAGCATCGCCGGTAACCTCCACAGAGCGCTCCGGAAATGACGTCACACCCCTCCGGCATCCATCTTGCTTAAGGGCGAAAATTATAAAAATATACAAATATAGCCCCAAGATTAGGGCAAAGAGGACAATACATTAGTATTAAATGCAGAACGACGATAGATGAACCTAGAAACAAAAAAGCAAAAACAGCAAAACATAATATAAAGTATTGGGATAAAAATCCCTTCCAGACAGAGATTTTTTTCTTTATATAGTATGATAGGCCCATATGCCACTATATAAAAACAACAAGCAGGAATCCATAAAGGGTGTAATCTATAAAGAGATCTATAGGAAGGAAAATATTAGAGTCTATAACCACATAAAAGGTTTACAAACAGGATAGGAGGTCGATATCTACATTGAGGCCTGGTGGCTTCAAAGTATCCATGTAGAATATCCATTTGGTTTCTGCTTGGGATAAAGCCTTAGCTCCATCACCTCCCCTCCAATTCAATTTAACCTTTTCAATCCCCAACCAACTAAATGTAGTGAAACTGAAAAGTGGGCAATTGCAACAGTGTCGGGGTACACTATGTTTGTCACTACATTTTCTAATGTTATAAAAATGTTTGTAAATGCGTTCTTTCAGATTACGCTTCGTTTTCCCAATATATTGGGCCCCGCATCCACATTGAAGGAGATATATTACATTAGTAGTATTGCAGTTAATAAACTCCTTAATATAATACTCTTTTCCAGTACGTGTACTTTTAAACAAATCAACTTTGACTTTAAGGTCTCTACACATTGAGCACATCTTGCATTTAAAAAAAACCCCTTAGGCTTATTGAGCAAAGGGTGGGGGTTAAATTCCTTATTGAGTTCCAAAGGCAAACAGCTCGGAGCTCTGGCTGTGCCATCTACACCATTGACCAATTTTTAAAGGTTGTATTTATTTTACTGCAGTTCCTTTTGTTTTTTGTCACCAGTTTTCTTGCAGCCACCTACTCTACTCGATCTGCACCAGTCCAGCTTTCGCTCCCAGGGCTCTACTGGGACTGAGGAAAGAACAAAACCATACGGCGCATCCAGTTGGTTACTATGACCTTTTGCATGTTCACTTATTAAAGTGAAACATTGCTTGGAAAAAATTCAAAATACCATCATTTTTAAAGTGCACGTGCATAAAGTGAATTTCCAATAGCAAAGTCCAATGTGCGAATTAAAAAGGAGGGGAGATACTCAAGTGTATAATTTATCCAATACTCAAGAAAAATGGAGAGAGGAATATGTTGGTCTTCTCTAAAGTGCTGGTGTCGAATTCATTTGTTCATCAGTGTTCCTCAAAAAAAGCACATCATAGAAAAACAATAATAGTCATCACAGAGTTGGTCAAAAAATGTTTTAGCCAAAGTACAGACCACTCACATTTAGGGGAGCCCAAGGGTCCTGGCTCAAGGAAAGAAAGCCTATGGCCAAATACAAGGTGGCACTTCCCTTCTTTCGTCCGTAATAGGTACTAAATAAAGCAGAAAGAATCGGGAGACGACACTCCCATAGCGTAAAACTGTATTTATAAATTAAATAGAGATAGGGAGAAGCGACCACACTCACCAATTCTGGAGCGTCACGATATTAGGCTCAATGAATATAGCCTTGGGCACTCTTAAGGGTGAAGGCCCAGACCCCCTTTATCTCAGCAGCAGACAATCCAGGTATGATGTCGAAATTGAAGAGTCGGAGAAGGTAGCAAGTGGGGGGTTATAAAACAATCTATTTATTTAGATAAATAAGGAGCAATAAAAGTGGGACAAAAAAAGGTCTACCGAGACGCGTTTCGGCTTAAAAAGCCTTCCTCAGTCGGTATAAGATACTCAATGTCCATATACATATAAAAAGTAGTATAAGAATAAAAGTTAAAACGTCCTCTCTTATAGTGTACCGTAATTGTGTTTCTTCCGGCCGCGTTGGCAAGATGTCCGCTTCCTGCTTCCGGTCGTGCGACTTCCGGTCAGGTAATTTTACCCAGTAATGCTTAGCGGTTAATACACGCTCTTGTCAAAAGGGTTGCAACGGGTTGCCGATCGCGGTTGAGGGGGGCTCTTTGAACCAAATCAACATAAAAACAGATAAGAACAAACATCAGATAAATCGCATAATGTACATAAAATTAGAATCAGGCGGCATTTATGCTTCATATAGTCTGGCTGTTGATAAACAGGAAATTACCCAGTAAAGCCTTGCGGCAGATTTCAATTTCGCCTGAATATCTATTATGGCTGAACATTTAATCCCAGTGTGTGTCGCCACTTACATATGGGACAGCAGCAACAAAAGTCAGTACTAGCAGTTTAACGTTCTCGAAAAAATGCGTTCGTTTTCCACTTGTGTTGCGCAGCCGGACTTTCGTGCGACCGTACTTCGTATATTGGCCGTCATTGCCCGTCATTTGCTGCTAGTGCGGCCGTGATTATGTGCGCCTGCACACGCGTTCGCACTGCGCTCGTCTGACCCTAGCCTTATACAGCACTTTAACCAAGTGCTCAGCCAGACATCCTGTGAAGTTATAATGTAAGGGACAGGGGTAAATGAAACAAATGGGAGCAGGGGAAGGTGAAACTGGTGGTAGCCAGAAAGAATATAGTAGGGATTCTATGGGGAAGGACCAGAAGCTTGACCTTAGTAAGAGTAATTCGAGAGAGAAGTGGAAACAGCTGGAAAGGAGACCTGAAATTAGGAACCGGGCCGTGGTGGATGGTGAGGGTGGGTTGGACAGCAGAGTGGAGACATATAGTTGTGTCTGCATGTATGCGGTGTGGCAAAGAGAAAGAAGAAAATTATACCAATACAGTATTCCTATCAGAAACAGGATAACTATGTTCCTTGGCATGTGACCGGCTGGGTGGAGGTACCGTCTGGGTGGAGTAGAGGTAATGTCACTGCTCTGCATGGAGAGAGCCTGTGGAGACATGGGCTCGATCCCAGCGAGCAACCTCTCCAGTAAGTGCCCTTGGGCAAGACACCCAACAGTACACACCTGCCACCCAGGACATACCTGAAAACAAGAGAAATCTTAATGTATCCTTCCTGGTAAAATCCTTTCTCAAAAAAAAATGTGTTATCCCAATATTCCACCCATAATCCCCATATAAAATAATAAATGGACCAATAATACGTTTAGAAACGGGTTAAATGTGTTTCCTGTCATGTGTTACTGTGATATTCCACCCATAATCACTATGTAGACTAATTTTCTCTATTGTTTCTCAATTTGCGATTATTCCATTTTCCAGCTGTTTCTATATCAGCACCTGAATAGTTAAACCTTTGCAACTTATTAACAAGAACTGCAGAAAATAATAACATATATTGGGTCATTAGCAGCTGGTGTATAGTCTGTATACTGACACCTAGTGATAGAGCTGAGTATTGCAATCAATCATCCCAATATTCTGTTTAGTGCGTCCCCCTAAAAAGACACCCGCACTGAATATATGGAGGAGCCCCTAAAAAGACACCCGCACTGAATATATGGAGGAGCCCCTAAAAAGACACCCGCATTGAATATATGGAGGAGCCCCTAAAAAGACACCCGCATTGAATATATGGAGGAGCCCCTAAAAAGACACCCGCATTGAATATATGGAGGAGCCCCTAAAAGACACCCGCATTGAATATATGGAGGAGCCCCTAAAAAGACACCCGCATTGAATATATGGAGGAGCCCCTAAAAAGACACCCGCACACCCTGAATATATGGAGGAGCCCCTAAAAAGACACCCGCACTGAATATATGGAGGAGCCCCTAAAAAGACACCCGCATTGAATATATGGAGGAGCCCCTAAAAAGACACCCGCACACCCTGAATATATGGAGGAGCCCCTAAAAGACACCCGCATTGAATATATGGAGGAGCCCCTAAAAAGACACCCGCATTGAATATATGGAGGAGCCCCTAAAAAGACACCCATACAACCTGAATATATGGAGGAGCCCCTAAAAAGACACCCGCACTGAATATATGGAGGAGCCCCTAAAACACCCGCACATGAATATAGGGAGGAGCCCCTAAAAGACACCCGCACACCCTGAATATATGGAGGAGCCCCTAAAAAGACACCCCACAATCCTGAATATATGGAGGAGACCCTAAAAAGACACCCACACACCCTGAATATATGGAGGAGCCCCTAAAAAGACACCCACACACTGAATATATGGAGGAACCTCTAAAAAAGACACCCGCACACCCTGATATATGGAGGAGCCCCTAAAAAGACACCCGCCAACCCTGAATATATGGAGGAGCCCCTAAACACCCACCACCTGAATATATGGAGGAGCCCCTAAAAAGACACACACACCCTGAATATATGGAGGAGCCCCTAAAAGACACACCACACCCTGAATATATGGAGGAACCTCTAAAAGACACCCGCACACCCTGAATATATGGAGGAGCCCTAAAAAGACACCCACACACATGAATATATGGAGGAGACCCTAAAAAGACACCCGCACACCCTGAATATATGGAGGAGCCCCTAAAGACACCCGCACACCCTGAATATATGGAGGAGCCCCTAAAAAGACACCCACACCCTGAATATATGGAGGAGTCCCTAAAAAGACACCCAAAACCTGAATATATGGAGGAGTCCCTAAAAAGACACCCACACACCCTGAATATATGGAGGAGCCCCTAAAGACACCAGCACACCTGAAATATGGAGGAGCCTAAAAAGAAACCCGCACACCCTGAATATATGGAGGAGCCCTAAAAAGACACCCACACACCTGAATATATGGAGAAGCCCCTGAAAAGACACCCGCACACCCTGAATATATGGAGGAGCCCCTAAAAAGACACCCACACACCCTGAATATATGGAGGAGCCCTAAAAAGACACACGCCACACCTGAATATATGGAGGAGCCCCTAAAAGACACCCGCACACCCTGATATATGGAGGAACCCCTAAAAAGACACCCGCACACCCTGAATATATGGAGGAACCCCTAAAAAGATCCCGCACACCCTGAATAAGAGGAGCCCTAAAAAGACACCCGCACACCCTGAATATATGGAGGAGACCCCTAAAGAGACACCCCCACACCCTGAATATATGGAGGAGCCCCTAAAAAGACACACACACACACCTGAATATATGGAGGAGACCCCTAAAGAGACACCCGCACACCCTGAATATATGGAGGAGCCCCTAAAAAGACACCGCACATCCTGAATATATGGAGGAACCCCTAAAAACACACCCACACACCCTGAATATATGGAGGAGTCCCTAAAAAGACACCCACACACCCTGAATATATGGAGGAACCCCTAAAAAGACACCCGCCACACCCTGAATATATGGAGGAACCCCTAAAAAGACACCCGCACACCCTGAATATATGGAGGAACCCCTAAAAAGATACCCGCACACCCTGAATATAGAGGAGCCCCTAAAAAGACACCCGCACACCCTGAATATATGGAGGAGCCCCTAAAAAGACACCCGCACACCCTGAATATATGGAGGAGACCCCTAAAGAGACACCCGCACACCCTGAATATATGGAGGAGCCCCTAAAAAGACACCCGCACACCCTGAATATATGGAGGAACCCCTAAAAAGACACCCGCACACCCTGAATATTGGAGGAACCCCTAAAAAGACACCCGCACACCCTGAATATATGGAGGAGTCCCTAAAAAGACACCCACACACCCTGAATATATGGAGGAGCCCCTAAAGACACCAGCACACCCTGAATATATGGAGGAACCCCTAAAAATACACCCGCACACCCTGAATATATGGAGGAGCCCCTAAAAAGACACCGCACACCCTGAATATATGGAGGAGACCCTAAAAAGAGACACCGCACACCCTGAATATATGGAGGAGCCCCTAAAAAGACACCCGCACACCCTGAATATATGGAGGAACCCCTAAAAAGACACCCGCACACCCTGAATATATGGAGGAGCCCCTAAAAAGACACCCGCACACCCTGAATATATGGAGGAACCCCTAAAAATACACCCGCACACCCTGAATATATGGAGGAACCCCTAAAAAGACACCCGCACACCCTGAATATATGGAGGAGCCCCTAAAAAGACACCCACACACCCTGAATATACGGAGGAGCCCCTAAAAAGACACCCGCACACCCTGAATATATGGAGGAACCCCTAAAAAGACACCCGCACACCCTGAATATATGGAGGAGCCCCTAAAAAGACACCCGCACACCCTGAATATATGGAGGAGCCCCTAAAAAGACACCCGCACACCCTGAATATATGGAGGAGGACCCCTAAAGAGACACCGCACACCCTGAATATATGGAGGAACCCCTAAAAAGACACCCACACACCCTGAATATATGGAGGAGCCCCTAAAAAGACACCCACACACCCTGAATATACGGAGGAGCCCCTAAAAAGACACCCGCACACCCTGAATATATGGAGGAACCCCTAAAAAGACACCCGCACACCCTGAATATATGGAGGAGCCCCTAAAAAGACACCCGCACACCCTGAATATATGGAGGAACCCCTAAAAATACACCCGCACACCCTGAATATATGGAGGAACCCCTAAAAAGACACCCGCACACCCTGAATATATGGAGGAACCCCTAAAAAGACACCCGCACACCCTGAATATATGGAGGAACCCCTAAAAAGACACCCACACACCCCAATACACATATATTTAGGACAATACCCCCCCCGGGTCACATGGCCGTCTTCCTCCCACCCACGTTGTGCTCAGGGGTTTCCCTTCTTGTCCTGCGTGACCTCACATGACCTCCGATGACGTCCTAGACCGCCTCTTATTGGCTGTCCCAGGAATGGGGCGGGCTCTGCGGACGTCACGCGATATTGGGGATCAGCCGATGCTGGCCCCGCCCCACCGCGCAGCACGCGCCCACTTACTATCCGGCGTGACGTGCTGTGTCCTCCGCGAGCCGCTTCCCTCCCTCCCTCGCCCGGTGTCCGCGAGCTCCCGCCATGGCCTGGCATTACGTCACGCCCGAGCAGCTGGCCGGCTTCGACAAGTACCAGGTGAGACTGCAACTCCCCTCACCCCCTGCCCGCCGCTCCCATCACCCCCTGCGGGACACGTCATACCCAGCCTGCCCTGACTGACACTCCCATCATGCCCTGCGACCCTCAGCCTGCCCTGACTGACACTCCCATCATGCCCTGCGACCCTCAGCCTGCCCTGACTGACACTCCCATCATGCCCTGCGACCCTCAGCCTGCCCTGACTGACACTCCCATCATGCCCTGCGACCCTCAGCCTGCCCAGACTGACACTCCCATCATGCCCTGCGACCCTCAGCCTGCCCTGACTGACACTCCCATCATGCCCTGCGACCCTCAGTCTGCCCTGACTGACACTCCCATCATGCCCTGCGACCCCAGCCTGCCCAGACTGACACTCCCATCATGCCCTGCGACCCTCAGCCTGCCCAGACTGACACTCCCATCATGCCCTGCGACCCTCAGGCCTGCCCTGACTGACACTCCCATCATGCCCTGCGACCCTCAGTCTGCCCTGACTGACACTCCCATCATGCCCTGCGACCCTCAGTCTGCCCTGACTGACACTCCATCATGCCCTGCGACCCCAGCCTGCCCAGACTGACACTCCCATCATGCCCTGCGACCCTCAGCCTGCCCAGACTGACACTCCCATCATGCCCTGCGACCCCCAGCCTGCCCAGACTGACACTCCCATCATGCCCTGCGACCCTCAGCCTTCCCAGACTGACACTCCCATCATGCCCTGCGACCCCCAGCCTGCCCAGACTGACACTCCCATCATGCCCTGCGACCCCCAGCCTGCCCAGACTGACACTCCCACCATGCCCTGCGACCCCAGCCTGCCCAGACTGACACTCCCATCATGCCCTGCGACCCTCAGCCTTCCCAGACTGACACTCCCATCATGCCCTGCGACCCCCAGCCTGCCCACCTGTAGTGACGCCAGACAGACACACATAGGTATGCGCGGCGTTGCCAGGCTCTCCCTCTTATTTACAGTTTCCATGTTACATGAGATGCGCCGCAGTAAGTGTTGGTGCTATAGCAATGGTAATGTTCTGTTGGGAGCAGAGGGTGAATCCGATTGGCTGCTTTTCTGTTGGGTCTCAGCGTTTGGGCCCAGGCTGTGTCGCCTCCCCGCGGCCCTGCACCATGTGTTATGTACACACCGCTCTGCATGAAGCCTCACATCGGGCCACGTGTCTCTCCACGATCTCGCTCTACCGGTTTTTAAGTTGTAAGAAATTGCAGCACAGGAGGAGCGGCGCTGTACACGCTACTGCCTGACTTGTGACATGCGATGACGGCGTGAACCGGGGCAGTGCAACTCTGAAACGCGGTGTCACTCCGGAACAGCCCCCCCCTGTTCCCAGAACATGCTGTGTGACGGCGACGGGACGTGGCGCGAGCTGAGTGCGTGGTGTGACGGCGACGGGACGTGGCGCGAGCTGAGTGCGTGGTGTGACGGCGACTGGACGTGGCGCGAGCTGAGTGCGTGGTGTGACGGCGACTGGACGTGGCGCGAGCTGAGTGCGTGGTGTGCCGGCGACTGGACGTGTTGCGCGAGCTGAGTGCGTGGTGTGCCGGCGACTGGACGTGTTGCGCGAGCTGAGTGCGTGGTGTGACGGCGACTGGACGTGGCGCAAGCTGAGTGCGTGGTGTGACGGCGACTGGACGTGGCGCGAGCTGAGTGCGGTGGTGTGACGGCTACTGGACGTGGCACGAGCTGGGTGCGTGGTGTGACGGCGACTGGACGTGGCGCGAGCTGGGTGTGTAATGTGACGGCGACTGGACGTGGCGCGAGCTGAGTGCGTTGTGTGGCGCGAGCTGAGTGCGTGGTGTGACGGCTACTGGACGTGGCACGAGCTGGGTGCGTGGTGTGACGGCGACTGGACGTGGCGCGAGCTGGGTGTGTAATGTGACGGCGACTGGACGTGGCGCGAGCTGAGTGCGTGGTGTGATGGCGACTGGACGTGGCGCGAGCTGGGTGCGTAATGTGACGGCGACTGGACGTGTTGCGCGAGCTGAGTGCGTGGTGTGACGGCGACTGGACGTGTTGCGCGAGCTGAGTGCGTGGTGTGACGGCGACTGGACGTGTTGCGCGAGCTGAGTGCGTGGTGTGACGGCGACTGGACGTGTTGCGCGAGCTGAGTGCGTGGTGTGACGGCGACTGGACGTGTTGCGCAAGCTGAGTGCGTAATGTGACGGCGACTGGACGTGGCGCAAGCTGAGTGCGTGGTGTGACGGCGACTGGGCGTGGTGTGACGGCGACTGGACGTGGCGCGAGCTGAGTGCGTGGTGTGACGGCTACTGGACGTGGCGCGAGCTGAGTGCGTGGTGTGACGGCTACTGGACGTGGCACGAGCTGGGTGCGTGGTGTGACGGCGACTGGACGTGGCGCGAGCTGAGTGCGTGGTGTGACGGCGACTGGACGTGGCGCGAGCTGAGTGCGTGGTGTGACGGCGACTGGACGTGGCGCGAGCTGGGTGCGTAATGTGACGGCGACTGGACGTGGCGCGCGCTGAGTGCGTGGTGTGACGGCGACTGGACGCGGCGCGAGCTGAGTGCGTGGTGTGACGGCGACTGGACGCGGCGCGAGCTGAGTGCGTGGTGTGACGGCGACTGGACGCGGCGCGAGCTGAGTGCGTGGTGTGACGGCGACTGGACGCGGCGCGAGCTGAGTGCGTGGTGTGACGGCGACTGGACGCGGCGCGAGCTGAGTGCGTGGTGTGACGGCGACTGGACGCGGCGCGAGCTGGGTGCGTGGTGTGACGGCGACTGGACGCGGCGCGAGCTGGGTGCGTGGTGTGACGGCGACTGGACGCGGCGCGAGCTGGGTGCGTGGTGTGACGGCGACTGGACGCGGTGGGAGCTGGGTGCGTGGTGTGACGGCGGTGGACGCAGCGTGGTGTGACGGCGGTCGGCGCGGTGGGAGGTGAGTGCGTGGTGTGACGGCGGTGGATGACCGGGGATAGTAAATATAATGGCACTGGAGTTGGTGCGTCTCTGCGGCGCCATTGCCCTGTAACGGGATTCGTGCTCCTGGGTATCGTCCCCCATGGGGCCGCTGTGTTAATGTGCACTCTATGTTGGGCGTTGGTGCTGCGGGCGCTCCTCCTCAATCTGCTGCCCAAACCTCTCATGCTGAGGAAATCTCGTTGAAGCTCCGTGGCTTTCGGTGGGGGAGCACATGGCACGGCCACCCAGCAGAGATGGTGGAAAGCTCTGGCCGGATGCCCCCTCTGCGCCAACAGTATCACGAACATGTATTTCCTGCCGCCCGTAAGGAGACAGGGCGTGACTTGCTTCATTCTGTCATTAAGACAATCAGCGGCCTGGCAGTGAACGGGTTACTGAGCGACTTTTAACCCTGCCGGTTCCGCAGTCCTCGTGCACTGCGCCGCACAGGGTTATCTGTTAATGCCGCTGAGGCGCTGCCATCCTATTCCCTGCGACACAATCAGGCCGCGTTCGCCCTCATTAAATTGCCATGACCTGGCAGGCTGGCGCGGTGCCCTTTGCCAGGGTTCATCCCTCGCATATTGTGCCAGTCAAGCTGCACCCCAGGTGATTTCGGTAATGCAGGTGGTTGGCTGGCACAGCGGCGCGTGCCATGCCATGTACACCTGGTGCTGCCCTGGAGCCTCAGAGCGTCGTAACAGTTAACACAGCAGCAGCGCCCATTGTGCCCGCGCCCTCACTCGCTGCAGCTTCACAGCACATCTCTTGCGTGCAGTTGCTGGCTGAGATGGATAGCAGTGGTGGTACCTCCAGGCGCCCCACAGCGGGAAGCTGTGGCATGCCTGGTGTTACAATGCATGCTGTGTAATGCTCCCGCCTACAGCCGGTCACAGGGAGCTGTCTGTGCCTCCTCGCTGTGTGTTTAACCCCTGAGTGCCCAAGGTAGGTGATGTCACACCCATCTTGTCTGATGGCATCTGTCGTTTCCCTCTGCCCCCCCCTCCCCCGCCAGTCAGACGTCCGATTGTAAAACTAATAAGCTCTCCATATATTTTATTTCAGCCAATCGCAGAGCGGCGTCACCGTATCACGCCGTTACGTTGTCTGCGTTGCCTCGTTGCGCTCTGTTACTTTGTGTCTGCGGCGCCTCGTTACGTGGTGTTACTTTGTGTCTGCGGCGCCTCGTTGCACGCCGTTACATTTTGTCTGCGGTGCCTCGTTGCGTGCCTTTACATTGTGTCTGCGGCGCCTTGTTGCGCGCCGTGACATTGTGTCTGCGGCGCCTTGTTGCGCGCCGTGACATTGTGTCTGCGGCGCCTCGTTGCGCGCCGTGACATTGTGTCTGCGACGCCTCGTTGCGCGCCGTGACATTGTGTCTGCGGCGCCTTGTTGCGCGCCGTGACATTGTGTCTGCGGCGCCTCGTTGCGCGCCGTGACATTGTGTCTGCGGCGCCTCGTTGCGCGCCGTGACATTGTGTCTGCGGCGCCTCGTTGCGCGCCGTGACATTGTGTCTGCGGCACCTCGTGGCGTCTGGGACGCCTCGTTGCGTTGCGTCTGGGACGCCTCGTTGCGTTGCGTCTGGGACGCCTCGTTGCGTTGCGTCTGGGACGCCTCGTTGCGTTGCGTCTGGGACGCCTCGTTGCGTTGCGTCTGGGACGCCTCGGTGCGTGGCGTCTGGGACGCCTCGGTGCGTGGCGTCTGGGACGCCTCGGTGCGTGGCGTCTGGGACGCCTCGGTGCGTGGCGTTTGGGACGCCTCGGTGCGTGGCGTCTGGGACGCCTCGGTGCGTGGCGTTTGGGACGCCTCGGTGCGTGGCGTCTGGGACGCCTCGGTGCGTGGCGTCTGGGACGCCTCGGTGCGTGGCGTCTGGGACGCCTCGGTGCGTGGCGTCTGGGACGCCTCGGTGCGTGGCGTCTGGGACGCCTCGGTGCGTGGCGTCTGGGACGCCTCGGTGCGTGGCGTCTGGGGCGCCTCGGTGCGTGGCGTCTGGGGCGCCTCGGTGCGTGGCGTCTGGGGCGCCTCGGTGCGTGGCGTCTGGGGCGCCTCGGTGCGTGGCGTCTGGGGCGCCTCGGTGCGTGGCGTCTGCGGCGCCTCGTTGCGCGACGTTACTTAGGCAGCACTCAGTTCCTACGCGCCCTGATAATCTGTGTTTACCCGGCATGGATTTGTGATATGGGGGATTATTGCCGTAATTAAAGCAGCTTCCGGACAGGAGATAAGAGATAACGCCGCGCTGTATCCGCATGGGGAGGGGGCGCCTGCACGCGGGGAGGTCACCTATGTAATCAATACATCGCACCTCACCAGGCTGTAAAGATAAAGGCGGCTGTGACGCTGTCATTCCCGACACGCCGCTGCATGCACTTTTTTTTTCTCTCCTGAGATTACCGTAGTAATAAAGACCAGGACCCGGCCGGAAAACTCTCAGCCGATCCCTGGTAACGAGGGCGACCTTAACGGCCATGTTTAAAGGGACACATGCTTCTGGGCAGTGCATGAAGAAGGCCACCCTGCAGCATGTAGAATCCATATGCTGCAAGAAAGCAATCCCAGGTGACCTGCCTTGATTTCCTTCCTGCAGCATACGAATTATACATGTTGCAGGGCAGCACTTTTCCCTGTGCTCCCCCTCTGCATGAAATAGTAATGTCCCTTCTTTTAAAACTGATCCCATTTTATTCAGCAGGAATTGTGATGTAACAGACCAGAGCGGGGCTGAGCAGCTCTCCTGCCTTTATGTTCTGTGTGTGTAGTGTGAGGTTTCTGTATCAAGATGTGTATGGGGGGGGGGTTACCGTAAACCCTGCGAGGGGCCAGACGTGTCGGGGTGCTGATTTCTTTCATGGAGATCTGTATCTTCCGAACCCCAGTGTGCTGTGAGTGAGGAGCTCCACATCTAATACGCCATTTTGGTACAAATGCGTGCCCCCCCCCGTGTTTATTATCCAGGGTCCGTGCGGCTTTGTGAGAGTTGCACGTGTGCAGCAAGTCCACGTATTTAGTGTCGCTGTGTGAAGGTCTTTGCTGGTATCAGATGATAGAAACATGAGCTGAGTCACTGGATCCGATCACACCGTGTGATTCATTACTATGTAACCCATCCCGATTCACATGGAATGAACCAATAAAATCTAAAACCAAACTTCAGACCCGACACAAATCACACAGATATAACCCGACCCCTCCCTGACACAAATCACACAGATATAACCCGACCCCTCCCCGACACAATTCACACAGATTATAACCCCGACCCCTCCCCGACACAAATCCACAGATATAACCTTTGCCCTCCCTGACACAAATCACACAGATATAACCCGAACCCTCCCTGACACAAATCACACAGATATAACCCGACCCCCCGCCTGACACAAAAATCAATCACAGATATAACCCAGACCTCCCCGACACAAATCACACAGATATAACCCGACCCCTCCTGACACAAATCACACAGATATACCCGCCCCTCCCTGACACAAATCACACAAGATAACCCTGCCCCTAACCATGCCCCTCCCTGACACAATCACACAGATATAACCCGACCTCCCCGACACAAATCACACAGATATAACCCGACCCCTCCCGACACAAATCACACAGATATAACCCGACCCCTCCCCGACACAAATCACACAGATATAACCCGACCCTGCCCCGACACAAATATCACAGATATAACCCGACCCCTCCCCGACACAAATCCACAGATATAACCCGACCCCTCCCGACACAAATCACACAGATATAACCCGACCCCTCCTGACCACAAATCACACAGATATAACCCGACCCCCCCCCGACACAAATCACACAGATATAACCCGACCCCTCCCCGACACAAATCACACAGATATAACCCGACCCCTCCCTGACACAAATCAACAGATATAACCCTGCCCCCTCCCTGACACAAATCACACAGATATAACCCGACCCCTCCCCGACACAAATCACACAGATATAACCCGACCCCTCCCCGACACAAATCACACAGATTAAACCCGCCCCTCCCCGACACAAATCACACAGATATAACCCGACCCCTCCCGCGACACAAATCACACAGATATAACCCGACCCCTCCCCGACACAAATCACACAGATATAACCCGACCCCTCCCCGACACAAATCACAGATTAATAATAACCCGACCCCCTCCCTGACACAAATCACACAGATATAACCCGACCCCTCCCCGACACAAATCACACAGATATAACCCGACCCCTCCTGACACATCAGATATAACCCGACCCCTCCCTGACACAAATCACAAAGATATTACCGACCCCTTCCTGACACAAATCACACAGATATAACCCGACCCCTCCCCGACACAAATCACACAGATATAACCCGACCCCTCCCTGACACAAATCACACAGATATAACCCGACCCTCTGACAAAATCACACAGATATAACCCGACCCCTCCCTGACACAAATCACACAGATATAACCCGACCCCTCCCGACACAAATCACACAGATATAACCAACCCCTCCCGACACAAATCACACAGATAATAACCCGACCCCTCCCCGACACAAATCACACAGATATAACCCGACCCCTCCCCGACACATATCACACAGATATAACCCGACCCCTCCCTGACACAAATCACACAGATATAACCCGACCCCTCCCTGACACAATCAGAGATATAAAACCCGACCCCTCCCGACACAAATCACACAGATATAACCCGACCCCTCCCGACACAAATCAAATATACCCGACCCCTCCCCGACACAAATCACACAGATATAACCCGACCCCTCCCTGACACAAATCACACAGATATAACCCGAGGGGTCGGGTTATTTCTCCCGTGTGATGTGAAGGTGACAGGTGCCTGAGATGTGGTTTGGGGGGGGGGGGGGTTGGGATTGATTGATGGATGGTCCTGGGTTTCTGGTATTGTGTAAGATGTTTTGATGTTAGCCGGATCTGGGTGAGTAACCTGGAGTTTGACCCGGTGTTCAGGTAGTGCCACGTGTCAGGCTGCGGCTCTGCCGCTTCCTGATGTTTTACCCGCACCAAATTATAACTTAACTTGTATGTTCCGCGCGGTGTAAAGACCCGTCTGTCACTGAACCCGCGTGACCTCTGCTCACATGGAGCATCGTGGGAAATGCTGCCCAGGGGGGTCTGACATAAAGAAATGCATCGTGTAAGATCACGCGGTTACTTTAAATGTCAAAAACACAAGCGCCTTCTGTACTATGTTACTGATTCCTTATAACGTGAGGGTCCCGGGCGCTTCCTTTCCGTGCTGCCTCTGTATAAGCTGAGGGTTCCGGGCGCTTCCTTTCCGTGCCGCCTCTGTATAAACTGTGGGTCCCGGGCGCTTCCTTTCCGTGCCGCCTCTGTATAAGCTGTGGGTCCCGGGCGCTTCCTTTCCGTGCTGCCTCTGTATAAGCTGAGGGTCCTGGCGCTTCCTTTCCGTGCTGCCTCTGTATAAGCTGAGGGTTCCGGGCGCTTCCTTTCCGTGCTGCCTCTGTATAAGCTGAGGGTTCCGGGCGCTTCCTTTCCGTGCCGCCTCTGTATAAGCTGAGGGTCCCGGGCGCTTCCTTTCCGTGCTGCCTCTGTATAAGCTGAGGGTCCCGGGCACTTCCTTTCCGTGCTGCCTCTGTATAAGCTGAGGGTCCCGGGCACTTCCTGTCCGTGCTGCCTCTGTATAAGCTGAGGGTCCCGGGCACTTCCTTTCCGTGCTGCCTCTGTATAAGCTGAGGGTCCCTGTGTACTGAAGCTCTTGCTCCAGGTAACATGTCTGGGGTCTCTTGGCGTGGCTCTGGCGTGTGGCGCGCTGTGTAAATGGAGGGGAGCGTGTAGCGGTTTCCGTGTTGCTTTACAGCGATCACAGTGACCCCCAGTCTTGGTTCTCGTCCGTTTGATCCACAAATACTCTCCCTGTCCCCACGCCTTCACACACACAGGCGCCTCCTTATAAGACGGCTGAACATACCTGTACTCACTCGCTGTAACGTGCGTCTCTGCTTGTCTTGCAGTATAGCGCGGTGGACACAAACCCCCTGTCGCTGTATGTCATGCACCCCTTCTGGAACTTCATTGTGAAGGTGAGTGTGTCCTTGTCCTGTGAGCCTCCTCATTGTGTAAATGCCCCCCCCCAACTAACCCCCATGACCTTCTTTTCCACCCCCCAGTTCTTGCCAACATGGCTGGCGCCGAACCTGATCACCTTCAGCGGCTTCCTGCTCCTCGTCTTCAACTTCTTCATGATGGCGTTCTTTGACCCGGACTTCTACGCCTCTGGTAAGCCTCGCCTCCCAATCCCAGTCCTTCTCTCTTTCCGGGGCCCTGAAGCCCGACCTTCATACTGTGTTACATCCCTGATAGAAAGCATGGGGGGGGGGGTGGAAGCCGCGTGTCCTGCAAACGTGGACGCGGCGCGTCATGCATGTTCAGGGACGCTATACTGACCCATTCGGTAAGCACGGAAATTTCAGTGCTTTTCGGTGATTCCAGTTGGCCAGCATTTCTGTGAATTCACTATTTAGTGAATGGGCCCCTTTGTGCGCCAAAGATGGAGTCAGCAAAGACCCACAAGAACGTTGGGGAAAGTTGACGAATTCCACTGAACTGCACAAAAAAAGCAGAACTCACCGACTCCCCTGATTAGAAGGTTAAACCAATAAAAATGTATTAACCCTTTTTCTGCGCATGACGTGTGGGGGGACGTCCTAGGGATCACACGTTGAGGATGTCCTGCCCCCCCCCCACACACACAGCCAGAAGAGTACCTGAAAGGGATGGAGTGTTTTCTTTTAGACCCCACCCCCCTCCCGATTCGTAAAAGATGCAGCATTAAGAGAGGTTTCAGTCTGACCTTTCCAGCGATGCCGCACTTTAACCCCTTAGGTGTCAGGGTTCCCTTTGTACATGTTTAGGGGTCCGTGGTGTTGTGCCGGTAACTTTTAGTTTTATGTATGCGTGGCTGACCGGGCAATGATTGATCACCATTTTCACCGTCCTTTGTTTAACCCACAGCTTCCGGCCAGGAACACGTCCCCAGCTGGGTGTGGATTGTCGCCGGAATCTTAAACTTTACCGCGTACACCCTGGGTGAGTCCATTACTGGGTATTTGGGGACTCTTGTGTCAAACCATACAAAATGATCGTGTCTCTGTCCTCCTTTTCTGGGTAACCTACTGATTGTCTAAGGTCTGAGACGCCACACCTGGTGGTTATTAGGTTAGGGGTACATGGAGAGACGGGAGCGCCGGCCTGTGCCATGACAAACTGCTCAGTCGTTCCACAATTTCTGCACCTCCCCCCTCTGCTGGGGGCCCATCCCTCTGTATGAAGATTAGCCCCACCCATAAAGCCCAGATCAGTGAGGGATGATCAGGCTTCCTGGAAAAGGGTCAGGACTGAACAATCTTGGATTGGCCGGATGCCACGCAAGTGTCCCGCCTCCTGCTTGTCATGTGACCACTGCAACTTGTCACGTAAACGTTTAATCGTCCCCTCCACCTCCTAACCCTCGAGTATCCCTTTAAATCCCCTCGTGTAGATATAGGGCAGCGCTATAAATTACTCTGAGCGCTCGTCCTGTAAGGGAGGGGGGGGGGGGGCACAACACTTCCCTCACAGACACAACCCCCCCCCCCAGCTTGCCAAAAGCAGTTTGTCACCTCCTCCTGCTTGGTAACTTTTGCCTGGTCAGTCGCTGGCCTCCCTATTACACAGAGATTCTGTATTGGCCTTATTTAGCTTGTGCCAGAAGCGCACGGGAAGTCTCTCTCCTATACACTGCCCGTCACTGTGCCGTTGGCGCATGGCATGCTGCGGGCAGATGTGTGATGAGCGCTGAAGCTGTACACTGTGTGCTCTAAACTACGTGGTGTTTTCTTTGCAGATGGAGTGGACGGTAAACAAGCTCGCAGGACGAACTCCAGCACCCCGCTCGGAGAGCTCTTTGACCACGGGCTGGACAGCTGGGCCTGCATATACTTTGTGGTGACTGTGTACTCGATATTTGGCCGTGGGAAGACGGGGGTCAGCGTGTTCGTACTCTACCTTCTCCTGTGGGTGGTGCTCTTCTCCTTCATCCTGTCCCACTGGGAGAAATATAACACCGGTATACTGTTCTTACCATGGGGATACGACTTAAGCCAAGTGGTAAGTGTCCTCCTGTCGTTTTGGGCTGAATATTGGGCATACTGGCTCTTTATATTAAGTATTGTGCTTGTTCTGGGCTGGCAAGGTGCCGCCTGCCAAGACATGAAATTATCTCCCTTCCCCATCTCCACCTTTCCTTCCTGGCTTGCTCTCGTCCTTTCCCTGCCCTTCCCTCGATCTCGTCCTTTTCCCTGCCCTTCGCTCGCTCTCGTCCTTTTCCCTGCCCTTCGCTCGCTCTCGTCCTTTTCCCTGCCCTTCCTCGCTCTCGTCCTTTTCCCTGCCCTTCCCTCGCTCTCGTCCTTCCCTGCCCTTCGCTCGCTCTCGTCCTTTTCCCTGCCCTTCGCTCGCTCTCGTCCTTTTCCCTGCCCTTCCCTCGCTCTCGTCCTTTTCCCTGCCCTTCCCTCGCTCTCGTCCTTTTCCCTGCCCTTCCCTCGCTCTCGTCCTTTTCCCTGCCCTTCCCTCGCTCTCGTCCTTTTCCCTGCCCTTCCCTCGCTCTCGTCCTTTTCCCTGCCCTTCCCTCGCTCTCGTCCTTTTCCCTGCCCTTCGCTCGCTCTCGTCCTTTTCCCTGCCCTTCGCTCGCTCTCGTCCTTTTCCCTGCCCTTCGCTCGCTCTCGTCCTTTTCCCTGCCCTTCGCTCGCTCTCGTCCTTTTCCCTGCCCTTCGCTCGCTCTCGTCCTTTTCCCTGCCCTTCGCTCGCTCTCGTCCTTTCCCTGCCCTTCGCTCGCTCTCGTCCTTTTCCCTGCCCTTCGCTCGCTCTCGTCCTTTTCCCTGCCCTTCGCTCGCTCTCGTCCTTTTCCCTGCCCTTCGCTCGCTCTCGTCCTTTTCCCTGCCCTTCGCTCGCTCTCGTCCTTTTCCTGCCCTTCGCTCGCTCTCGTCCTTTTCCCTGCCCTTCGCTCGCTCTCGTCTTTTCCCTGCCCTTCGCTCGCTCTCGTCCTTCCCTGCCCTTCGCTCGCTCTCGTCCTTTTCCCTGCCCTTCGCTCGCTCTCGTCCTTTTCCCTGCCCTTCGCTCGCTCTCGGCCTTTCCCTGCCCTTCGCTCGCTCTCGTCCTTTTCCCTGCCCTTCGCTCGCTCTCGGCCTTTTCCCTGCCCTTCGCTCGCTCTCGGCCTTTTCCCTGCCCTTCGCTCGCTCTCGGCCTTTTCCCTGCCCTTCGCTCGCTCTCGTCCTTTTCCCTGCCCTTCGCTCGCTCTCGTCCTTTTCCCTGCCCTTCGCTCGCTCTCGTCCTTTTCCCTGCCCTTCGCTCGCTCTCGTCCTTTTCCCTGCCCTTCGCTCGCTCTCGTCCTTTTCCCTGCCCTTCGCTCGCTCTCGTCCTTTTCCCTGCCCTTCGCTCGCTCTCGTCCTTTTCCCTGCCCTTCGCTCGCTCTCGTCCTTTTCCCTGCCCTTCGCTCGCTCTCGTCCTTCCCTGCCCTTCGCTCGCTCTCGTCCTTTTCCCTGCCCTTCGCTCGCTCTCGTCCTTTTCCCTGCCCTTCGCTCGCTCTCGTCCTTTTCCCTGCCCTTCGCTCGCTCTCGTCCTTTTCCCTGCCCTTCGCTCGCTCTCGTCCTTTTCCCTGCCCTTCGCTCGCTCTCGTCCTTTCCCTGCCCTTCGCTCGCTCTCGTCCTTTTCCCTGCCCTTCGCTCGCTCTCGTCCTTTTCCCTGCCCTTCGCTCGCTCTCGTCCTTTTCCCTGCCCTTCGCTCGCTCTCGTCCTTTTCCCTGCCCTTCGCTCGCTCTCGTCCTTTTCCCTGCCCTTCGCTCGCTCTCGTCCTTTTCCCTGCCCTTCGCTCGCTCTCGTCCTTTTCCCTGCCCTTCGCTCGCTCTCGTCCTTTTCCCTGCCCTTCCTCGCTCTCGTCCTTTTCCCTGCCTTCCCTCGCTCTCGTCTTTTCCCTGCCCTTCCCTCGCTCTCGTCCTTTCCCTGCCCTTCCCTCGCTCTCGTCCTTTTCCCTGCCCTTCCCTCGCTCTCGTCCTTTTCCCTGCCCTTCCCTCGCTCTCGTCCTTTTCCCTGCCCTTCCCTCGCTCTCGTCCTTTTCCCTGCCCTTCCTCGCTCTCGTCCTTTTCCCTGCCCTTCCCTCGCTCTCGTCCTTTTCCCTGCCCTTCGCTCGCTCTCGTCCTTTCCCTGCCCTTCGCTCGCTCTCGTCCTTTTCCCTGCCCTTCGCTCGCTCTCGTCCTTTTCCCTGCCCTTCGCTCGCTCTCGTCCTTTTCCCTGCCCTTCGCTCGCTCTCGTCCTTTTCCCTGCCCTTCGCTCGCTCTCGTCCTTTTCCTGCCCTTCGCTCGCTCTCGTCCTTTTCCCTGCCCTTCGCTCGCTCTCGTCCTTTTCCCTGCCCTTCGCTCGCTCTCGTCCTTTCCCTGCCCTTCGCTCGCTCTCGTCCTTTTCCCTGCCCTTCGCTCGCTCTCGTCCTTTTCCCTGCCCTTCGCTCGCTCTCGTCCTTTTCCCTGCCCTTCGCTCGCTCTCGTCCTTTTCCCTGCCCTTCGCTCGCTCTCGTCCTTTTCCCTGCCCTTCGCTCGCTCTCGTCCTTTTCCCTGCCCTTCGCTCGCTCTCGTCCTTTTCCCTGCCCTTCGCTCGCTCTCGTCCTTTTCCTGCCCTTCGCTCGCTCTCTCGGCCTTTTCCCTGCCCTTCGCTCGCTCTCGGCCTTTTCCCTGCCCTTCGCTCGCTCTCGGCCTTTTCCCTGCCCTTCGCTCGCTCTCGGCCTTTTCCTGCCCTTCGCTCGCTCTCGGCCTTTTCCCTGCCCTTCGCTCGCTCTCGGCCTTTTCCCTGCCCTTCGCTCGCTCTCGGCCTTTTCCCTGCCTTCGCTCGCTCTCGTCCTTTTCCCTGCCCTTCGCTCGCTCTCGTCCTTTTCCCTGCCCTTCGCTCGCTCTCGGCCTTTTCCCTGCCCTTCGCTCGCTCTCGGCCTTTTCCCTGCCCTTCGCTCGCTCTCGGCCTTTTCCCTGCCCTTCGCTCGCTCTCGCCTTTTCCCTGCCCTTCGCTCGCTCTCGGCCTTTTCCCTGCCCTTCGCTCGCTCTCGGCTTTTCCCTGCCCTTCGCTCGCTCTCGGCCTTTTCCCTGCCCTTCGCTCGCTCTCGGCCTTTTCCCTGCCCTTCGCTCGCTCTCGGCCTTTTCCCTGCCCTTCGCTCGCTCTCGGCCTTTTCCCTGCCCTTCGCTCGCTCTCGGCCTTTTCCCTGCCCTTCGCTCGCTCTCGGCCTTTTCCCTGCCCTTCGCTCGCTCTCGGCCTTTTCCCTGCCCTTCCCTCGCTCTCGTCCTTTCCCCTGCCCTTTGCACCTCTTCAGAGTTAATCTTTACGAGCTGATCCATCTCCCGCCCCTCGCAGATCTTCTTCTCACTTAATGCACGCATTGTGTCGGATCATTTCACTGCCCTTTCAGTAGGGATTAGGAACATTAGGTTGTTGTTGATGTTTAGGCTCTTGGCTCTGACGAGTTATTTACATCATTTAACATGTGACATGGGTAAGCACATGCGAGCCAGGACTGTGTCATTTTATAGCACATATGAGCGAGCTGGAGACGTGTCCCTAAACTTTCCAGTCACCCTCTAGATCAGACCTGTCATCCTGGCCCATAGTGCCTCTTGTCCACCTTTCACACGTCAAGTCCACCAGTTCCGGACCATTGATCACGGATATTGACCCCCTCCTCCTCCCCCTGAGTTAGTGACCCTGTATAGGCCATGTTAACCCTCTGATCCCCTGTCATGTTTCCTGCAGACCATCTCATGCGTTTACCTGGTGACCGCCGTGGTTGGAGTTGAGGCCTGGTACAAACCCGTCTTCTTTAACGTCCTGTACCGCGATCTCTTCACCTCCATGATTGTTGGTAAGATTTGCTGTGCATACTGAGTGTTCATCCTGTAACAGGGTCTATTCACAAACCACCCATATTGAATTCCATTTCGCCGTAAATTCTGCGACTTCATTACTTATTGAATGGTCACCCTATCGCGTCGAAAATGGAGTGGCCAAAGTGGTTATCGGACATTTGCAAAAAAGCGCCGAATTGCACTGATGGTGCCTTCGGCAAAGTCCACCGACGTGTATATAAAGAAAAAAGTCTCTTGTTCCCATAATATGACCTTAAACCAATAAAAATGTAGTAAAATGTGTATAAATAATAAAGTCATTTTTAAAAAATAAACCAAATTGTCTTTTAAAAAAAAAAAAAAGGTTTTCAGAAAAACTAAAAATAATCTCTTTTGTAAAATAGATGTTCAATTTATTACATTGAAAGGGGAGGGGGAGGTGGGGGGTCCTTTTGGATGCCTCTCCTTCCTAACCGGCGATGGTTTAAAAGAAAGGTACTGCTGAAAAGGGCAGAGTCTGCCCTCTTCAGCGGTGCCTCTCTTTAACCCCTTAGGTGCCAGATCACGATATATACCTTGAATTTTCTGACATCTAAGAGGTCAGCCAAGCTTCTGCGGCACCCCCTCCCCCACCCACTGTCGTCGTATGTGTGAAGACGTCAGTCGGCCTGTTAATCCCCTAGCTGCCAACTGGAGCTAGGGGGATCCTTTGGATCCCTGTACCCAGCTTTAGAGGGTTGTTTGATATCATTGGAAAGGCCTGATCATGGCTTTTCCACTGATGCCAAACATGACTACGGTAGGTTTGGTGTAAAAATTTGTCTGGTTTAATAAAATAGGACTTCGATTGGCGTTTAAACATGATGATCATAAAATGGTTTAAAATGAGCTCAGCGCACAGAGGTGAAATGGCGCAGCAGTGAAGAGGTTAAACAAAAACATGTAAAAATTGGTTAATTCTAATCTCAGGGCAAAATTTCAAAACTTTAGCCCAGGTCTTTTTTTAGATTTTGGGGATTAAATTTCGAAAGTGTGTTTTTTGGTTTTTTTTTCTTTCAGTTTAATAGTAAATTGTTTGATAGGATGGAAATAATATCTTTAGAAAGTCCATTTTTTGGCGAGCAAAACTGTATGTAATGTGTGTGGGATGCTTAAAGTAAAGTAAGAGGAAAATTAGACCTAAAAACAGCAGCGGGCACTTTCGGACAATGGTAAAACCGCCCGGTCACTAAGCGGTTAAATAGACTAATTGAATTGCACCTACGGTGAAATTCACAGTTCGTTGCAATTCGGCGACAAATCCTGGCATTAGTGAATAACCCTCACAATGTACGAGACGTCCTGCAGCTTTGCTGATGCCTTTATTCCATAATTACCACCTCACTGGTAGGGCTGTGCAATTAATTGCAATCGCAATCGAATCGCGATTTCTGACCCTGCAATTTCTAAATCGCATAAGGCTGCAATTTTCGGCTCCCTGTTAACTTCCGGCGGCATGGTGCTTTGGGCGCTCGCAGGGGGAACCACGTGACGAGCCACGTTCTCGCGGCTCGTCACATGGTTCCCCCAGGCGAGCGCCCAAGTTCCATGCCGCCAGAAGTTAACAGGGAGCCGAACACGTGGCGCACAGAGGTGAGCTGGGGCAGTATATCCATGAGCTGGGGCAGTATATCCATGAGCTGGGGCAGTATAGATCCATGAGCTGGGGCAGTATATCCATGAGCTGGGGCAGTATATCCATGAGCTGGGGCAGTATATCCATGAGCTGGGGCAGTATATCCATGAGCTGGGGCAGTATAATCCATGAGCTGGGGCAGTATAATCCATGAGCTGGGGCAGTATATCCATGAGCTGGGGCAGTATATCCATGAGCTGGGGCAGTATATCCATGTGCTGGGGCAGTATATCCATGTGCTGGGGCAGTATATCCATGTGCTGGGGCAGTATATCCATGTGCTGGGGCAGTATATCCATGTGCTGGGGCAGTATATCCATGTGCCTGGGGCAGTAATATCCATGTGCTGAATACTGAATACATTTAGAATGTATGTAGCATGTTTGAAAAAGCAAAAACAATTGGCTAAATCGCAAATAAAATCGCAATATTCATTCAAGAAATCGCAATATGATTATTTTGTCAATATTGCACAGCCCTACTCACTGGTTTTGAGGTGTCTGAGCTTCCTTAATGTCTTGGTCCATGATGGCCGGAGTGCTACGTGTTGGTCATCCCGGACCGTGGCCTTGTTCTGATCTTGGAGATGACACCAGAGGTCATTCCACGGATGAATTAGGATTCCCAGTTTAGCAGAACATCCCTGTGTGTACTAGTGGAGGACTGGCTCTGCCGGCGCCAAGGAGAAATGACCTCTCCATACATATTCGACACCGGGGAACACGCTCTGGTGATCTGGTAAAGTGGCGATCTCCACAGACAAGCCAAACAAACTACGGGAAAACCAACACTAGACACTTTCAACCGAAACACTGACAGGAACTTTGAAGTCTGCGCCAACTAACGTCCCCAGAAACTAGGGTGGAAAACTATGCCAGACACCTGGATGGTGGGCCAGGTCACTGGGAACGAGCTGGTGACTAGACAACATACCATGACACGTCACCCGTTTCCAGTACAGTCGTATCGCTCAGCCAATAGACCCGAAGCCATTAAGAGGGACATTTACACTACCTCTCATTTGCTGTCATGTGGCGGTGATTTTCGTCTTGCCGGACCTCAATACCCTGTTTTTTTTTATCCTGCAGGTTGTGCGCTCTCTGTGACCCTCCCGATGAGCCTCTACAACGTCATCAAGTGAGTTTCCTCCCCTGCAGGAACTTTTTGTAAAGTTTCTTACGACCTTTTCGGCCAGGATTTGACTGGTCATCTTCTGAAGCGTCGTTTGATCCGATCTACTTTTCCTCCTCTTCGCAGAGCATACCGCAACAACAGTCTGAAGCACAAGTCGTGCTATGAGGCCATGCTGCCGATCATCTCCCCGGTGCTGCTCTTCATCCTCTCCACCATGTGGGTCTTCACATCGCCTTCTGACATCCTGGAAGCCCATCCCCGGCTCTTCTACTTCATGGTGGGAACCACCTTCGCCAACATTACAGTAAGTTACTGCTCCCTCTTACTTTCTGATATTTCTACTCTTCCTTCATGGGACTCTGCTCCTGTGTCATCTTCAAGCCCTGCCAGGTGGTCTTCTCTTACCATCTCGGGTTATAAGACCCCTCCTGCTTTCTCCTGGTAATGTTAATGCCCACTGCAACTTTTCCATTTGGGTCACCTTGTATTCAGACAGTTTTCTTCTAACTTTTGATCTGCAGGGAAATAATTGACCTCCCTAGCGTTCCGATTCTGACATATTTTCTATGTCAGAATCTGAACAATTTATTTGGCCCCCTAGCGGTAGTTGAGTGTGGCTCGAGGTTAAATGCACTGCAGAAAGCGTTAACCCCGAGCCACACTTGGGATGCCACTGGATACATACCTGTCTCTGCACTCCCACGCTGTCCCCCTGCATTCTCCGGCGATCACATCGTCCTACTTCCTGGTTTCTCACGAGAAGGGAACCAGGAAGCAGACCGCCGCCGAGGGAGCGCAGGGACAGCTAAGTATCCAGCCCTGTGTGTGGCTCGGGGTTAATGCTTTCGGCATAGAAAGTTACAACGAACCACACTCGGAAATACCGTCAGGGAGATTAAGTCCTTATTAAAGGGACACGACCACTTAAATACGCTGAAACTGGATTACATGTGCACTACGAACAAAACCACCTTATAAAACACATGATGCTGCTTTTTTTGTTAGGAACCAATTGCAGGTAAATAGGAAAAAAAAAGTTTATCTCCGGTTTCCATTTTGTGGATTTTTCCCATGATAAAACATTTACCAAAATCTGCAAAAGCTTTACTGCTCTTGTTTATGTAATCTACAGCAGGGCTCAAAATTTTAAGTCCCAAGCTACTAGCCAGGCTTTAAGAGTTACTCGCCACTAGTTGCCCCACCTAACACCTTAACCTGCCCTGCCTCTGCATTCCCACTCGCCCTCTTGTAATTTCCACTCACCAAAGGCGAGCAGGCGAGTGGAAATTTTGAGGCCTGATCTACAGTATTTACCAGTTAATGCGGTGGAGGAGAGAGTGTTTAGATAAGGCAGCAGGGGGCTATTGTTCTCCAGGCTGAGATAGGAGCTGGCAGCTGCATGAGATAAGACGGGGAGCTTAAAAGATTTCTACCCCCTGGTGATGTCCTTTTGAATACATCCCATACAATGTGAGTCGGTGACTGACCCATTCACTCCATGCTATGGCCAAAGCCACACAGTGAGGAGCAAGTGATGGAAAGATACTGTGGGGGAGGGGCAGTTTACAACACAAAATATCACACAATGGATGCGCCCAGTGACACATACAGAGGAAAATATCACACAATGGATGCACCCAGTGACACATAGAAAATATCACACAATGGATGCACCCAGTGACACATAGAAAATATCACACAATGGATGCACCCAGTGACACATAGAAAATATCACACAATGGATGCACCCAGTGACACATAGAAAATATCACACAATGGATGCGCCCAATGACACACAGAGGAAAATATCACACAATGGACACATATAGAGGGAAATATTTTCTTAACTAAACAAACAAGAGAAAAACAAAACACGTGTAAGATATCAGCAACATCACATAAACACAATAAGGACATTTCATTTTTTATGGTTGTACTGGCCCTTTAAATGCTTAAATCCTAACTCAAATGTATCTACACGAGGCAGAATGGAGCCTCTTGTGTGGTGGACAGTTTGTTGGGTCGTGTTACATTGTGTAATCTGTGTTTCCTTGCAGTGCCAGCTCATTGTGTGTCAGATGAGCAATACCCGGTGCCAGCCGCTGAGCTGGCTGCTTCTACCTCTCACGCTGGCTGTGGCCACCGTGATCTCAGGATTTGGCCAGCAGAGTGAATTCCCTTTTCTGGTTGCGCTGACCGGCCTGGTAACCGCAGCCCATGTCCACTACGGAGTGAGCGTGGTAAGTGCATGCCAATTGTCATCTTCAACAATAACAGCCGCCCTTCATCAAAGCATTGTCCCTGCCCTAGAGAGTCCCACATGCAGGACTATGAAATATCCAAAAATCTCAGCATCAAAATAGTGGCCCACCTCTAAAGATCCTGAGATCTTCCCGCATTCAGTACAAATCTCTGAAGCTGTGAAGAGGAAGCAGCTCACCTGCTGCTGAGCTGTTTCACCCAGTGTGCTGAGCTCATTGTCGCCAGTTTCTGCTGCTCATGTTTACACGTGATTCGAAGCACCCAGGCAGAATACATAGCCTGTCTTTCAACGGAAATATATCATTATGTGTTTAACCAAAAAATCTTTAAAAAAAAAAAATGTAAATTTCCCCTTTGATTTAATTCATCTGCTATAAATAAAAAAATACAAATTATTAATCCTTGCAAGGGTTAAGAGTTGTTGGAATGTTTAAATCTGTGAGCTAGTCTTAAAGTCTTTGTGTTAGTTGGTGGCTCTCCTCCTGGTGTGTTGTATTTTTGGCTTGAGAAATGCCCGTCCCTTATGCTTAGTAACGGTTGAGTGAAGCCCTCCTGGTGTAATATATAAAATATATATTTCAATTTACATACCCATCTGAGGTATCCCTGAGAAGGTCAGACTCTGACCTTTCCAATGATACCTCGTTTAGGGCTGTAACCTTTACAGATGAATCATAAGGGTCCAGATAACCCTCCCTCCCTTTTTAGTTAGTTTCGGTGCGTTGCTTGATACATTATTTTGGGAGATTAGTAGTTTGTATTTCAGATCCATTCGTTATTTCAGGGATTTACTAATTTGTATTTCAGATCCATTTGTTATTTCAGGGGATTAGTAATTTGTATTTCGGATCCATTCGTTTCGGGGGATTAGTAATTTGCATTTCGGATCCATTCGTTATTTCGGGGGATTAGTAATTTGTATTTCGGATCCATTCGTTATTTCGGGGGATTAGTAATTTGTATTTCGGATCCATTCGTTATTTTGGCAGATTAGTAATTTGTATTTCGGCAGATTAGTAATTTGTATTTCGGATCCATTGGTTATTTCAGGGGATTAGTAATTTGTATTTTGGATCCATTCGTTATTTCGGGAGATTAGGAATTTGTATTTTGGATCCATTCGTTATTTTGGCAGATTAGTAATTTGTATTTTGGATCGATATACATTGCGTTTTTATTCGTTATTTCAGAATGTGAAATGGATTAGTTTAGGGTAAGAAAAAAAGGATACGTAATCCCCCTGTCCTTGGTGCTGAATGTTTCAGCACCAAGGACAGCACTCACCAAACGCAGCCAGACCGAAGGAAAGAAAAAAGCCTCATTGGTTTTAAATAATTTGGAATCCAAAAAATAAGACTTTTTGCTGCAAATGAAAATAATAAACGATTTATTAGATGTTGGATAAAAACGGGAATATTATTAACATTGAAGCCTATGGGATTCGCCTGAATAAACCTGCCGAATTAAACCACCGAACAGCAGGGCACTTCACTGCTGTTCTGTGACTAGATTAACCATTGCTGGTCTATGGGGGATTTCACTGCCGCTGAAAGACAGCATGGCCTGTGGTGCGGGATACAATAGATTCAGCACCGTGGCCAATGGACAGGGACGCGGTGCTGCTGAATCTGTGAAACCGAACAACAAATCGATTTTTGTGGAAACTGAATCAATTTGTTATTCCGTTTATTGTTTGTTTCTCGTCCCGTTTCGGACGGAACCGATTTGTTATTTTGGACGTGCTTCTGTAATAGGAATCTGTGAATTTCGTTCGCATTGTGATTCGGAACGAAACCAAACACACATCCCGAATTCTGACGTTGTCCCATGGGGGGAGGTCCCATAGCTTGGTCTGACTTCCAGGATGACCGACCACGGCAGGACATCGGCTGCAGAACACCCTGGTGCTGCAGGTAAGTAAGTAGTGACGTGTGAGGGACATCCTCTACATATAGCAGTAACACCTGACGGCGTCACCCACACGTCTTGTGCAGCGATGGGGTTAAAGGGCAGATGAATGTCAGATTGATGCTACGTGATCAGGTACCGGCTTCCCTGGGTGCTGCTGGCTGTCATTCACCAGCTGTAGATTTAGCCGTGTTTTTGTATCCGTACACATTGATGTTCATGGATGTTGTCGCACTTTTCACTCCTGCGAAGGCTAACGTTTCATGTTCCTCTCCCCGCCAGGTGAACCAGCTGAGCAACCATTTCAACATTTTGCCTTTCTCGCTTAAAAAGCCCAACACAGACTGACTAGAGGAGGAGAAAGTCGGCTTGCGTTCCGCAGAAGTCTTGTAAAATGGCTTCCGCGCACTTCGTCCATCACCACAATATAACGAAAACCCCCAACACATCGACCCAACTCAATCCACTGGGTACTCTGGAACCACTCGCATCTTCACCATGTTAACGAACAACGGGATTTCCATGCGATAACTGACACCGGCTCGCGTTACTGTACATAGACCAACTGAATGTTCCTGGTGCATCTCCTCCCTCCGGTGGGAACACGAGTGTCGCAATGACCAGCAGCCAACACTGGGTATGGGATGAGCACCAAAGGAAACAACCTCCTTGTCGGTCAATCAAGTGCCGTGACGTAACATTGTGAGCACAAGCGAAGCTGAAGATGTCTTAACCCAAATCGCACGAGTCTCGTGAAGCCCATGGATGCCTGTTACACTGCATGGAGGGGGTTACACTTCTCCTCCCCACGGATACACTTTATCGCTTGGTTGTTCGTTCTGACATTTTGCTTTTCTTTGTTTTGAAATTCTAGCGCATACTTGGTTTGTTAGGTCCTCCCGAGAAGACGTGTCTTGTGTTTTGTGATGTTACCTCATGCGATGTCCTTAAAAGCCAACCAACGGAGCTCATCTTCAGGCTGCTCATGCCGTCTCTTCTCTCATGAAATGTCCTCTCAGGCAGGTGCTGCCGAGGTCTTCTCCAGGATCCAATGTCCTCTATGGGTAATCCTTGCTATCTACCAACCCATGTACCTCCCGATTATCATCCCAAGGGGGCACGATCGCAAGCAGATGAGATGCCAAAGTCTTAGCAACGTGTTTAAATCGCTGGCGTGGTGTAAAACGCTCAACATCATCGACGTTCTCACAACTATGGCTGGGTTGGGCGGTCATGGGCCTTTTCTCAGCCCATTCCTGTAACGGTCATTCAATGGTTTCCTCATATTTATGTAATCCTTTCCGGATGCTGTTTTGGGTGGGCTTTGGCCGACCTCATTGATGTCCCCAAGTCATTCTCCACATTCTCTTAACCTTTTCCTGGATGACAGAAGATCTATAACCATCCAAAATCAATGCTTCGCAATTGGTGTTTTGATTTATAGCCAAACTAATAGCACATTCTCTGTCTAGTCCTCGGTTGCTGTCGGCATTCGGGCAAAGTCTCCGAACATGGAGGTCCTGAGCTGCTTCTTACTGTGCGACGGCATTCCCAAAACCTATGGCGTGTCGCTCTGTACATTCCAGGTCACTGGGTTTTGGTCCATGCGTGTGGTGGCACTCACAAACACCAAACCTGAAGCCCGACGGGTAATCTAAGAATTCTGGGTGACATGTCCCACCCCAGGAGTCAGTCTGGCCACCTCCCAGATACACACGGCCACCTGCTTAGTCTTTCGACCAATATCCCGACCAAACCATCCCTGTCAGTGGTGTGATGGAGAGACATGTTTGACTGATTTCAAACATTGATGGCCCTCTTGTGTCCACGACCCCTGAGCCTCTGAAGAAGAGCCGCTCTGCCTGGTGCTACGGTGGCGCTTTATTTAGTTTTTCCTCTTGGTTTTCCCCGTGGTGGTGGGAAGTAATAGCATACCGATTTTCTTTTGGTGTCGCCTCTTTAGTTTTTTGGTTTTTGTCTCCCCCGTGCTTGTATGAAGAGTGTATCTAAACCCATATTAATTTCTGGACAGGGTACACTTGGAGGCACCAAGTGCGGTATTAGGTATTAAAGCGTGTAAATGAGTCGTATCGCCGTGTATCTTAACGTGGAAATCCTACCCATATCTGTCTTTTTATTATCTTTTTTTGTATGTGCTGGGGGTGGATTCCGAGTCTGACCATGAGAAACTTTTTGCCAATTTCCAACTGTTTCTCTGTTGTTTATTCTTTAATATATATATGAGAGTGTGTGTGTGTGTGTGTGTGTCGGTGTGTGTATATTTAAACTTTTTTATTTATCGCCGGTGTGTTCTCCTCATCCTTCGGCTTGTTTATACGTTGTGCGCGCAGGTGAAACACGTTGCTGTTTTATTACTTTCTTTGTACTTTGATAGAAGAATCAGGAAATTTCGTCTCGTCCGTTAAGCTGCTCCTGGACTCTGAATTGATGTTCTTTGTGTTGCGTCTTGTTTTGAGACCTGTACACACTGGTAAACGCATCAGGTTTTCAATGACTGGACTACTTCATGGAATCCCGCCCCTTTCGCAGCTCAGACTCCTCCTTTTCTTTTTTTACCTGTGATGTTTGTGCAGGGTGCTTTTATGCAAGGACAGACTATTTACTATTTAATTTTTTTTTTTTTTTTTGTAAATTAAAGTCTCTGTAAACCAATACTTGTCAAATGTGAAATTCAAAGAAAAATCCATTTGGAAAAACTGCTCGTTTATATTTTTCTTTTTTAACAGGTGAAAAAAATAATTTGTTAAGTTTGTGTTTTTTTTTTATTATGTGTGAAGAGAAAGTTAATCTTTATAAACAACAAAACTAGGAACTTACACAGATATAACCCGACCCCTCCCCGACACAAATCACACAGATATAACCCGACCCCTCCCCGACACAAATCACACAGATATAACCCGACCCCTCCCTGACACAAATCACACAGATATAACCCGACCCCTCCCCGACACAAATCACACAGATATAACCCGACCCCTCCCTGACACAAATCACACAGATATAACCCGACCCCTCCCTGACACAAATCACACAGATATAACCCGACCCCTCCCCGACACAAATCACACAGATATAACCCGACCCCTCCCTGACACAAATCAGATATAACCCGACCCCTCCCCGACACAAATCACACAGATATAACCCGACCCCTCCCTGACACAAATCACACAGATATAACCCGACCCCTCCCCGACACAAATCACACAGATATAACCCGACCCCTCCCTGACACAAATCACACAGATATAACCCGACCCCTCCCCGACACAAATCACACAGATATAACCCGACCCCTCCCTGACACAAATCACACAGATATAACCCGACCCCTCCCTGACACAAATCACACAGATATAACCCGACCCCTCCCTGACACAAATCACAGATATAACCCGACCCCTCCCTGACACAAATCACACAGATATAACCCGACCCCTCCCTGACACAAATCACACAGATATAACCCGACCCCTCCCTGACACAAATCACAGATATAACCCGACCCCTCCCTGACACAAATCACACAGATATAACCCGACCCCTCCCTGACACAAATCACACAGATATAACCCGACCCCCTCCCCGACACAAATCCCACGGATGTAACCCTGAGGTTCCTCAGACCAGGAGGTGCCGGTTAATGTGCGCAGTAAGTCGCAGTGCCCGTGGGCAGTCACGGGACAAAGGACACAGCAGCCACCCTGTGCATGGCCAATGGGCTACAAACGCTAGTCCTATAATGGCTGTTGATGTGCTCGGTCAGTCAGCCTCCCTCCGTACCTAGTACTGACACCTTTTATTTAGATTTTGCAAAAGTGTTTAATACATAATCTGTCAATCATGTGATGGTCACATAGGAACTTCACCCCAACAATGATGCATCCATGCCACAGCTGCCACAACAGGCAATCGACCTTATAACATGGGAACCTCTATTGTACATAGGAACCTTGACTATTCCTGTGACACATCTATGCTTTTGCATGATCTCTATCTGGGTCCTGTGACGTCTAGCTTTGACCCCCCTCCCCTATTGCGCTCGTTCCTATGCAGAGTGTGCAGAGAATGGCTGACAGACTTGGGTTATCATCTCTATGCGAGCAGCCTTGTTGCTGGTGCAGATCTTTTTATTAGATTCTGAGGGGGGGGGTCATTATGTAAGAGCACCCCAGGAATGTCACGCGTCAATCTAACCTTGCCACTTCGTTCGGTGTAGCGGCAACGAACATCTCTGGAACATTTTATTCTGAAACCTTCTGATACAAAAATATTAAGAACACTTTAATTTTAAGGCAAAGATTTTAGCGCTAGGCTGCGTCTCCTTTGCAAATACCGTCTGACACAAACTTGTTCTGGGATTGAAACTGGCTGCAAAGCGATGTATCGGTGTATTCCCAGGTTGGATACTTCAGATCCCTGTCCCAGGTATCCTGTATGGAGCAGTACCCAGCACCATGGCTTTCCTGTAGGGGTGGGTTACCTGGGAGTGTATTACCCATAGGCATTGGATTGCCATGCAGCAGGTTACCCATAGGGATTGGATTGCCATACAGCAGGTTACAGGTTCCTGTAGTTGGATACCAGGCTGTGTGGATTTGTTACCGTTAGGTGAGATTCACTTGGGAACAGGTTACCATGGACCTGGAGTTCTTTATGGAAACCCTCTCTTCATGGTAACCAGTCTATACAAGAACCGGTTATCATAGAGCGGAGCTCCTGTATAGATTGACAACCTTTCCCTATAGAAACCTCGACTCTATAGTAACATAGAGACAGGCTACCATGGCGCGAGAGCTCCTTTCTGGACAGGTTTCCATAGAGACAGGTTACCCTAGAGCAGAGCTCCTGTATGGAGAGGTTACCCTAGAGCAGAGCTCCTGTATGGAGAGGTTACCCTAGAGCAGAGCTCCTGTATGGAGAGGTTACCATAGAGACAGGTTTTGTCAGCGTTTACTCGAATAAGAAATTTATACCAGATATAAACAATAATAAAACTCTCGTCCACAATTTCTCAAACGTCTCCTGAGTCTGTTTTCACTTGTGCGTTTTGTTTACAAAAATACCACCGCAACCAAATGGGATAAAAATATATATTTATTACGTATGCAAAATGATTTATTCTCACAACAAAAATCAAGGATTTATAAAAACAACAACCATCAGCACATATATTCTAGCTTGCAAATTAGAACACGTTAGTAACTTAGCACCATAATTAATATGATTTACTCTGATCAAGTTAGTAACTAAGCATAAATGGTTAGTACAGCTTAATAAACGTTTCGGGAAAGAACCTGTAATTCCCAGCAAAGAAATATTCAAAACAAAGCTAGTATCATATATGTATGTATTATATATCTCCACAGTGTGGCATAGCATTGATTTTGGGATTCTGTGTAATAACAGACCCAAGATGCCTAAAAGTGAGAAAGGGGTAATTTGCATATCCTAGCCAGAATACCTTGCTGCATATGGGGAATGTGGCACAGGAGCGCTTGGATGCAATTCTTTGAATTGCTATGATGTGCAAGTGGCTTCTGCTATAGTAAACTTATTATAGTGGAGGCTTTTTATCTCCCTTTTAGTCCTCCACCACAACCTGTAATGTGTGTGTGTGTGTGGTGTGTGTGTGTAATATATATCTAAGTATGAAAAACTTATTTAGTGAATCCTCCCCAAAAACAAGGATTAAGCTTCTAATCTTATGCTTTTTAAATTGTAATTATAAAATCCCTGCTTAATAATTCAATCACAATAGCTCTTCCTTTTTCAATATATAGATGTATACATTGCAACAAATAATTAGGATAAATCAATATTTATTTATAAAGGATTTTACCAGGAAGGATACATTGAGATTTCTCTCGTTTTCAAGTACCGTATATACTCGGGTATAAGCCGAGTTTTTTGACTCAGATTTTGAGTCAAAAAACTGCGATTCGGCTTCTACCCGAGTCAAGGTCCTGAACACTGAGTCCGTCCGTGTTGAAGGGGATGCGGCTGCGTGCAGGCGCAGCCGGTCACGTGGTCCGGCTAATCAGGTGGTACTGAGTCTCTGTACCACCTGACTGGCCGCACCGCGTGACCTGCGCACGCACGCAGCCGCATCCCCTTCAACACGGACGGACTCAGTGTTCAGGACCGGGCAGGCACTCCTGCTGCCCGGCATCTGGGTCCCCTCAACCCCTGTATCCAGGTGAGAGCTGGCTGCCGCTGGGGCAATGTCCAGGTGAGAGCTGGGGCATATCCATGAGCTGGGGCAAATCCATGTGCTGGGGCATATCCATGAGCTGGGGCAATATCCATGTGCGAGCTGGGGCAATATCCATGTGCGAGCTGGGGCAATATCCCACTTAGGCTTATACGCGAGTCAATAAGTTTTCACAGGTTTTTTGGGAAAAAGTAGGGGGGTCGGCTTATACACGGGTCGGCTTATACCCGAGTATATACAGTATGTCCTGGGTTCAAGAACATGGTTACAGATATACAAAGTAGTACAATACAAGAAATTAACACAAAACAAATATACAGATTAACAGAAAATAAATATGTAGGAAATATAGTCAGTGTTACATGTTTACAGGCGCATTCTGTATTGAGGTATGTTTAATAGGGTAGTCTTAAGGGAGTTTAGACTGGGGGAAGATTTGATGGCGTCTGGGAGGTTATTCCATAATTGTGGTGCTCTGTAGGAAAATGAGGATCGAGCCACTTTTCTTTTTGTATTGCAAGTAAGGTGCCGGCCCTGGATCGGAGGTTATAGGATGAAGGAAGCAGCCTATTCAGGTAGGGTGGTAGCTTCCCAGAAAAGCTCTTAAACACCAGGTTGGAAAGGTGAAGGGTGCGTCTAGATTCCAGCGACGGCCAGTTTAGTTCTTTTAACATGTCACAATGGTGGGTCATGTACAGTAGTTACATTGTAGCACAAAGCGGCAGAATGAGTTATACAATGTAGTAAGTTTCTGGAGGTGTGTTTGCGGGGCGGCTGCATACACTACATCTCCGTATTCAATAGCCGACATAAGCATTTGTTGTACAATCTGCTTTCTTACCGCAGGGTTCAGACATGATTTGTTTCTGTACAGGGCACCTAGTTTGGGTAAATTTTTAGATTAAAGGTTTTCGATGTGGGGGGCCAAAGGATAGATTTGGGTCTAACCACATACCTAGATATTTGAGAGAAGTGGCTGTAGTCAGGATGTCATTTGATCTTGTCCGGACACATAGATGGGGTGTTTGCAATTTGTGTAGTTTAGGTGCGGTTCCAAAGAGCATTGTTACAGTTTTGTCAGCATTTACACAAAGTTTATCTTTGATCCACTTTTCTACCTCTGTGAATTGGTCTTGCAGGACGGCCTCCAGCTGCGGGAGATCTGGTTTGCTGGTGTAGATTACAGTGTTGTCTGCGTACATGTGTACTGTTGAGGCTTTGCAGACATTGGGCAGATCATTTATGAATATTGTGAATAGCAGGGGGCCGAGTATCGAGGCTTGGGGTACACCGCATGTGACTGGGAGGGAAGTGCTGTCAAAAATGGACACATATTGCGACCGATCAGATACATATGATTGAAACCAGGTTAGTATGCGATCACCAATACCAGAGTTTTTAAGTTTTTGTAACAAGATGCCATGGTCTACTGTGTCAAAGGCCTTGGCAAAATCAAGGAAGATGGCTCCAGTTATGTTTCCTTGTTCCATGCCAGCCTGGATATCATTGGAAACTTTTAAAAGGGCAGTTGTGGTTGAATGATTTGGACAGAAGCCGGATTGATCTGGGGTTAAATAGTTCCAATACTGATAGTAATCGCGTAATTGAGTGTAATCAAATTTTTCCAGGATTTTTGACATTACAGGAAGCAATGATATTGGACGGTAGTTGGATACCAAAGTATTGTCTCCACTTTTATGGATAGGTACCACCCTTGCAGTCTTCCAGAGATTAGGGTTGCGACAGGTTTTGCAATTGCCCCTGCGCTGATTTTCAGAAGCATTGCTGGGATTTGGTCTTATCCTGACTGGTGTTTTCATTTTTTGGTTACAGAGAAGTTTAGTAATGGCACTGACAGGCACCGGTCTAAAACTGAATTTCTCTTTGATACAGGGTTTTTGCACAGTTGGAAGGATCTGACTTGTGTGCTGCCTTTCTGAATGTGTTTCAGATTTTGGCACATCCAACGTAATCGTTATTAAAGGCATTTGCTACGTCTAGGGGGTGTTGCAGGGTTTGGTTGTTTACTTTGACAGCAGCTGGTTGGGAGTGCGATTGTATGTTATTTATGATTTTCCAAAAATGTCTCGGGTTTGATATGTTATTGTTTAGATTTTCATTGAAGTATTGGGCTTTGGCCATTTTTGTTTGCTTTGTGCATGCATTCCGCCATTTTTTCGGTATTTACAGTAATCATTCATGGATTCAGTACTCTTGAAATTTGACCAGAGTGAAGCTCTAAGCTGGTACATGTGTGTGAGGTCAGCTATAACACAGGGGAGATGTGCCCCTTTGACTCGCACTTTACGCAGCGGGGCATGGGCATTCCAGACTTGCAGGAGCTCTGACTAAAAGTATTCAATTGCACAGTCCAGGTCTGGGATTAGGTTTAGCTTGTACCACGTGTGCCGTTTGACACTTATATGATATGATATCAAAGATCCGATCTAGAAATACCCGAGAGAGAGATATATATATATATATATATATATATCTATATCTATCTATATCATTTAATTATTCCAACTTAAATTGCTCTCATACTTTACCTGTTCCAACTGGATTCAATCCTTTCTGCGAACTTCTTCGTTAAAGCAGCAAAACTTTAAGTGATTTCTTTGGATATAATGAGTTAAATGGAGAGTGTGTGTGAGAATTCGTGAAAATAATATGGAAGAATTTCTATAATTGGCTATGAATATATGTCTATCTTAATTTCTTTGTGTCTCTCTCTCTTTTTGAGTTTCTCCGTGACCATGACTCATTTCTGAGTGAGTGCGTGAGTGAAAGGAAGAATCAGAATGCATGAGAGGAAGAAATGAAATGCCTTGATTTGAAAGAAGTGAATTGAATGAATACCTTCATGCTCTCTGTGGCTAGACCGATATAGGGTGTTTGACATGACTTATCACATGCTTTTAATTAGCGTAACCTATATGTTCAATGATATACTAGGAGTTGACAGGCACCATTGAATAACACTAGAGGGCAGTGTTGATTTAAAAATAAAATTACACTAATTATTATTTTATTTATTAGATCATAAGTCACATTCTTAACAAAGAACGTCTCACTTTCCTCAGACTTCATTCTCTGTCATATTTAAATTTAGGATCACAGATTCTAGCCTCACTCCCTTATTTCAGAATTTGTCTTCTCCGTTTAATCTTATCATATAATACACAACAAAAAAGTACTTCTACGTCTTTTACTTATATATATTAACATTTATTATACACTTACAAAAAATTGGAGCTACTAAATATATATATTGGATACATAATATGTGTGAATTGATATACTTGTGCATAGATATATTATTTCTAAAATATATATTTTATTCAAAAACTTATTAGCTAAACAGACCTATAAATTTACCTATATCAAATAGAGACAACTATAGCATAGCGTCTTCATGTCTACACAATAAGTTCTTTTAAAACAAACACATCCTTTTATTCCACTAATGAATTTAAAATCTTTTTGAACCCCAGTCTTCAAAGTAGGTGAAAGGTAATTCAAGAAAAAAATGTGTTCGAAGAAAGAATATATGGATTAGAACGAATATACACAAAATGGCTACAATCATCCAAACAGGTTACCATCGAACAGAGCTCCTGTATGGACAGGTTACCACAGAGCGGGTTTACCATAGAGTAGAGCCCTGTCTAGATAGACCTTTGTGTGAGATGCTCTAGGTGACCGGGTCATGTGCCCCATTAGGTCAGGTGGATAAACCAAATGAGTTTAGAGAGCTTTGTCCTTGGACTCTAAGCCTGACCCCCTCTCTGACCGTGCTGTCCACTGGAGAGGGGTCTGGCTGCAGATTGTGGACGTGTTTTCCACAGGAAACACGTGAAATGTGATCTCCACTCCCCATGTGACCTCAGCTCACCCATGTGACCTCCACCCACTCAGTTTTTTTTTCTTTTGAAATCAACTTTAATGTAACGAACAACAATAAACAATAATGCTGGACACTGGTTTGTACTTTATTTTCATCTACCTCTGCCTTAATAGCTGCATTATCATTAGAGCTGAAACAACTAATCGATGATTAAAATAGTTGTCAACTATTTTAATCATCGATTTATCGGTGTTGCTTAAACAGTGTGTGCTGCACACAGGATGATTAGAGTCAGACTGAGTTAAACGTAAATAACCTCAGCTTCGGAGCGGATTGGAGAAGACGCGCCGCTGCTTTACTAGGTATGACTTAGTTCTAGGGTTATGTCAGACACAACCAGTTTGGTTTTATTCCGTTTACAACCGTAGCATAACTATAATACAAACCATAGGATACTGCCACTGGGTGAAGGAGCTGTATGCCTGTGTTTTATCCTTGAAGCTGGAGTCCTGTGCCACCACCCCACCCTCCCTGCCACACCCTTTTGTCGGGAGCTGCCATTCTCTCCCTTTGCTCCGGTACCTTTTCCCAAACTCACTCCCACACTCAGATCTGGTCTTTTGTCCACACCCACTCCCTCTCACACTCAGGTCAAGTCACTTGAGCAGAAACCCTCCCTTCCTCCTCCAGTCCCTCCTCCCACTCAATTTGTTCACAAAATTATTTAAAAGGGAAACTCTACGCACCATAACCACTTTAGCTTATTAACCCCGATTTTCATTCTGACATCATCATCTATGACCAAGTGCTTGTAGCCACATTCATTTGAGAAAGCAAACATGGGCTTAAGCTGCGCATGTAGCATCAACCCATCCCTCTGACCAAGCGCTCGCAGCATCAACCCATCCCTCTGACCAAGCGCTCGCAGCATCAACCCATCCCTCTGACCAAGCGCTCGCAGCACCAACCCATCCCTCTGACCAAGCGCTCGCAGCACCAACCCATCCCTCTGACCAAGCACTCGCAGCACCAACCCATCCCTCTGACCAAGCACTCGCAGCATCAACCCATCCCTCTGACCAAGCGCTCGCAGCATCAACCCATCCCTCTGACCAAGCACTCGCAGCATCAACCCATCCCTCTGACCAAGCGCTCGCAGCATCAACCCATCCCTCTGACCAAGCACTCGCAGCATCAACCCATCCCTCTGACCAAGCACTCGCAGCATCAACCCATCCCTCTGACCAAGCGCTCGCAGCACCAACCCATCCCTCTGACCAAGCACTCGCAACATCAACCCATCCCTCTGACCAAGCACTCGCAGCACCAACCCATCCCTCTGACCAAGCACTCGCATACCTTGTGTGAAAAGTATGCAAGATACACAAATTGCGTGCGTACGTATGAAAGTTACATACACTACGCAAATTACTTGGGGTTGTGGTTAAAAGGAATTTTATGTAAAAATTAATATATAAGTAAACTAATTTTTTTCTATTTATCGATTTTTATGAGCATTTAAAGCGACAACCGCATAGGATGCGCTGAAAGTGTCCATTGCTGGACAATTGATAGGCTGGGGTTATTAGAGGTCAAGTTTGGTAGCTCAGAGGTGGTTTCAGCCAGCTGAAACTGCTTCTGAGCTGGTTTGTTGCAGCGGGAAAATCTGAACAGCTGATTGGTTAAATAGCTGTTCAGCAGCACGAGCCGTTGCGCGTGCAATCAAGGGCGGGAAATTTCAAACAGCTGATTGGATATCAGCTGTTTGAGAGCTCGAGGCAAGTTCCAGGGATTTATAAATTAAGAGTTCTGAGGTAGTTTTGGCAATTACCTCAGCTGTTTTAGAAGATTGGATCCTGTAGCAGCGTTTCCCCCCCTCCCTTTTTTATTATGCATATTGTCGTAGTTGTTTAATAAGGGTAAAGGTCGCCCCTTATTGGGGTGGATGGAGGCAGAAGGGTTCCCAAGCTGGCTGAGAACAGGGGCGGTTTGGGAATTGTTACAATATTATTTAACAGGTTATTAACCACTTGAATGCTAAGGACGCGCTCAGCGCGTCCTCAGCATTTCCGCTGGTATGCGGAGGACGCGCTGAGCGCGTCCTCGCATCGGGGTCAGCGTTCGGCCGGGTTCCGGCCGATCGCTGGCCCTCCGGTGCGGGCTGACATCCTGGATGTCAGCCGCGCATCCGGACCAGCAGCCGCCAGCATTAGGTGTCATCGCGGGGGCGCGATGACACCTAATTCAGGCGCCCCCCCCGCATGTGCGGAGGAGGCGCCTGAAAGGGAGGGGGGGAGGTCCTTCGGACCTCTCTCCCTCCGATCGGCGGCGCACAGGGGCTTAACCCAGGCATCATTTGGAAGGGCACAGCCTGCCCTTCCAAATGATGCCTGGCATTAACCCCTGGGGAGCTGGATCGCGAATCGGCGCTGAAAAGCGCCGGTTCGCGATCCTTTCCCGGAGCTGGCCGACATCTTGGATGTCGGCCAAGCTTCCGGGAACTCCCCAGAGGACTGGCGTCATCGTGCGTAGCACGATGACGCCAGTCCTACAGTTAACCCTAACTGCCACCAAGTGTGGAGATAGGGAGTTCCAATGAACTCCCTATCTCCCGATCCGTGGCAGTTAGGGGTTAAATTTTGATATGGTTGGATCGGCCAGAGCATGGCCGTTCCAACGATACCAAACATGAAAGTTAAAAATTTTGTAAAAAAAAAAAAAAAAAAAAATAAAAAATAAAAAAAAATTAAAAAAAAAAAATTTAAAAAAAAAAAATAAAACACTTTTTTTTTATTTTTTTTTTGATTGTTAGTGTAGCAATATTGTTCCCATTTCAAT